>CM076572.1:1364445820-1364934398 GCA_034641835.2 Pinus albicaulis
GAACAATAACATTGGAGCAAAAAATGAAAAGAGAGAGAGAGAGAAGAGAACTGGTCGAGTGATACTCATAGAGCTAATAATCCACATAAGACACAGACATAGAGATTGATGGTCAAGTCTTCAGAGTTGGTGAATTCACCTGCAATGCCTTGGAAACACAATGATCACGTTTTGAAGTGATGAAACAATATTTCATGTGTAAATTATAGTCCAACCAATATTAAGTTGAAAAATCATCTTGTAATACTTGACATTTTATATAATATAATTTATGTGGTTGAAATTATTTATATTTTCACTTGATATTATCTAGTTATGTAATTAAATGATATGTAACTTTGTGTTTTCATATTAGATGAACATGCACATTGTGTGACATTTTTTTTGTTGCAAAATCATACTGATTAATTTATGTTAATTAATAATGAACACATAAAATCAATCTAAAACTACTAAATTAGTTGTTTATATTTATTAATGAAGAACACAAATAAAACAAATATACAATTAAATTATTTGTTTATAATGATTATTAATGAAAATAAATGAAATGAATATAAACTATTAAATTAGTCATTTATATAATTAATATGGGACTACCAAAAAAATATAAATGAATACAACAAATGATAAATTTGGGATTACAATGAAAACTAAAATTTGCATACATACAACTATTAGTAGCTAATTTATAGTATCTTATAATACAACCAAAATTTAGTCATATTTTTTTGGTCATTAATTGGTTTCAAACGATGACTAAAATTTGCATATATATGACTATTAGTAGCTAATTTACAGTACTTATAACGCGGCCAAATTTTTGGTGATATTTCTTTGGTCATTAATTGGCTTTCTCAGGTGATCGTATAGTAATATATTTTGTCATTAATTGTGGCAAATAATGGCTAAATCAATGATTAATTTTATGATTAAATATACTACTAGAAAATAAAATTGAGACAACCAATTAGTGACTAAGCTAAAAACAACTAAAATTTGGTTGCATTATAAGATACTATCAATTAGCTACTATTGGTCATTGACAGAAAAATGCTCATTTATATGCAAATTTTAGTTGTTGTTTTAGTAACTAATTAGCCATTTTGTACTAGTGTATGGCAGGGACTATAATGCACTCATGTGTACTCATACATATTTCTCAATGTTTATCCATGTAACCTCAATATGTTTTAAGAAACGTTTCAAAAAAATCTATCCAAATATTTGTTAGCTTCATATTTATCATACCAATTTTCAACATCACCACCCCCACCATACTTATTATAAAAAATTTCAATACCATCCCCCTTTTGATTTTAGGTGATCACAATCTTCACTTGTCTACTTACTAAATGAAATTTGAAACTTCAAGATTTTGTACAATCTTGCAGTGTTTGTATCTAAAATGGTGTGGACATTATAATCATTAAAGTAAATGAAACTAACAAAATATACAATAGAGGTAAAGATCTAATAGTAGAAAAAATCACAAGATTAAAAGTCCAAATCAATGGAGGAAAATTTCTCCAAAAAACTTACACTCTTGTTTGTGGTTTCAAAACAATTAGGTTAATACCTAAGAGAGAAATAGAGCATGTGATAGTGATTTTCTGAGCCTCGATTTCCAAATCTGGGACTATATAAACAACCCATCCTAGAGGGAAGGAGATAAATTGAAGAAATTGTTGCAACAACTATTAAAGCATATAGTAATTGACATATATTAAGCGAATTACTTCATTTTATGGTGCATTTATCATTATAATTCCAAATAATGATGGGAATGGAAGATTATGTGTTGAATACAAAGCTCTTAATAAGATTACCCTCAAGAATCAATACTTTTTTCCTAGGGTTTATGACTTGATAGAGAAACTACAACTACGATAAGCTAAATACTTTACGAAGTTGGATCTCAACTTGGTATACTACTAGGTATGAGTAAAAGAAGAAGACACCTAAAAAATGAACGGGTATCAACTTCAAAGCTCTTAATAAGATTACCCTCAAGAATCAATACTTTTTTCCTAGAATTGATGACTTGATAGAGCAACTACAACTACGACAAGATAAATTCTTTACCAAGTTGGATCTCAACTTGCTATACTACTAGTTACGAATAAAAGAAGAAGACACGTAAAAAATGAATGTGTATCAACTACAAAGCTCTTAATAAGATTACCCTCAAGAATCAATACTTTTTTCCTAGGGTCAACGACTTGGTCGAATAGCTACAACATGCTAAATAATTTACCAAGTTGGATCTCAACTTGGGATACCTCTAGGTATGAATAAAATAAGTCATCAAGATGATCGCCTTCAAGATAAAGTTTTACATAATGCACTATTGGCATATATATATATATTTGATAAATGATACGTTATGTCCTTTTCTAGGCTCATTTGTAATTATGTGTCTTTGATCATATATGTATTTCAAGCTACACCTGGTAATATCATATATCACATCTCAAACATGGATTAAAGACCCTAAAAAATCATTGATTGCAGGAAAATTTTTAGAAAATGTGATTTTTCCCAACAATTACACATGGTTTACATATTAATTTTTAAGAAGATTATGGAGGGTCTAAGATCCTAACCTTAATCAATAGTTTAGGTATGATCAAACCCTAACCTTAACCCTAGACAACCATCATAAATTGTTAAATATTAGGTTGCTAGAAAAGCTAGGAGTGGCATTATTGTTATATTGATTAATGTTCCATAGTTGAGCAAAGTAAAGAAGTGGATATTGGATCAGAACAAAGGAAAAGTAGATGGTCCTATCATAACCATACAAACCATAATTATCAATGGAAACTCCATAACTTGAGTTCACTTTTCTTTATATTTGCATTTTTTAGAAGGAAAGGACAAGTCATAGTCCTCAACATATGTTTTCCTATATTGAATTTCACAAAGTAACCCTAATGCTCATGGTGTAGATGGTGTGATATTTTGATTTTTCTTCATCTTATTTCAGTATTTTATGTTTTAAATATAATAATATCAAAACTAAACCATAGATAAACCACTACATATAAAAAGAGTTTATAGAAACTTGCAAGAGTTATTATGATGAGCTACTTTGTAGCAATTTATAAATAAAAATGTGACCTTATTTTCTCCCTTTTTTCCCCCTTCATTTAAAACCTCCATCTCCAAATGGATGATACTTTTTGTTTATCCTTTTATTTAACAATTCATTTACACTATAAAGTTTGATATTTTTTTAATAAAAAATATCCATTCCATTCTAATTTGTATTCTATATTTTCTAATTTAAAATAATTATATTCCATAATTTAAAAAATTTAGAATTAACAAATAAATTCATAAACCACATAATAATTTAAAATCATATGATAACCCAAAATAAATATTAAAGTCATAAACAACCCAAAAAATTGGTTTCAATTTTAAAGTTATCATAATAATAATAATAATTTAGGGAACTAAAATATTGCAGACAAATTTTCAAGAAAGTAACATTTTTTATCAACTATAATATTTGTCCTTGGATGTGATTGTGACATTTGGGGTTGTGACAACCATCACATGTCACTTGGCCACCAACTTGTGCAGCACCTTATGACCCATTAATGTTACAACTAGTGAAGTTGAAAACAATGATGGTTTCAGGTGTACATTGATATAGGATGAGCACAAGCTCACCCAAAATCGTTTTCAATAAGGCACTAGCATGCTGAGATATAATGACAATGACCATATCATGGGCGAAGATGTCAATGTAAAGAGGTACCAAGGGAATTAATACTTTCTTATGAATGAGATTCAACAATGGTTCTACAGTGAAAAATCAATAGTTGTTCCATCACCTTCAATCATACTTCAATCATCATAAATTTCTCTACCTAATCTAGGTTCTATAGGTGTTGGATGGTCTGAAGCCACTAAGCCTAAGAGGATGATAATAGTTGTGATGGACATGTTTGATGACTATGTGATGGATTCATTATGTTTTCGTGTTTACATTAATTTCTTACATATAATTAGCGATTGTATTCACGATTACGTCATGATGATGATTTAGCATATGCAATTATTTCAATGAATAACATTATGAACATATATTACTAATGATTATTGAGTGTGGTAGGAGACCAACTCGATGCACTTCCATGTGATGAGTTGACAACCTATGATTTGATTTGAATTACATATTATTCTCTCAAAATTTAAAGCTCAATTTAAATTGTTGTTGTGAATATTAATGACATGCCAGTTGGCTGCAGACACAGGGTAGTTACTTGGTTGAATGACTCTCACATGAGTGATGGGTCTGAATAGATAAATGGAACCTTATGGGAGGGGTGGGACAATGTAATTGATTTCACATGCTAGCACTCTTTTTGTGACTTGGGCTGGAAATATTGGGATACCTTCACCTTGAAGATTACGATGTTGTGGGGGCAAGCCCTAGATTGGGTCGCTTACAAAGATTTTACAGGGTTGTGCATCGAATCCGATTCCCCAATACCCAACACCATTAGACTCACTATAAAGGGAAGCATAGGAGAATAGCGGTCTTCATCATCGTACCTAGTTCTTCCCCTCGTATTCAATGGATGTTTGAAGGTCAAGCGACATGGAACCCTTAGAAATTCACAGGGAAATTTTTGAAGGGCACGACCGACTTGGCACCCTTGGAATCAAGAAAGAACAGATTGGTGTGACACCCTTGGAACTTTAAAGGGAATTTCTTAAAGGGTACGACCGACTTGGCACCCTTGGCATAGAAATTAAACTGTTGAAATATAATTAAGATAAGGTAACCATACCAATTCACATAATGAAGTAAGTGTTATTTTAAAACAAAGTAAATTAAATCAAGAGTAAATTTTGGGGTAAAGGGGGATTAGGAAGAAATAAAAGATTGGACCAATTAAGAACTCTACCCTTCCCACATTTGGGAAATCTTATGTAGAGAATGTGCATATAAAGTAAGTCCAAAGTACATAAGGTTTTAATAAGAAAAGGGGAGAAAGGGGCATAAAGTTAATTAGGAACATTACTCCTAGAATAGCCTAGCCTCATTAAGAAAAGAGGGTGGAGAATGAAAATAAAGATTAATAAATTAAATTAGAGAAAATTTGGAGAACCTCTATGTGGAAAGAGCCAACACAAGGATCTCCATCTAAGAGTCAATTTGAGTTAAACTAGGATGTAGTTGGGGGACCAAATATGAGACCCGTTAGTTGACTTTAGTAATGAATACAAATTAAGGAGTAGACAAGGGGGATCAAGAGACATCTAGGAGAAGAAATATAGCAGATGAAATAGGGAGTCATTTTGGGGTGAGGAAAATTATTGTTTTTTAATAAGAATTTAAGTAAAATAAATTAGGAGAGACATGGTGAGAGGGTGACACATGGGTGGGTGAATAAACAAAACTTTAAATTAATAATAGTTATTTTGCATGAAGTGCCAAGTGTCCCCTATAAAGTCTCATATAAAAGAAGGAGAAATGTATGGGTGGAGGGATCTTTGTGGGCCCTATTGTTGGATGGATGAGAGAATGTTATTGCCTTGAATACAAAGACTATAGTGAGTTTTTTGACGTGGAGGTGATCAGAGAAGGAGCTCTTGAGCTAGGAGTTCTTGCCTCCATTGGCTAGTATTTCTTCTTCTACTTACAACCACATTACATCTCAAGGGTCTGTGGGGAAGAAGAGTACCCAAGGATTAGGCTAGGAGGTCAACTGGCGAGTCACCAACATTCTGTTGGGACACATTATCCTTCACACATGGATGCAGACAACAGTAAGAGAGTAGAAGCAACAAAAAAACAGAGAATAAAAACCCCCATCCTTTGGTGAACGACACCTTGTGTATTCACAAAGTTTGTTATATGATTATCGATGTATTTTTAATGACCATATTATAAAAGTGAGTGTTATTGATGATGTATCTCAAATTTAGGTGTTTTCCATATTGATGTACTTTTAATTAATATGCAACTTCATAAAGGATGTGGTGAATGATTGACTAGTATAAAAAGGATTGCCTAATTGCTTATTTTTCAGTGTTGTACATCTTAAATTATATCACTTCATATTTGGTTGAATATGAGATGGTTCCTATATCTAGAACTAGTTTTCGTAAAAAAAATGATGTCATAGGGAATATCCCTACATAAGTCAAGTAGAGAGGGGATAACCTCCTACAGCTTAGACTTCCAATTCAAATTCCTTTGACACCAATGTTTGCACCAAGAAATAATGAAATAGTGAAATAGATGGAAAACATGAGGCTCATCACCTCCTCAAAGAAGAATTATGCTCCAACGCATTCAAATTATACAACCCAAATTGAAAGGCAAGTCTTTTGTAGAATAGTTAATTTAGCCATAGATTTTTGTTCTTGTGTTAATATGGTTTTTACTATATTAACTTAACATTGAATATAATTATATTAATAGAATTCAAACTCATAATACATTTTTATTATAAACAACAAACATTTTCACAAACAACAAACATATATATTTTTATATATTTATGTTAATTAAACCACAAATTTCATTTCTTGGTAGACATTTTCCATATATATATATAAACATATATTTATTTTTATTTATAATTAAAAATTATTTATTATTATTATTCTTATTTAATTTATACATATTTAATTTTGAAATTTTACCCGTATTAAAAAACAAGTTTTAAAAAAACTAAAAACATCTATTTCACTTAAAAAATACTATATCTTAATATTTAATTAAAAAAACATATAACTATGTTATCTTAATATTTAATTAAAAAAACATATAACTATTTTATCTCAATATTTAATTAAAAAAACATATAACTATTTTTCATATTTAATGAAAATATAATATAAGAAAATTTACTAAAATATCTTTTAAATATAATTTTTTAAAATATATGGAAAGCGAATTATTCAATGTATACTAATTTTACTCCATTTCTTTCCCGCTTAAAAGACAATTTATATTACAACAATGCATGGTTATAGTATTGTCTCTATACTCCTCAAATTATCACAGCCAATCAAGGTTACCTTTGTGAGTGCCTTTGGTAATGTTCCAACCTCCGCCAGATTAATACACTCCTCTAAAATTAACTCTGAAAGCTTGGGGTATATAACGTTAGCATAGAATACCTCTGATGTGTGGATTATGGGGCAACCAGCCACTTTCAACCACCTCAACTCACTCGACCGTTCAACTACAGCCGACGAACACTCTAAGTCCGAGCGAAACTCCGTATGCAATTCCTTCAAGTTCTGTAAGTCACCCAGCGAAGGCATCACCGTGTCCAGCAAAGGGTTTCCTATCCATAGAAATTCTAAATCACGGGGGAGTTCAAAAGCCCTTGGCCATTCTTTAAATCACAGAACTTCTAAATCAGAACTTCTAAATCAGTGCCTATCCACAGAACTTCTAAATCACCGTGTCAGCTTCAGTACTTTCAGGAGCCTTTGATGCCCCAGTTGCCATGGCCATACTTCCACTTCCAAATGTTTCGCTTGACACACTATTTGAAACATTAAAATGGAGTAGTTTTTACTGTGATTTTTTGAAGTTTTCGGTGTTGGAATTAGGTGAAAAAATTTGAGGTAAAATCTTGATTTATGTTATTTAAACTAGTTTTTTTACTGTAAATATAGATTCAGCACCTTAAAAAACCCCTATGACATTTCGATGGTGCAAGTTACCCATCAAATTTGTGTTTTCAATAAATTCTTTCCAAATTTTAAAAAAATTAGACCTAAAAAGCCACCAAAAAATCCTTCAAAAAATTTCACTAAAGACAACTCCCATTAAAATATTAAAGGCTACTTATTGCAACCAGACAAGGTCAAGCTGTGGAGATTCGACAAGCTGCCTTAAGAATCCGGCAGCCTCTCCAATTTCTTGCACCCCCACAAGTTCAAGCTGTGGAGGTTCGACAAGCTGCCGAAAGAATCTGGCAGCCTCTCCAATTTCTTGCATCCCCACATGTTCAAGCTATGGAGGTTCCACAATCTGCCGAAGGAATCTGGCAGCCTCTCCAATTGATAACACCCATACAAATTCAAGCTGTAGAGGTTTGATAAGCTGCCGAAAGAATCTGGCAGTCTCTCCAGTTGATAGCACCCAGACAGGTTCAAGATGTGGAGGTTCGACAAGCTGCCGAAGGAATCTGGCAGCTTCTTCAAATTCTCGCACCCACCAAGGTTCAAGTTGTGGAGATTTGACAAGTTGCCAAAGGAATCTGGCAGCCTCTCCAAATTCTCGCACCCAAACAGGTGTTGGAATTTTCAGAATTCCAAAACAATAAAAACTTCCTTCCTTAACACAGAGAAACTATTTAAAAATTTCACTCACAGACAGAGTTCTCACATAAAAAAATTCTATTCATAAAAAAAAACTGTTGTTACAGATTCTTCCTCTCTTGAAGGGATTACAATTGTGACTGCTGCTGTCACAGTGCACAAATAAAACTCACTGTCTCACTAAAACCATTCACTGCTGTGAATACTCTGTTTTTCAAAAACACTCTCTGTCTTTTACAAACAATACACTCTGCTGTGTATTAAAAAAAAACTCTGCTCTGTGTAAATCAACGCACTGCTGTGCACACACTACTATTCTGTAATAATAATTACAACACTCTGTTTTGTATATTACAAAACAAAATATCCCAAAATATCTCAGGTTCAGTTAATGCCATTAACTGACATACAACCACAAAATTCACCGCTTGAATTCATTCATGGCTCCATAAATTCTGTCGGAACCTCTTGGAAGTAGCATTGATGTCAAATTGACTTTCTGGCACCGTGATATTTATTCCAACACTTCTGTGCTTCCATAAACTCTGTTTCCCGCACTGCTGTGGTTTTATAAAAATTCACTGTGTATATTATTTAATACATTTCGGCCCTTTTAATATATATGAATCATATATATTAAAAATAAAACAATTAACATTCAAACAATAAACCAAACTTTTGTTTTTAAAAACCTGTGCGATGGTAAATAAATTTAAACCCAAATCTTATATGTGCATTCATGTGGGCCCTCCACTGATGACATCAACATTCCGATGGGGTATACACCTCCGTCGGCTCTGCCTCATCGACCCCCTCGGACTTCACTTCCGCCTGAACCATGTGCTGCGGTCTTACCATTGTGCTGCCACCTCCATTCTGCTGTGATAGCTCGGCAGTTGGAAATTAATTCCAACACTCCCCCTTAATTTCAACTGCTGGGTTTTCTTGCATACCCATGCATCTTCTGAAATGTTCAAAGCTTTTCTGCTGAAGTGGCTTTGTGAGGATATCTGCAAATTGATCCTCTGTTCTGCAATGCTGCAAAATAATCTCGCCATTGCTAACCAATTCCCGTATGAAATGAAACTTGGTGTCAATGTGCTTTGTTCTTTTATGAAAAACAGAATTTTTAGACAATGCAATAGCTGAGATATTGTCACAAAATATCACTGTCCCTTTTACCTGTTCTTGACATAAGCTTCTCAACATTTTCCGCATCC
Source organism: Pinus albicaulis (assembly GCA_034641835.2). Lineage (NCBI taxonomy): Eukaryota > Viridiplantae > Streptophyta > Pinopsida > Pinales > Pinaceae > Pinus > Pinus albicaulis. The sequence continues at coordinate 1,364,455,348 of CM076572.1, forward strand.
AAACTGCTTGACACGCTGCTGCTATAGCTGCCACATATTCTGCTTCCGCTGTAGACAACGCTATAACGGGTTGTTTCTTAGAAGCCCATGAAATGGCTCCTGAACCCATATGAAAAACATAACCGGAAGTGCTCTTCCGATTATCAACACTTCCAGCCCAATCACTGTCAGTGTATCCAACTAAATCTGAACATTCTGAAGTAGTATAAAAAATACCAAATCTTTTAGTACCTTTAACATACCTCAAAATCCTTTTTGCTGCTTGCCAATGTGCATCCTTTGGCTTTTCCATGAACTTGGAAATCAAACTAACAGCATGCATTATGTCCGGCCTAGTTGCAGTCAAATACATGAGGCTGCCAACTATGCTCTTGTATAAACTAGGATCAAAATCCTTGCTGCTGTCCTCTCTGCTGAGTTTTAATCCCATCACCGTGGGAGTGATCGCTGCTTTGCATTCCTGCATGTTAAATCTTTCAAGTACCTCATTAACATACTTTGCCTGTGAGATGAAAATCCCATTTTCATCTTGTTCTACTTCTATTCCCAAGAAGTATCTCAACAAACCCATATCAGTCATTTCAAATTCTTCCTTCATGACTGTTTTAAAATGTTCAATAAGGCAATCATCATTACCTGTAAAAATAACATCAACATACAAGACTACAATCAAAATTTTACCATCTTGTTCTTTGATGTAGAGGCTGGGTTCTCCCTCACACTTCTCAAAACCATTTTCCAGTAGATAAGAGTCTATCCTACTGTACCACGCTCTTGGCGCTTGCTTCAGCCCATAAAGAGCTTTCTTCAACTTGCATACCTTGTGCTCTTGGCCTTTCTTCTCATAGCCGAGAGGTTGTTCAATGTAAACCTCTTCCATTAACACTCCATTCAGGAATGCTGACTTCACGTCCATTTGGTAAACTTTCCATTTGTTTTGTGCTGCTATAGACAACACTGCTCTCACGGTTTCCATTCTGGCAACCGATGCGAAAGTTTCCTCATAATCTATGCCATGCTTCTGCTTATAGCCTTTGACGACAAGTCTTGCCTTATGTCTCTCTATTTTGCCTTCAGCATTACTCTTGGTCTTGTAGACCCATTTAACACCTATGACATCTTTACCTTTTGGGAGTTCAACCAAATCCCAAGTTTTGTTCCTCTCTATGGCATTTATTTCCTCATCCATAGCTTCTATCCATTTCTTATCCTTGATAGCTTCTTCGAAATGAACAGGATCATCAACATGACAATATAAAGCAAACAAAGAATTGATACCTTCATTAGCTAAATCTTGTTCATAAATGTCTTTCAAACTTCTGAATTTCTTACCTCTTTAAGTAGGTGTACAAGACTTGAAGAAGCACTTGAATTTCCTCCTTGTGGTGTGCTTGGAGAAGCATTGTCATTTCTCCTCAAGGGTGTGCTTTGCTGTGTTGGTGTTGCTGTTTGGGGATGTATTTCAGCCAAATCATCATCATTCTCATAATGAGATAAACAGTGTTTAACATTCACTGTTTTCTCTATGCTTCCATCCCAAGATTCCTCTTCAATGAACTGAACATCTCTGCTCACAAGAAACTTCTTGCTGGATGGGTTATATAACCTGTATGCCTTGGATTCCTCACTGTATCCATTGAAAATACATTTCTCCCCCTTGCTGTCCAACTTCTTCCTTAGCTGATCCGGAATGTGTGCATAAGCTACACATCCAAAAACCTTCATGTGTGTGACACTTTGCTTTGCGCCACTCCATGCCTCTTCTGGCACTTTGTTCATGACTGCTTTTGTAGGGCACCTGTTCAAAATATACGCTGCAAAATGTACAGCTTCAGCCCAATAGTCATTCGACAAATGCTTTGCCTTAAGCATACTCCTCGCCATGTCCATTATGGTTCGGTTCTTCCTTTCGGCTACTCCATTTTGCTGCGGAGTATATCTAGTTGTAAACTTCTTATGAATACCATTTTCTCTACAAAAACGTAGAAAATCTTTAGATATATACTCACCTCCTCTATCAGTCCTTAAGACTTTGATATGCAGCCCACTCTGATTCTCAACAAGTGCTTTGAAATTGCGGAATTTTTCAAACACTTCACTTTTCTTTTTCAAAAAGTAAACCCAAGTTTTTCTTGTAAAATCATCTATGAATGTTAAGATATAGTGGCTGCTAGCAAGTGATGGAGTTTGCATCGGTCCACATACATCCGAGTGGACAATCTCTAAGGCTGCTTTTGCCCTTATGCTTTTCCCGGAAGGAAAACTTTCTCTGTGTTGTTTCCCAAGAATACAACCTTCACAAAGGCTGTCCGGTTTCTCTATCAATGGTAAACCACTTACCATCCCTTTTCTGTTCAACAAATTAAGACCTCCAAAGTTGAGATGTCCAAATCTCAAGTGCCATAACCAATTATCATCTTTTGGTTCACTTTGGAAAGTCTCCTGTGCAACTGCTTCTTTCTCTTCATCATTCTTCAAATCTACTCTCATTCTGAGAGGGAACATCATGTTCCTTGTCATCTTCACTTCAGCAATACACTGTTTGTTGGGTGGTTTATCCATGATGGTACAAACATCATTATCAAAGAAAACATTATACCCCTTATGAACAAGCTGTCCAACACTTAAGAGGTTACACTTCATTCCTGGAACATAATAAACATCTGCTATGGTTTTCCTTGCACCTAATCTTGTTAAAACATTTACATCTCCTTTTCCCATAACAAAAACTTTGCTATCAGTTCCTAGTGTGACTTGTGACTGCACACTTTCATCTAACATAGAAAACATTGCTAAGTTTCCTGTCATATGGTTACTACAACCGGAGTCTAGAAACCATAAGTCTTCACTCTTTTCTTTAGCCATATTACAAGCTAAAAAAAAATTACTTTGGCTGCTATTTTCTTTTGTGAAATTTGCACTAGTTTCACTTCTCATATCATTCTGCTTCTTCTTTCTACATTCATTAGCATAATGACCATATTTCTTACAATTGTAACATTGGACATTGGACTTATCATACCTTTGTCCTTGTGCATTCTGTTGACCATTCTGCTGGCTGCTGCCTTGGCCTTGATGCTGATTTGGATTGCTGCCCCTTCCTTGAGCATTTGCTGGACTGTTCCTTCCACCTCTGTTTTGGCTTCTGCCTCTTCCTCTCTTGTTTCCTCTGCCTTGCCCTCTTCCTCTTTCGAAAGACATCTGGGTCTTAAAGGCTTGCTCAAGAGATGAGTTTTCACTCCTACCCAATCTCTGTTCGTGGGTCATCAGTGATGCATGAAGTTCATCCACTGAAAACTTTGTGAGATCTTTGGTCTCCTCTATGGTGGTGACAATCACATCGAATCTTGAGGGTAAACTTCTCAAGAGTTTTTCAACAATCCTCTTGTCCTCAAGAGTCTCTCCATGAGATCTGATTTGTGTGACCATTCCAATCACATAAGTGAAGAATGAGTCAATAGTATCTGACTCCTTCATACAGAGAGTCTCAAAATCTCTCCTCAGCAACTGAAGTTTTTCTGTCTTCACCTTCTCCATGCCCTGATAAGATGTCTTGAGAGTTTCCCATGCTTCACTGGTTTTCTTGGCTGCTGCTATCCTAGGAAACAGACTCTCATGCACTGCTTGATACAAGAAGAAAAGAGCCTTGGCATCTTTCTTCTTATTGCTCTTCAAAATCTCTCTTTCTGCTTGAGTTAAAACATAAAACTCCGCTTCATTTGCTGGCTCTTCAAAGCCATCCTCAACAAATTCCCATAAGTCTTGGGAGACAAATAAAGCCCTCATAGTTATTGACCAGTAGTCATAATTCTTCCCATTAAACATTGGGAGATGGATATTTCCCATACCCATTCCTGTGCTGGCTCCAGCCATTCTGCACTCTTGACTATGATCTCAAAAACACTTGACTGTGTGTTTTAAAATAACCAACTGTACTGCAACAGTATCACAAAACTATATAGAGAAATACCTTTGGATTCTTTTGGCTGAGTCTTCACACTGCTGGAGAAGCTGCTGCAACAAAGAACTCCTTTCCTTCAGCTTATTTGACCTTCAAATAGCCTGGATTGGCTCTGATACCATGTTGGAATTTTCAGAATTCCAAAACAATAAAAACTGCCTTCCTTAACACAAAGAAACTATTTAAAAATTTCACTCACAGACATAGTTCTCACATAAAAAAATTCTATTCATAAAAAAAACTGTTGTTACAGATTCTTCCTCTCTTGAAGGGATTACAATTGTGACTGCTGCTGTCACAGTGCACAAATAAAACTCACTGTCTCACTAAAACCATTCACTGCTGTGAATACTCTGTTTTTCAAAAACACTCTCTGTCTTTTACAAACAATACACTCTGCTGTGTATTAAAAAAAAACTCTGCTCTGTGTAAATCAACGCACTGCTGTGCACACACTACTATTCTGTAATAATAATTACAACAGTTTGTTTTGTATATTACAAAAAAAAATATCCCAAAATATCTCAGGTTCAGTTAATGCCATTAACTGACATGCAACCACAAAATTCACCGCTTGAATTCATTCATGGCTCCATAAATTCTGCCGTCACCTCTTGGAAGTAGCATTGATGTCAAATTGACTTTCTGGCACCGTGATATTTATTCCAGCACTGTTGTGCTTCCATAAACTCTGTTTCCCGCACCGCTGTGGTTTTATAAAAATTCACTGTGTATATTCTTTAATACATTTCGGCCCTTTTAATATATATGAATCATATATATTAAAAATAAAACAATTAACATTCAAACAATAAACCAAACTTTTGTTTTTAAAAACCTGTGCGATGGTAAATAAAATTAAACCCAAATATTATATGTGCATTCATGTGGGCCCTCCACTGATGACATCAGCATTCCGATGGGGTATACACCTCCGTCGGCTCTGCCTCATCGACCCCCTCGGACTTCACTTCCGCCTGAACCATGTGCTGCGGTCTTACCATTGTGCTGCCGCCTCCATTCTGCTGTGATAGCTCGGCAGTTGGAAATTAATTCCAACAACAGGTTGAAGATGTGGAAGTTCGACAAGATGCCGAAGGAATCTGGCAGCCTCTCCAAAATCCAGCAGTGAGACATGATCAAGTTGTAGAGGTTGGTCAAGCTACCGAAGGAATCTGGGAGCCTCTCCAATTGATAGTAGCTAGCCATGTCCAACCTGTGGAGGTTCGTCAATCTGCCGAAGGAATCTGGCAGCCTCTCCAATTGATAGCACCCATACAGGTTCAAGCTACAGAGATTCGACAAGCTGCCGAAGGAATCTGGCAGCCTCTTCAATTGATAGCAGCTAGACAGATCGATGCTGTGGAGGCTACTTGAACTCCCGAAGGAATGTGGCAGCCTCTCCAATATCTCGCACCGAGACAGGTTCAAGCTGTGGAGGTTCGTCAAGCTGCCGAAAGAATCTGGCAGCCTCTCCAATTTCTTGCATGCAGACAGGTCCAAGCTGTGGAGGTTCTTCAAGCTGCCGAAGGAATCCGGCAGCCTCTCCAATTGAGAGCACTGATACAGATTTAAGCTGTGGAGGTTCGTCAATTTACCGAAAGATTTAGTAATGATTTCCATGTACCCGCACCTAACACCAAGGCCTTCAACGAGTTCAGATCACTGAATTCTTCTGGCAATTTAGCAAGAGAGAGGGAATCAATGACTATCCTTTCTAGGTGCTTCAGCTGCCCTATGGACTTTGGAATGATGGAGAGGCACCTAGCATTAATTATCTCTAACAGCTGCAACTGCAAAGATGCCTGGAAGATCAAGCTTTTAGAGTGTGAGTGTAAGAAAGATATATATGATTCTCATGAGCAAAACCGTCAGAAATCATTGGAGACGCTGTTATGCAATATCAATAGCTAATGACCACACACATGAACTAAAAAAAGTTTAGATTTACCTGCGATTTGTGTTGCCATAATGTTTCCAATACACCCCCCTCCACTCTCAAAACCCTTAAATTCTTAATTGTAATCCAGGAAGGTAAGTACTTGTAGGGACAATAACGCCAAGAAAGCCATAAGAGATTTGGCGAGCGTATCCGCAGAATACGATCCAACATATGACCTTCAGTCTCAACAAGTTGAGAATTCATGACATCAAAACCAAGAAAACAATAAAGTACATTGTACAGACTATTGCAAATTAGCACCCTAAAAAAGTTCCCCAATAACTGCGGACTCCACCATTGGTACCCTGCCATCATTTGTGACCTAGTTTCCAATTGTTCGATGCTATCCCCTTGAGGAAACATTCTGATTCCGCGTGCTTCCATTATAACCTGTTCATGCGGATGATTTCTATGGTTAAATTTAATTATTTTGAAAATGTAAACCGATGGAGAAGTTGCAGATTTCTATGGAAAAAATATAACTATTTTAAAAGTTTATATCACTGAGGACTTGCAGATGATTGCTGGAGCAGCCAATCATCAATGTTGCCAGCCGTGGGACGCCAAAGACGGCGCGGTAATTCAGTCTCTGCAATTTCTCTTCCCAAATCACGCAGGTGGTCATGCATATGTATGACATCTTCATCGTCCACTTTTGCAAGGCATTTAAGCTGCAAATTTTTAAACCCCAACGAACCTTTCCAACCTGATCCATTCCATACTGTTATGGCACTATTCTTGTTTTTCCCTATGAAAAAACAGGCTATAACTAAAAATATATGTTGTTCCTCTTTGGTAAGTGCATCATAACTAATTTTTAAACTATTCTTTATATTATTTGGGAGTTCGAATCCGCAAAGTATGGCCTCCCAATCAGATGTGTCGTGATACACAGAGAGAAGTGCCCCAAACACTATTAATGATAGGGGCAATCCATCACATGCCATTAGACCTTGGGTGTGGATAGGGCTGACAGAAGGCATATAAGCAAAAGAGCTTTTGCGAATGTTGGTAAGGAAGGCCTGTTAATTTATACATGGATGACTGTTTCACCCCTGACCTCGCTAGGACACCTTCATCCCGAGATGTAATCAGAATTAAGCTATTCTTATGTAAGGCATTTTTATCAGGTAAAAGGGCATCTACCTGGTTCACATGATCTATGTCATCTAAAATTAAAAATATTTTAGAAGATGAGAGAATTTGTCTAACCATTTCTGTACCTTGATGAATGTTGTCTATTTGCCGATCCACATCAAACAAACCCTTCAGAAGTTTACTTTGCAAGGAATGTAACGAGATTCTTGCATTTTCTCTTACATCTGATAAAAAGTAAGAATGCTGTAAGGAATTGATGTACTCTGAATGCTTTCTATTGAAAATCTCTTTTGCCAATGTCGTCTTCCCGACTCCGCCTAAGCCAACTATGCCTACCACCTGAACTTCACCTGTATGTTGCTGTTTGAATATTGTAGTTTCAAAATCTTGAACTTTGTCATTTAAACCGGTGGGATTCTTGGCCACATACAACTGTGTATTTTCAGCCATTATTTCCACCACACGTTTCACGACCTCATCTAGCAACAGCCCCTCGTCGCTGATCGTTCAAAGAGAAAACCAAATAAGTGGGAGAGAAGATGGCCACATGGACCGAGGAACTCCGAATAGCGTCGACTATTTGGGAAGGAAAATTGGATCCCACTTTCAGTTCCTCCTGGTCTAAAAAGGGTCTGTATCCATGCATAAGAAGATGACGGTAGAGATAACTAGCAAAGGTCTTCTTGGTGTCGGGGCCACGGTGGTTGATAAACACACCATAGCTGCTACTGATCAAAGGAGCAGCAATGGAGGAGGAGGCGCCAGAAGTGTCCATCGTAGTTAGTTGCAGGAGAATAACGGTGATGTTGATCAATTTGAATTTCAGATGGGTTTTGGGAAACCAGGATGGAGGAGTTGCGTATGTGAATTCCAAATGGTTATAGAAATAGAAATAGAAAGTGGGAAACTCTGGAAACCGAAGCGACCGAGACTCTAAATGCGATGGTGGAAATGAATTGAAGAGGCTACCAAAAAAAGAGGAGAGGATTGTAAGGGGAGAAAAGTTGGGAGTGCGGAGATATATAGATCCCGGTTCTCCTAGATGCTTGCACCACCACCACCGCAAACAACAGGTAAAAAAAAAATATTTTCACTTTAACACACCAGTAGTAGTAGGGGCACAAAATTATGGTATTTTAACTTTTATAAGATTAAAAATAGTTTAATTGACTGAGTTATTTTGTTTTTTTTGCCTTTTGCATTTTAATTATTTTCTGGTTGAAATATTCAACAATCTCATTTTTTGAAAAGACTATATCAAGAAAAAGATGTTAATATATTCTCATAACTTTTTTTGATATTGAAATTTAAAAATGAAATAAATTATGTGGCATTTTATCTAAATTGATAATGACGATGAAATGATTCAACAATCTCATAACTATTGTAAAAATAATATAAAAAAAACTAACATATTCCCATAACTACTACATGATTTCATCTCTAATTAATTTTTATATTCAAATTCCAAATTGAAATGAACTGCCTGGAATTTCATCTCTTGTGCATGGGTCCACACTGTTGATGGTTTACAGTGACTCTTTCTCTCTTACACGTGGGGTCCACACGGTTGATGTTCACAGATAATTTTTCTTCATTGCGTGGGGTTTAACTTTCTGTGTTTTTCCAAGAATTAACTTGCCATACTCTCTTTCCGTGAGGTCCACAATGGTTTAACATGTTTTTTTTTTTTTTTTTTTCCTCAAAAATAACTTTTGACTTTGCTCTCTTTGCGTGTGCGGTCCGCAATGGTTTAAGTTGTCTGTTTCTTTCCGACTTTCCGAGAGTGAATTAACACATCACTTTATTGCATGTAATGAAACTTTTACATGTATTCTCATATCCTTTTTTATGTCTTTTTCATTCATATCCTTTTTCATATCTTTCTCTTTCAAAGTGGAATTTCAATGTTTTTTTTGTCTGTTAAATGAAAATTTGATGACGTTTTTTATATTTTTTTTTTTTGCTTTTTATTCCAAGTTCTATTCAAATTTGTGGGTGTTGAGATTTTCTTTCAAGTACTCTTACATTTCAATTTTCACTAATCTCTTTATAAAAGTGCCTTGTTTTTTCCCAACTTAACATATGTGTTTTAATATAGCATATAATCATACTTTTGATCAACACGTTTATTTGTTACTGCTCTAATGGTACCCGAGGATGTTTCCTGATTATATGGTCAACACAACATACATTTGGATATGAAATATAATGATTTTTTTTTGGAGAAAAGAATAATACATATTGCAATAAGTAATAGATAATTTTATTTTGCTTCTAGTAAGATGTATAAAGGAGGGGTATTTTCTTATACAGCAATGAATTTTATACTTTAGACAACAAATCATCTCTCAAACACTTTATCAAGTCTTTTTTACTATTGTGTATATAATGAAATTAGTGGACTAGCATGTTAAGCTTAATATTTAGATGAAATACCTTCGAGCTAAACCCCAATCTTTCTATAAAATACCTTCATGCCAAACAAGCATATTGACAATATAATTAGTTGCAAAAGCCTAATAAATACTATAATTTTTTCTCTATGGCCTTAGCTCAACTACTTCTACCAAAATATTTTACATGCTCAACCTCTTTCCATTTTTTTCATGCTCATTCTTCCATAGATTACCAAATGCAATAGAAGCAACCTCATTCTCTTGATGTTCAACATCCATGACACAAAATATAAGACAACTCCACTGTGAACATGTGACCTTTTCTGAACCACTACTAGAAGAAGAGTAATGGTACACCACATAGAAAATGAGCTACACTCAAACTTCTGGGCAATAAATCTACCAAGGGGATCTTATGAGAAAAAAGACTTCAGGTACACCAATCACAATTTTTAAAGCCCAATAATAAATTTGATAGGAGAACAAAAAATAACCATTTTCACCAAAAATTGAGTCACTACAACCAAAATTACAACCTTACCCCAAATTAACTTATAAGTTTCACATGTGACATCCACATTAAATCAACATGTCACATGGACATTGAATACTCCAAATATCCTCAATAAAACAATCATACTTTCCCACCATATATTGTGGTACAAACCTTGATTTTATAAGTGGCCATGTTACATAGCTATTCATTCTATTACAATTATTCCATGCTTCTATCACACTCCTTTTAATATAAGTGGTATTTGTGATCCAAGGAACAAGATTATCTTTTGGGGTTTCCACCTTGCCAATTGGGGTTTGATGCCAATTTATACACTTTTCTTTGCCTTGATTTCTTTCACTATTCCAATGAATGAATGCTAGGCTTGATTATTTTCCATGTTGCTAGGTTTGGTAAATTTCCCTTCAATTTATTTAATGTCTTTTACGCCACGCTGATATATAATTTACTTCACTATTGGTAGTAAATAACATATTAAATGGCAAGAATTTAGAGGGTTTCAGTTCCAATAAGATTAAAGGCAATTTAAATTAAGTGTCTAAAGATATCTTAGACCAGCTTAGATCCATTTTAAGGGTTTGAGTTCTAATAAGATTAAAGGAAATTTAAATTAAGCGTCTAAAGATATCTTAGACCAGCTTAGATCCATCTTAACTCCAGATCTATCAAGCGCCGAGAGGGATCAAATATCTCGAGGTGAAAACCCATTTTTTTAGTGCAAAACTTGAGGAGAGGTTGTAGTAAACATATTTAAATATGAAATAGAAAGTTGAAATCGTAAACATATTTGATTATTTAAATATGAAATATAAAGTTTATCTATTGATTATATGAAATATAAAGTTGAAATCGTAAACCATTTAAATATTTAGCTCGAGTTGTTGTAGTAAACATCATACCTTGTCTCAATTACTCTCCAATATTAATAGGTTGAATTGCTACAACACAAAAAACAATGTTCACTACCAATAAATTTTTGTGCTTACATTGAAATCAATGGGAATTCTTAATCCAATCACTTTAAAATTAATGTACCATCATACATCCAATTACATCAAATTAGAAATCAACATCTACATTTAAATCAATGCATCTAATGAAAGGAATTAAATAAGATTAGAAAACAACGTCTACACTGAAATCAATGCATATAATGCAAGCAATCAATAGGAGTAGAAATCAACATATAAACTCAAATCAATGCATCCAGTGCAAGTAAGCAAATAGGATTAGAAACCAACATCTACACTAAAATCAATGCATTTGGTGAAAGCAATCAAATAGGATTAGTTCAAAATGCGTCGACAAAATTTAATCATATGTGATTATGACCGAAAGTCATTCTTTACAAATTATGGATCACAGAAGCCAAATTCCAAGGATTATAAGTCACCATCTACACCAAAATCAATGCATTTAGTGCAAGTAATTAAATAGGATTAGAAATCATCTACATTGAAATCAATGCATCTAGTGCAAGCAATCAAATATAATTATAAATAAAAGTCTACATTGAAATCAATGCATCTAGTGCAAGCAATTAAATAGGACTAGAAATCACCATCTACACTGAAATCAATGCATTTAGTGCAAGAAATCGAATAGGATTAGAAACTAACATCTACACTGAAATCAATGCATTTAGTGCAAGCAATCAAATAGGATTAAAAATTGCCATCTACACTGAAATCAATGCATTTATTGCAAGTAATCAAATAGGATTAGAAATAATCTACACTGAAATCAATTCATTTAGAGTAAGCAATCAAATAGGATTAGAAACCAACATCTACACCGAAATCAATGCATCTAGTGCAAGTAATCAAATAGGATTAGAAATCATCATCTACACTGAAATCAATGCATTTAGTGCAAGCAATAAAATAGGATTAGAAATCACCATCTACATTGAAATCAATGCATTTAGTGAAAGTAATCAAATATCATTAGAAATCAACATCTGCATTAAAATCAATGCATCTAGTGCAAGCAATCAAATAAGTTTAGAAATTTCCATCTACACTAAATTTGATGCATCTAGTGTAAGAAATATTCTTCCCTCTATCCTCCCTCCATCTATATCTATATATCCCTTCATATATCCTTCTTTATATCTCTATCCCCCCCCCCCCCCCAAACACACACACTTTCTCACTCCATATGTATCAATCTCTCTCTCCCTACCCCCCTTTCTCCATCTCTCTTCTTCCCTCTCTTCACCTTCCATCAATATCTCTATCTCCCTCTTTCTCTCTATATCACCCCCAAAACAAACAATATCTTTCTCCAATCTATCTATCTATCCCTCCCTCCTCCTCTCCCTCTCTCTCTCTCTCTATCTTCCCCTTATCTCCCTCTCCCCCACTTCTCTCTCTTTCCTCCCATTGTCATCTCTCCCTCTCTCTCCATCTTCCTTATCACTCCCTCTTTCTCTCTCCACCTTTATCTCTCTATTTCTTTGTTATTACATTCCTCTCCACCCTCGCCCCCCAAACACACACACTTTCTCACTCCATATCTATCAATCTCTCTCTCCCTACCCCCCTTTCTCCATCTCTCTTCTTCCCTCTCTTCACTTTCCATCAATATATCTATCTCCCTCTTTCTCTTTATATCACCCCCAAAGCAAACAATATCTTTCTCCAATCTATATATCTATCCCTCCCTCCTCCTCTCCCTCTCTCTCTCTCTATCTTCCCCTTATCTCTCTCTCCCCCGCTTCTCTCTCTTTCCTCCCATTGTCATCTCTCCCTCTCTCTCCATCTTCCTTATCACTCCCTCCTTCTCTCTCCACCTTTATCTCTCTATGTCCTTTTTATTACATCCCTCTCTCCCCCCCTCCAACTTCATCTCTCTTTCACTCCCTCTCTCACATCCTCTCTCTTACTTCCTCTATCTCCCTTTCTCTCCAACCTCTCTCTCTCTCTCTCTCACTTCACCCTCCAACTATGTTAATATATCCCTCCCTCTCATTCTCTCTCCTCTCCCCCCTTCTCTCCATCTCTCCTTATTTGTCCCTTTGTCTCACCCCCAAACATACACACTCTCTCTCCATATCTCCCTTGTCACTCCCTCCCTCTCTCCACTTCTAACTCCCTATGTATTTCTTATTCCCTCCCTCTTTCCCCTTCCAACTCCATCTCTCTATCCCTCCCTATCTCCTCCTCTCTCTCCCTTTCTCTCCTACCTCCTTCTCTCTTCCCCCGCCTCTCTCTCTCTCTCTCTCTCTCTCTCTCTCTCTCTCTCTCTCTCTAACTATGTTACTATTTCCCTCTCCCTCTCCTTCTCTCTAATTCTCTTCCTCCTTATCTCCATCTCTCCTTCTTTGTCTCTTCATTTCACCCATAAACATACACACTCTCTACATATATCCCTTGTAACTCCCTCTCTCTCGCCACTTCTCACAATCTATGTATTTCTTCTTCCCTCCCTCTTTCCCCATCCTACTCCATCTCTCTATCTCTCTCTCTCTCTCCTCCTCTCTCTCTCTTCCTTCATCACTCTCCATTTCTATCTGACCTCCCTCTCTCTTCCCCCATCTCTCTCTCTCTGTCTCTACCCTCCAATCCTCTCACTATCTCACTCCCTCTCTCCTTCTCTCTCTCCCCCTTCCATATCTGTGTCTCTCTCTCCCTCTCTTACGCTTCTCTACCTCTCTCTCTCTCTTCATTCCTTCTCTCCCCTCTCCTTCACTTTATCTCCATCTCTCCCTTATGACTCCCCCTATCTCTCCACCTCTATCACTCTATGTCTTTGTTCTTCCTTCCCATATATATCTAGAGTTAAAATATATCATGATATATTAATATATATTATAATATAACAAATTTAATATTGTATTAATCCAAATTTATTAAATTTAATAATATTAATATTATAATATATTAACATGAATATTAGAATTAATATTAATAATAATATTAATATTATGGTTAATAAGTGCATGATATCACCCTCTTAGTGGAGTTGAATATGTCGACGGCTAGGGTTCTTGCTACGTCTTCCTCTACTGCAGCTCAACCCTGTAGATCATCTTGACATCTTGATATCTCTCAAGCTACTGTTACTCCACAATGCTTGCCAAGAGGAGGTTCGGCCCTCAGGAGGTCCCTCTCGATCATTCGTCGCTCTGGATGAGGCGAATCGCTGCGTTTTCCTCGCTCTTGCTCCTCTGGACAGCCACGAGTCATCGTCTCCTCTCTGGACTCATCTTGAAAGCAACATTTCTGGGTTTCAAATGTATTTTGAAGCTATTCTGACCAAAAACTGCTCTACATCCCTGAATGCAGCAACGGATTTGATTGTGAGCGCCAAACACGAACTGAAGGTGGAACCTCCTCACAAATGGTCCCCAGGCAGACATGCATTCTGGGATATGAAGGAATCTGGCACCGAGACTCTCCAGAAAGATACCTAGCGCCTACCCACCAGGAAAACAGATCCGGCCATGGGCACTAAAGATCAAACAAGACTCATCAATCTAGACTCCAATTTGAATTCTAGAAGTCAGGGTTTCTTAGATATATGCTCCCCTACATTTCAAATCCAGATCTCTCTTCTCTCGAGCAGATCCATGTTGCTTTGGGTCTGCCCAACGGACAAAGTTCAGAATCTCTTGCACGCCCTTGAGCACAAGCTGGGAATTCCCACAGCTCTTCAAAGACTTCTTTATGGAGGTAAACAACTTGATGCCTATTTTCCCCTCTCATTCTACAACATTGAAAGAGATGCTACTTTAACTTTATCCCTTCGTTTGAGAGGAGGAGTCGCAGGAAATTCGTCCTTTGCTCCATCTTTCTCCTGCAAGGATATTGTCCATGTATAGCCCAAGAAAGCTGCGCAAACCCCTGAGGCCCCCAAGCCTTTTCTGGTTGATAAACTAGAATATGTTCCCTTAATAGAGATTTCCCATCCAGATTTGGCAGAACAACTACAAAAATTTGGATAAACCGTTATCATTTGTAGATTCAATGGACTCTGGCCTCGCACAAAGGATCTCTTTGAGTGGATCTACGCCAACTGGACCCACAACTGTAAGGTCAGCTTCTGCTCAAAGTGTTTCTTCATAGTATTGTTTAATCACATCAAGAACTATCAAAAGGCCCTAACAGAAGGCCCGTGATTTTGGAGAGCAGCGGGGCTATTCATCACCCCCTAGTTCCCATATTTTGACCCAGCTACAGCAGTCATCACCAGGACTCCTGTCTAGGTTAGGCTTCCCAATTTACTGGCCCATCTATGGCACCTTTCAGTCTATCGAGGAATAGGAAATGCCCTGAGCCACTTTTTGACTGCAGATTACTCTCGGGAGTGCCAAGGACTATACACATATGCTAGAATATGTGTGGAAATAGACATAAGCAAAGTCCTGCCCGACCAAATTAATCTCAAGATAGGCGACTTTGTATGGACACAGATCCTATATTATGAGAATATTGCCTTCCGCTGCTGCCATTGTCACCAAATATGGCATCTTCAGAACTCCTACCCCACATTCCTTGCCAAAAAAAGGAAAACATTTCAAAATCCAAATCCAAAAGGTGGATACCTTGTAGTCCGCCGCCCGCGAAGGACTCTGAATCTTCAAGTTCAGAGGATGAAGAGATTGATGCAGAAATGGAACATACTCAACAGATGAATGACTTGTCCTCCGGTGCACCTGAGGATCCTCCATACACGACGATCTCTTAGAAACGTACTCATGAGTCCTCCTCTTCCGATACAGATAAGGAGACTCCTCCCACAGTTAACACCAGCCTACAAGTGGTTCTTACCAAACCACACCAAGCGGGATGGGTAAAAGTCAACAAAAAGAAGGGAAAAAAACTTCGCATGGAGGCTTTTGCCCGTTCTAGGTAGAATCCAACTTATTTCTTCTTGCACTCTAGTCATGCTTCATAGCTCTTTTCCTTGGTTCATTTGCTCTCTTCGGGACCGAGGTTGATAGTTCATCATTTCCGGTTGGCCCGTTTCTTGCCTCCCTTGTTTGTAATCTCACCATGTACCATATTTTCGCTTAATAGAATTAGTCTTATTTAAAAAAAAATTAAAATAAATATATATATATATATATATATATATATATATAGATATAATGGTTAATAATGTTTTTTTTGCATGGTATTAATAATAATTTGGCCCATGGTATTTGGCTCATAAGCTTGGTATATAATTAGATGTTGATTTCTAATCCTATTTGATATATTTTTATTTATTTACCATACCTCTTTATATTTCTTTTATATTTATTATGCCGTAAGGCATTCTTATTTGAAAACAACTCCCCTAGCTGCCACGGTGTCCATGTCTGAGGCATTGGATCAAATGTTAGACGATTGAAATGTTTTAGGCCATTAGATCCACAAGTAAATAGTTATATATATATTTTTTATAATGTTAGATTTTTTTTTTTATAAATAAGTTAGATTGAATTTAGGTTTTGGTGACTTTTAAGTTAAAATGTTGTTATTAAAAATTTGTTATATTTTTATATGTAAATGTAAATAGTTTTATTTATGTTTTTTTATAGTATTTGATTTTTTTCTTTTTAATAAGTTAAATTGAATTTAGGTAATAAAATAAAATAACAATAAACTATAAAAACAACTCATGGTATTGACCCATGGTATTCATGTGAAATATAATTTATTTAATGGGGGAAATTAAGATGGTCTAGATCAATCTTAACTCTGGAGTATTTGTTTTTTCTTTTTAATAAGTTAAATTGAATTTAGGTAATAAAATAAAATAACAATAAACTATAAAAACAACCCATGGTATTGACCCATGGTATTCATGTGGAATATAGTTTATTTAAAGGGGGGAATTAAGATGGCCTAGATCAATCTTAACTCTAGATCTACCAAGAGCCAAGAGGGATCAAATGTCTTGATATGCAAACATCTTTTACGAAAATATCTAAACTAACTATTTAATAATAATAAAAAATTAACATTTTATAACCATTATTGTTTTAAAATTTTACTTAATAAAGTGTATCTAAATTTTCATACATCTAAATATAGTTTTTTTTGTTCTATATTATTTTTGTTACAACTATTTTACTATTCCAAAAATACATGGTTTTTTTTGTTATATATTATTTATGTTACAACTGCTTTATTATTCATGGGTAGTATTTCTTAATATATATATATATATAAAAAAAAAAAACTATATACATAACTTTAATTACCTAATTGTGGCTAAAAAAATTACATGTTTTTTACTTTATAATCATAAACTAATTTCACATTATATGATGTCAAACTTACTCAAATTTTTATTCTGAAATTTTAAACAAAGTTTTTCACTACATAATTTTAGCTCTTATATTTTTTTTATTTTTCAATTCCAAACAAAAGTTACAAAAGGAAAAATCCAGTCAATCCTTACTATAGACTATAGTTTTAAAAAATTGACACTATGTGATTAACAATAGAGTAAGTTGAGACAACCCTAAAGGGTTTTTTGTAAATGTTTTATCATCACATTTCCCTCCATCCAATATATATTGTAGAGTCTTTTGAAGAGGGAGTCTATTTTAGTTTATAACCTGATCCACAATAAAAGAAAATGGCTAGGGATTTCACAAGTTATTAGTTTGTAACCTTATCCAAAATCAAAGGAAATGGCTAGTGATGTCACAAGTTATCATTCACATAGTGATTTATTGAAGTTCTTAGCTGAAATGGATCCTATTAGATGGATGGTGGCCACAGACACTAAAAAATTCAAAATAGATATTGAAGTTTTAAGTTGAAATGGATCAAATTAAATGCATGGTGGCTAGAGACACTAAAAAATTTAAAATAGATATTTGTTATGACATCCATATTGTCTACAAACCATCCAAATTTCCCACATTATATGATGTCAAACTTACTCAACTTTTTATTCTGAAACTTTAAACAAAGTTTTTCACTACATAATTTTATCTTTTATAAAAAATTTTATTTTTCAATTCCAAACAAAACTTACAAAAGAAAAAACCCACTCAGTCCTTACTGCAGATTAACCAAATTGACACTATGTGATTAACAATAGAGTAAGTTGAGGCAACCCTAAAGGATTTTTTGTACATGTTTTATCATAACATTTCCCTCAATCCAATATATATTGTAGAGTATTTCGAAGAGAGAGTGTATTCTAGTTTATAACCTGATCTACAATCAAAGAAAATGGCTAGGGATTTTACAAGTTATTAGTTTGTAACCTGATCCACAATCAAAGAAAATGGCTAGGGATGTCACAATTTATCATTCAAAAAATGATTTATTGAATTTCCTAGCTCAAATGCATCCTATTAGATGCATGGTGGCCAGAGACACTAAAAAATTCAAAATAGATATTGAATTTCTCATTTGAAATGGATCATATTAGATGCATGGTGGCCAGAGACACTAAAAAATTTAAAATAGATATCTATTATGACATCCATATTGTCTACAAAACATCCAAATTTCCCATCTTATACAACAATTTCTAACAATAACCGCTCAATTTACTCTCCAATTTTTGAAACCCACGCCCATGTTAGGGAGATCACGGTGTAAAATCAAATGTTCCTCTGGTCTTTTTAAAGGGTTCATAAACAAAACAGATAATGAGAAAGTCAATATTGTGGTATAATAACTTATTTTTAAATCATTGCGACAAAAAAACATCACATTAGCTCACAAAATATGGAAACTTTGGGTAGCTTCAAAAACCTAAAAGTTTGAATACAAAAAATGTTTCGAGGATATAACATAAAGCTTCATGGATAGAGAAAATAATTTGGAAGATTAGTTCTCCAGGTAGTATTTCTCTTTGAACAAGACCACTACTTGTAGTGGATTGTCAATATTTATAGTTGTTTATCAAGCTTCAACAAAAAGCTTGCCCTTTTTTTATTGACTATTAATTGATGGATTTGTCATTTCTACTTCTCTTTCTTGAATTTTTTGTGCTAACTAGTTTGAACTAATTGAGGATCAAACATTGGTGGTATTTTTGTAATGTGTTAAATAATTTTTTGTATTGAATCAAGTATTTGTTGTAAAAGATCAATCAATGTGTTATATATTGGAAATTACAAGTATGGTAAATATGGGAAAACTATTGGTGCTTTTCATTTAAATATGAAAAATAGATAAAAAATACTCTTATTTATCTTTTCATTATAATGATCACCGATGTTTTGAGTTGAGTGATTGAATTTGTTAATCAATATAGGCCTTGGATCTAGGGAATGAAATATATATCCTCCAAAATACACTAGGATGACCACATGTGTTCCTTCAAATTGGAAGTTTGGTGTTGGAAATCGATGTGGATTTTCTATTCAAGAATCATATAGTGACTGGAATATGAAAGTTACATTCCAAAATAATCATTTTTAGGGGATTACTAGTGGTGATTGCTACATACTTTTTATGCCTATTTGAGAGATTACTAGTGGCGATTGCTACATATTTTTGATGTTGGAAATTTGCTCCAAATCACAGCTAATATATTGTACCACAGGTCAGTAACAAAATGGGAAGGGAATTGTCTTTTAAATTTATCCACTTATACTGTAGTGATCCATAAATATAAGAAAAACATTAATAATTTGATATAGACTAGTTGGCTTATTCATGTGTGATAATGGACCCAAACAACAATACTTATCTGAAGAAATGCTCAACAAACTTGGGTATTATTGACATCATCAACCTCCAACCCTGGACTTACTTATCCTTCTACATTATCTGGTTATATACATGTATACGAGGCTATCCTATTATTTTATCATTTTTACTTCATTTAATTTTATTGTAGACTTAGCTTTGCCATTTTTTAGGAGTTGTGTTTGAACTCCCACATTATATAAGTAATATACAACTTGAGTTTTTCAGCATAGCTCTTAGTTGACATGATTGCGCCTAAGCTTTCCATGAAGGTTGAATACTAAGTTGAATAAGGTTTTGTTTTCTATGGTGAAATTTTCTTTTCTTTTTTTATGCAGGTCATTCGACCACCTGTGAAGCCATGTCTGTCTCCAAGCCCAGAAGAAAAATGTTCCAAGTTTCTTGCTTTTATGGGGAAAAATGACATTGACATTGACATTGTTGATGTTGAGGTATATGTCGTATAAATCCTTTATAGTCTAATTTAGTTTATATTCTAGTGTTCATCGTCTTTCATGTCTTATATTTTTCATTGTATCTTCTTTCATTTTCAAAAAAGGAACTCATTATTGATGGTAAGAAGCAGGAATTGAAGAAAGATGAGAACAATAACATTGGAGCGAAAAATGAAAAAAGAGAGAGAGAAGAGAATTGGTCGAGTGATACTAATAGAGCTAATAATCCACATAAGACACACACATAGAGACTAATGTTCAAGTCTTCAGAGTTGGTGAATTCACCTGCAATGCCTTGGAAACACAATGATCACGTTTTGAAGTGATGAAACAATATTTCATGTGTAAATTGTAGTCCAACCAATATTAAGTTGAAAAATCATCTTGTAATACTTGACATTTTATATAATATAATTTATGTGGTTGAAATTATTTATATTTTCACTTGATATTATCTAGTTATGTAATTAAATGATATGTAACTTTGTGTTTTCATATTAGATGAACATGCACATTGTGTGACATTATTTTTTGTCGCAAAATCATACTGATTAATTTATGTTGATTAATAATGAACACATAAAATCAATCTAAAACTATTAAATTAGTTATTTATATTTATTAATGAAGAACACAAATAAAATGAATATACGATCAAATTAGTTGTTTATAATGATTATTAATGAAAATAAATGAAATGAATATAAACTATTAAATTAGTCCTTTATATAATTAATATGGGACTACCAAAAAAATATAAATGAATATAGCAAATGATAAATTTGGGATTACAATGAAAACTAAAATTTGCATACATATGACTATTAGTAGCTAATTTATAGTATCTTATAATACAACCAAAATTTAGTCACATTTCTTTCGTCATTAATTGGTTTCAAACGATGACTAAAATTTTCATATATATGACTATTAGTAGTTAATTTACAGTATCTTATAATGCGGCCAACTTTTTGGTCATATTTCTTTGGTCATTAATTGGCTTTCTCAAGGGATTGTATAGTAATATATTTTGTCATTAATTGTGGCAACTAATGGCTAAATCAATGATTAATTTTATGATTAAATATACTACTAGAAAATAAAATTGAGACAACCAATTAGTGACTAAGCTAAAAACGACTAAAAGTTGGTCGCGTTATAAGATACTATCAATTAGCTACTATTGGTCACTGACAGAAAAATGCTCGTTTATATGTAAATTTTAGTTGTTTTAGAAACTAATTAGCCATTTTGTACTAGTGTATGGCAGGGACTATAATGCACTCATGTGTACTCATACATATTTCTCAATGTTTATCCATGTAACCTCAATATGTTTTAAGAAACGTTTCAAAACAATCTATCCAAATATTTGTTAGCTTCATATTTATCATACCAATTTTCAACACCACCATCCCCACCATACTTATTATAAAAAATTTCAATACCATCCCCCTTTTTATTTTAGGTGATCACAATCTTCACTTATCTACTAAGACTAAATGAAATTTGAAACTTCAAGATTGTGTACAATCTTGCAGTGTTTGTATCTAAAATGGTGTGGACATTATAATTATTAAAGTAAATGAAACGAACAAAATATACAATAGAGGTAAAGATCTAATAGTAGAAAAAATCACAAGATTAAAAATCCAAATCAATGGAGGAAAATTTCTCCAAAAAACTTACACTCTTGTTTGTGGTTTCAAAACAATTAGGTTAATACCTAAGAGGGAAATAGAGCATGTGATAGTGATTTTCTGAGCCTCGATTTCCAAATCTGGGACTATATAAACAACCCATTCTAGAGGGAAGCAGATAAATTGAAGAAATTGTTGCAACAACTATTAAAGTATATAGTAATTGACATATATTAAGTGAATTACTTCATTTTATGGTGCATTTATCATTATAATTCCAAAGAATGATGGGAATGGAAGATTATGTGTTGAATACAAAGTTCTTAATAAGATTACCCTCAAGAATCAATACTTTTTTCCTAGGGTTGATGACTTGATAGAGAAACTACAACTACGACAAGCTAAATACTTTACCAAGTTGGATCTCAACTTGGTATACTACTAGGTATGAGTAAAAGAAGAAGACACCTAAAAAATGAATGGGTATCAACTACAAAGCTCTTAATAATATTACCCTCAAGAATCAATACTTTTTTCCTAGGATTGATGACTTGATAGAGCAACTACAACTACGACAAGCTAAATTCTTTACCAAGTTGGATCTCAACTTGCTATACTACTAGTTACGAGTAAAAGAAGAAGACACCTAAAAAATGAATGTGTATCAACTACAAAGCTCTTAATAAGATTACCCTCAAGAATCAATACTTTTTTCCTAGGGTCAACGACTTGGTAGAATAGCTACAACATGCTAACTAATTTACCAAGTTGGATCTCAACTTGGGATACCTCTAGGCATGAATAAAATAAGTCATCGAGATGATCGCCTTCAAGAGAAAGTTTTACATAATGCACTATTGGCATATATGTATTTGATAAATGATACGTTATGTCCTTTTCTAGGCTCATTTGTAATTATGTGTCTTTGATCATATATTGATTTCAAGCTACACCTGGTAATATCATATATCACATCTCAAACATGGATTAAAGACCCTAAAAAATCATCGATTGCAGGAAAACTTTTAGAAAATGTGAGTTTTCCCAACAATTACACATGGTTTACATATTAGATTTTAAGAAGATTATGGAGGGTCTAAGATCCTAACCTTAATCAATAGTTCAGGTATGATCAAACGCTAACCTTAACCCTAGACAACCATCATAAATTTTTAAATATTAGGTTGCTAGAAAATCTAGGAGTGGCATTCTTGTTATATTGATTAATGTTCCATAGTTGAGCAAAGTAAAGAAGTGGATATTGGATCAGAACAAAGGAAAAGTAGATGGTCCTATCATGACCATACAAACCATAATTATCAATGGAAACTCCATAACTTGAGTTCACTTTTCTTTATATTTGCATTTTTTAGAAGGAAAGGACAAGTCAAGTCCTCAACATAGGTTTTCCTATATTGAATTTCACAAAGTAACCCTTTTGCTCATGGTGTAGATGGTGTGATATTTTGATTTTTCTTCATCTTATTTCAGTCTTTTATGTTTTAAATATAATAATATCAAAACTCAACCATAGATAAACCACTACATATAGAAAGATTTTATAGAAACTTGCAAGAGTTATTATGATGAGCTACTTCGTAGCAATTTATAAATAAAAATTTGACCTTATTTTCTCCCTTTTTTCCCCCTTCATTTAAAACCTCCAACTCCAAATGGATGATACTTTTTGTTTATCCTTTTATTTAACAATTCATTTACACTATAAAGTTTGATATTCTTTTAATAAAAATTATCCATTCCATTGTAATTTGTATTCTATATTTTCTAATTTAAAATAATTATATTCCATAATTTAAAAAAAATTAGAATTAACAAATAAATTCATAAACCACATAATAATTTAAAATCATATGATAACCCAAAATAAATATTAAAGTCATAAACAACCCAAAAAATTGGTTTTGATTTTAAAGTTATCATAATAATAATAATAATAATAATAATAATTTAGGGAACTAAAATATTGTAGACAATTTTTCAAGAAAGTAACATTTTTTTATCAACTATAATATTTGTCCTTGGATGTGATTGTGACATTTGGGGTTGTGACAACCATCACATATCACTTGGCCACCAACTTATGACCCATTAATGTTACAACTAGTGAAGTTGAAAACAATGATGGTTTCGAGTGTACATTGATACAGGATGAGCACAAGCTCACCCAAAATCGTTTGCAATAAGGCGCTAGCATGCTGATATATAATGACAATGAGCATATCATGGGCGAATATGTTAGTGTAAAGAGGTACCAAGGGAATTAATAATTTCTTACGAATGAGATTCAACAATGGTTGTACAGTGAAAAATCAATAGTTGTTCCATCACCTTCAATCATACTTCAATCATCATAAATTTCTCTACCTAATCTATTTTCTATAGGTGTTGGATGGTTTGAAGCCACTAAGCCTAAGAGGATGATAATAGTTGTGATGGACATGTTTGATGACTATGTGATGGATTCATTATGTGTTCGTGTTTACATTAGTTTCTTACATATAATTAGTGATTGTATTCATGATTACGTCATGACGATGATTTAGCATATGCAATTATATCAATGAATAACATTATGAACATATGTTACTAATGATTATTGAGTGTGATAGGAGACCAACTCGATGCACTTCCATGTGATGAGTTGACAGCCTATGATTTGATTTGAATTACATATTATTCTCTTAAAATTTAAAGCTCAATTTAAATTTTTGTTGTGAATATTAATGACATGCTAGTTGGCTGCAAACACAGGGTAGTTACTTGGCCGAACGACTCTCACATGGGTGATGGGTCTGAATAGATAAATGGAACCTTATGGGAGGGGTGGGACAATGTACCTGATTCCACATGCTAGCACTATTTTTGTGACTTGGGCTGGAATTATTGGGATACCTTCGCCTTGAAGATTACGATGTTGTGGGAGCAAGCCCTAGATTGGGTCGCTTACAAAGTTTTTACAGGGTTGTGCATCGAATCAGATTCCCCAATACCCAACACAATTAGATTCACTATAAAGGGAAGCATAGGAGAATATAGCGGTCTTCATCATCATACCTAGTTCTTCCCCTTGTATTCAATGGATGTTTGAAGGTCAAGCGACATGGAACCCTTAGAAATTCAAGGGGAAATTTTTGAAGGGCACGACCGACTTGGCACCCTTGGAATCAAGAAAGAACAGATTGGTGTGACACCCTTGGAACTTTAAAGGGAATTTCTTAAAGGGTACGACTGATTTGGCACCCTTGGCATAGAAATTAAACTGTTGAAATATAATTAAGATAAGGTAACCATACCAATTCACATAATGAAGTAAGTGTTATTTTAAAACCAAGTAAATTAAATCAAGAGTAAATTTTGGGGTAAGGGGGGATTAGGAAGAAATAAAAGATTGGACCAATTAAGAACTCTACCCTTTCCACATTTGGGAAATCTTATGTAGAGAATGTGCATATAAAGTAAGTCGAAAGTACATAAGGTTTTAATAAGAAAAGGGGAGAAAGGGGCATAAAGTTAATTAGGAACATTACTCCTAGAATAGTCTAGCCTCATTAAGAAAAGAGGGTGGAGAATGAAAATAAAGATTAATAAATTAAATTAGAGAAAATTTGGAGAACCTCTATGTGGAAAGAGCCAACACAAGGATCTCCTTCTAAGAGTCAATTTGAGTTAAACTAGGATGTAGTTGGGGGAACAAATATGAGACCCGTTAGTTGACTTTAGTAATGAATACAAATTAAGGAATAGAAAAGGGGGATCAAGAGACATCTAGGAGATGAAATAGGGAGTCATTTTGGGGTGAGGAAAATTATTATTTTTTAATAAGAATTTAAGTAAAATAAATTAGGAGAGACATGGTGAGAGGGTGACACATGGGTGGGTGAATAAACAAAACTTTAAATTAATAATAGTTATTTTGCATGAAGTGCCAAGTGTCCCCTATAAAGTCTCATATAAAAGAAGTAGCAAGTTATGGGTGGAGGGATATTTGTGGGCCCTATTGTTGGATGGATGAGAGAATGTTCTTGCCTTGAATACAAAGACTATAGTGAGTTTGTTGACGTGGAGGTGATCAGAGAAGGAGCTCTTGAGCTAGGAGTTCTTGCCTCCATCGGCTATTATTTCTTCTTCTACTTACAATCACATTACATCTCAAGGGTTTGTGGGGAAGAAGAGTACCCAAGGATTAGGCTAGGAGGTCAACTGGCGAGTCACCAACATTTTGTCGAGACACATTATCCTTCACACATGGATGCAGACAACAGTAAGAGAGTAGAAGCAACAAAAAACCAGAGAATCAAAACCCCACTCATCTGGTGAACGATACCTTGTGTATTCACATAGTTTGTTATATGATTATCGATGTATTTTTAATGAGCATATTATAAAAGTGAGTGTTATTGACGATATATCTCAAACTTAGGTGTTTTCCATATTGATGTACTTTTAATTAATATGCAACTTCATAAAGGATGTGGTCAATGATTGACTTGTATAAAATGGATTGCCTAATTGCTTATTTTTCAATGTTGTACATCTTAAATTATATCACTTCATATTTGGTTGAATATGAGATGGTTCCTATATCTAGAACTCGTTTCCTTAAAAAAAAATGATGTCATAGGGAATGTCCCTACATAAGTCAAATAGAGAGGGGATAACCTGCTACAACTTAGACTTCCAATTCAAATTCCTTTGACACCAATGTTTGCACAAAGAAATAATGAAAAAGTGAAATAGACGGAAAACATGAGGCTCATGACCTCCTCAAAGAAGAACTATGCTCTAGCGCATTCAAATTATACAATCGAAATTGAAAGGCAAGTCTTGTGTAGAATAGTTAATTTAGCCATAGATTTTTGTTCTTGTGTTAATATGGTTTTTACTATATTAACTTAACATTGAATATAATTATATTAATAGAATTCAAACTCATAATACATTTTTATTATAAACAACAAACATTTTCACAAACAACAAACATATATATATTTTTATATATTTATTCTAATTAAACCGCAAATTTCATTTCTTGGTAGACATTTTCCATATATATATATATGAACATACATTTATTTTTATTTATAATTAAAAATTATTTATTATTATTATTCTTATTTAATTTATATATATTTAATTTTGAAATTTTACCCATATTAAAAAAAACTAAAAATATCCCTTTCACTTAAAAAATACCATATCTTAATATTTAATTAAAAAAGCACATAACTATTTTTCATATTTAATGAAAATATAATCATAAGAAAATTTACTAAAATATATTTTAAATATAAATTTTAAAATATATGGAAAGCGAATTATTCAATGTATACTAATTTTACTCCATTTTTTTCCCGCTTAAAAGACAATTTATATTACAACAATGCATGGTTATAATATAGTCTCTATACCCAAATTATCACAGCCAATCAAGGTTACCTTTGTGAGTGCCTTTGGTAATGTTCCAACCTCCTCTAAAATTAACTCTGAAAGCTTGGGGTATATATCGTTAGCATAGAATACCTCTGATGTGTAGATTATGGAGCAACCAGCTACTTTCAACCATCTCAACTCACTCGACCGTTCAACTGCAGCCGACAAACACTTCAAGTCCCAGCGAAGGTATCACAGTGCCCAGCAAATGGTTTCCTATCCACAGAAATTCTAAATCACGGGGGAGTTCAAAAGCCCTTGGCAATTCTTTCTTCAAATTTGTGCCGGTCAACTTCAGTGTTTTCATTGACCCTTAGATGCCCCAGTTGCAACCGCCATACTTCAACTTTTCCACAGCCGGAAAGATCTATATGCTCGAGTGTTCTTATATTTCCAATTGTTTCGCTTGACATTCTTAAATTAACAGTCCTTGAAACACTAAAATATTCAAGGTTACTTAAACTCCCGAAGGAATCTGGCAACCTCTCTAATATCTTTCACCGAGACAGGGTCAAGCTGTGGAGATTCGACAAGCTGCTAAAGGAATCCGGCGGCCTCTCCAATTTCTCGCACCCCCACAGGTTCAAGCTGTGGGGGTTCGACAAGCTACCGAAAGAATCTGGCAACCTCTCCAATTTCTTGCATCCCCACAGGTTCAAGCTGTGGAGGTTCCACAATCTGTCGAAGGAATCTGGCAACCTTTCCAATTGATAACACCCATACAAATTCAAGCTGTAGAGGTTTGACAAGCTGCCGAAAGTATCTGGCAGTCTCTCCAATTGATAGCACCCAGACAGGTTCAAGATGTGGAGGTTCGACAAGCTTCCGAAGGAATCTGGCAGCTTCTCCAAATTCTCGCACCCACCAAGGTTCAAGTTGTGGAGGTTTGACAAGTTGCCGAAGGAATCTGGCAGCCTCTCCAAATTCTCGCACCCAAATAGGTTGAATATGTGGAAGTTCGACAAGATGCCGAAGGAATCTGGCAGCCTCTCCAAAATCCAGCAGTGAGACATGATCAAGTTGTAGAGGTTGGTCAAGCTACCGAAGGAATCTGGGAGCCTCTCCAATTGATAGCAGCTAGCCATGTCCAACATGTGGAGGTTCGTCAATCTGCCGAAGGAATCTGGAAGCCTCTCCAATTGATAGCACCCATACAGGGTTCAAGCTACAGAGGTTCGACAAGGTTCAAGCTACAGAGGTTCGACAAGCTGCCGAAGGAATCTGGCAGCCTCTTCAATTGATGGCAGCTAGACAGGTCGATGTTGTGGAGGCTACTTGAACTCCCAAAGGAATGTGGCAGCCTCTGCAATATCTCGCACCCAGACAGGTTCAAGCTGTGGAGGTTCGTCAAGCTGCCGAAAGAATCTGGCAGCCTCTCCAATTTCTTGCATGCAGACAGGTCCAAGCTGTGGAGGTTCTTCAAGCTGCCGAAGGAATCCGGCAGCCTCTCCAATTGAGAGCACTGATACAGATTTAAGTTATTGAGGTTCGTCAATTTACCGAAAGAGTTTGGTAATGATTTCAATGTACCCGCACCTAACACCAAGGCCTTCAACGAGTTCAGATCACCGAATTCTTCTGGCAATTTAGCAAGAGAGAGGGAATCAATGACTATCCTTTCCAGGTGCTTCACCTGCCCTATGGACTTTGGAATGATGGAGAGTCACCTAGCATTAATTATCTCTAACAGCTGCAACTGCAAAGGTGCCTGGAAGATCAAGCTTTTAGAGTGTGAGTGTAAGAAAGATATATATGATTCTCATGAGAAAAACCGTCAGAAATCATTGGAGACGCTGTTATGCAATATCAATAGCTAATTACCACACACATGAACTAAAAAAAGTTTAGATTTACCTGCGATTTGTGTTGCCATAATGTTTCCAATACACCCCCCTCCACTCTCAAAACCCTTAAATTCTTAATTGTAATCCAGGAAGGTAAGTACTTGTAGGGACAACAACGCCAGGAAAGCCATAAGAGATTTGGCGAGCGCATCCGCAAAATACGATCCAACATATGACCTTCAGTCTCCACAAGTTGCAAATTCATGACATCAAAACCAAGAAAACAATAAAGTACATTGTACAGACTATTGCAAATTAGCACCCTCAAAAAGTTCCCCAATAACTCCAGAGTCCACCATTGGTACCCTGCCATCATTTGTGACCTAGTTTCCAATTGTTCGATGCTATCCCCTTGAGGAAACATTTTGATTCCGCGTGCTTCCATTATAACCTGTTCATGCGGATGCTTTCTATGGTTAAATTTAATTATTTTGAAAATGTAAACCGATGGAGAAGTTGCAGATTTCTATGGAAAAAATATAACTATTTTAAAAGTTTATATCACCGAGGACTTACAGATGATCACTGGAGCAGCCAATCATTAATGTTGTCGGCCGTGGGACGCCAAAGACGGCGCGGTAATTCAGTGTCTGCAATTTCTCTTCCCAAATCACGCAGGTGGTCATGCATATGTATGACATCTTCATCGTCCACTTTTGCAAGGCATTTAAGCTGCAAATTTTTAAACCCCAACGAACCTTTCCAATTTGATCCATTCCATACTATTATGGCACTATTCTTGTTTTTTCCCTATGAAAAAACAGGCTATATCTAAAAATATCTGTTGTTCCTCTTTGGTAAGTGCATCATAACTAATTTTTAAACTATTCTTTATATTATTTGGGAGTTCGAATCCGTGAAGTATGGCCTCCCAATCAGATGTGTCGTGATATACAGAGAGAAGTGCCCCAAACACTATTAACGATAGGGACAATCCATCACATGCCATTAGAAATTTATTTACGAGATCCTTAAACCCTGGGTGGGGATAGGGCTGACAGAAGGCATATAAGCAAAAGAGCTTTTGCGAATGTTGGTAAGGAAGGACACCTTCATCCCGAGATGTAATCAGAATTAAGTTATTCTTATGTAAGGCATTTTTATCAGGTAAAAGGGCATCTACCTGGTTCACATGATCTATGTCATCTAAAATTAAAAATATTTTAGAAGATGAGAGAATTTGTCTAACCATTTCTGTACCTTGATGAATGTTGTCTATTTGTCGATCCACATCAAACAAACCCTTCAGAAGTTTACTTTGCAAGGAATGTAACGAGATTCTTGCATTTTCTCTTACATCTGATAAAAAGTAAGAATTGCTGTACTCTGAATGCTTTCTATTGAAAATCTCTTTTGCCAAAGTCGTCTTCCCAACTCCGCCTAAGCCAATTATGCCTACCACCTGAACTTCACCTGTATGTTGCTGTTTGAATATTGTAGTTTCAAAATCTTGAACTTTGTCATTTAAACCGGTGGGATTCTTGGCCACATACAACTGTTCTTCCTTCCCATATATATCTAGAGTTAAAATATATCATGATATATTAATATATATTATAATATAACAAATTTAATATTGTATTAATCCAAATTTATTAAATTTAATAATATTAATATTATAATATATTAATATGAATATTAGAATTAATATTAATATTATGGTTAATAAGTGCATGATATCACCCTCTTAGTGGAGTTGAATATGTCGACAGCTAGGGTTCTTGCTACGTCTTCCTCTGCTACAGCTCAGCCCTGTAGATCATCTTGACATCTTGAGATCTCTCAAGCTACTGTTACTCCACAATGCTTGCCAAGAGGAGGTTCGGCCCTCAGGAGGTCCCTCTCGATCATTCGTCGCTCTGGATGAGGCAAATCGTTGTGTTTTCCTCACTCTTGCTCCTCTGGCCAGCCACGAGTCATCGTCTCCTCTCTGGACTCATCTTGAAAGCAAAATTTATGGGTTTCAGATGTATTTGGAAGCTATTCTGACCAAAAACTGCTCTACATCCCTGAATGCAGCAACGGATTTGATTGTGAGCGCCAAACACGAACTGAAGGTGGAACCTCCTCACCAATGGTCCCCAGGCAGACATGCATTCTGGGATATGAAGGAATCTGGCACCGAGACTCTCCAGAAAGATACCTGGTGCCTACCCACCAGGAAAACAGATCCGGCCATGGGCACTAAATATCAGGCAAGACTCATCAATCTAGACTCCAATTTGAATTCTAGAAGTCAGGGTTTCTTAGAAATATGCTCCCCTACATTTCAAATCCAGATCTCTCTTCTCTCGAGCAAATCCATGTTGCTTTGGGTCCGCCCAATGGATAGAGTTCAGAATCTCTTGCACGCCCTTGAGCACAAGCTGGGAATTCCCACAGCTCTTCAAAGACTTCTTTATGGAGGTAAACAACTTGATACCTCTTTTCCCTTCTCATTCTACAACATTGAAAGAGATGCTACTTTAACTTTATCCCTTCGTTTGAGAGGAGGAGTCGCAGGAAATTCCTCCTTTGCTCCATCTTTCTGCTGCAAGGATGTTGTCCATGTATAGCCCAAGAAAGCTGCGCAAAACCCTGAGGCCCCCAAGCCTTTTCTGGTTGATAAACTAGAATATGTTCCCTCCATAGAGATTTCCCATCCAGATTTGGCAGAACAACTACAAAAATCTGGAGAAACCGCTATCATCTGTAGATTCAATGGACTCTAGCCTCGCAAAAAGGATCTCTTTGAGTGGATCTACGCCAACTGGACCCACAACTGCAAGGTCAGTTTCTGCTCAAAGTGTTTCTTCATAGTATTGTTTGATCACATCAAGAACTATCAAAAGGCCCTAACAGAAGGCCCGTGGTTTTGGGGAGCAGCGGGGCTATTCATCACCCCCTGATTCCCATATT
Source organism: Pinus albicaulis (assembly GCA_034641835.2). NCBI lineage: Eukaryota > Viridiplantae > Streptophyta > Pinopsida > Pinales > Pinaceae > Pinus > Pinus albicaulis. The sequence goes on from CM076572.1 coordinate 1,364,487,206, forward strand.
TTGACCCAGCTACAACAGTCATCACCAAGACTCTTGTCTAGGTTAGGCTTCCCAATTTACTGGCCCATATATGGCACCTTTAAGTCTATCGAGGAATAGGAAATGCCTTGAGCCACTTTTTGACTGCAGATTACTCTCGGGAGTTCCAAGGACTATACACATATGCTAGAATATGTGTGGAAATAGACATAAGCAAAGTCTTGCCCGACCAAATTAATCTCAATATAGGCGACTTTGTATGGACACAGATCCTATATTATGAGAATATTTCCTTCCGCTGCTGCCGTTGTCACCAAATAGGGCATCTTCAGAACTCCTGCCCCACATTCCTTGCCAAAAAAAGGAAAAAATTTCAAAATCCAAATCCAAAAGGTGGATACCTTGTAGTCCGCCGCCCGCGAAGGACTCTGAATCTTCAAGTTCAGAGGATGAAGAGATTGATGCAGAAATGGAACATACTCAACAGATGAATGACTTGTCCTCCGGTGCACCTGAGGATCCTCCATACACGACGATCTCTTAGAAACGTACTCATGAGTCCTCCTCTTCCGATACAGATAAGGAGACTCCTCCCACAGTTAACACCAGCCTACAAGTGGTTCTTACCAAACCACACCAAGCGGGATGGGTAAAAGTCAACAAAAAGAAGGGAAAAAAACTTCGCATGGAGGCTTTTGCCCGTTCTAGGTAGAATCCAACTTATTTCTTCTTGCACTCTAGTCATGCTTCATAGCTCTTTTCCTTGGTTCATTTGCTCTCTTCGGGACCGAGGTTGATAGTTCATCATTTCCGGTTGGCCCGTTTCTTGCCTCCCTTGTTTGTAATCTCACCATGTACCATATTTTCGCTTAATAGAATTAGTCTTATTTAAAAAAAAATTAAAATAAATATATATATATATATATATATATATATATATATATATTATGGTAAATAATGTTTTTTTTGCATGGTATTAATAATAATTTGGCCCATGGTATTTGGCTCATAAGCTTGGTATATAATTAGATGTTGATTTCTAATCCTATTTGATATATTTTTATTTATTTACCATACCTCTTTATATTTCTTTTATATTTATTTATTTACCATAAATATTTTATCAATATGGTATTTGGCCCATGGTATTTAGCCCATAGTATTAAAATGGTATTTTTCCCATAGGCTTCACCTAAATAAAACCTCTTTTTTGAGTTTTCGTAAATATAAAGAGGTTTATGGAGTAAATATAAAAAAGGTTTTATTTATTTACATACCTTTAATTTATTTATATTTCTATTTATTTACGATACTCCTTGAGTAAGTATAAATTGAGGTTTTATTTATTTACCATACCTCCTATTTTAAATAGGGCCAACATTTTTAATTAATTTAATTAAATTTGTTAAAGTAACTTTATACACATCTAAGCATATACAATATATATTAGTCGACACATCTATTTTATTTCATATTTTTTAATGTAACTTACGTGACAACATCTCTCATGTATTAGGTTATAGAGCGCCTCTCGGTGCAATCAAAGGAATTTCTAATAGATTCCCTACATCGAAGGGTTGCGAAGACAAAGGGATTTCAAGTGATTTTCATTCGACATTTCAACCATGTTTACTGTGAGACAAAGGGATTTCAAGTGATTGACATTCGACATTTCAAGCATGTTCACTGGTTATTACCTTTTACCGAGCATACTTATGATAGAGGCTCAAAAGGATCCTCTGAAATAGAGACACAATGATGAGAACAATATGAATTATAAATAAGAAATATCGCGACTTTCAATTTTTGTGTCGCCATTAACGAGCCTGGAATAATTGTCGCCCCAATCCAGAGAATCAACGGGTGACTTTATAGGAGTAGGCATGAAATTGTGCTCCCTTTTGATCAAAGCTAATCGATTTGTGCCTCTCTCCATGGTATTCAGCCTCCATTGCATCCTTGGTGCTCATTTTGGTTTTATTTCCTCTTTATGCCTGCGAACTTGACAAGGCCCGAAAATTTTCATTTAGGGGTCTCCAGTGTCCATTGCGTCCTTGGTGCTCTGCATTTTGGTTTTATTTCCTCTTTATGCCTAGCCCGAAAATTTTCATTTGGGAGGCAGGGTTTTTATGGAAAGGGGTTGTTCATTCTGAAATTAGAAGCTATATCCTATAAGTTTAACCCCGTTATAACTTGCTTTCGGTCATCAACTGCAGGTAACCATCTAATCGACAGTTATGATAGGAGGGTGACCATTTAATCCGGAGTTAACACACGTCGTAGCCATTGTTCCCCTAATTTTGTCAATTGCTATGCCTGCCATGTTAATGGATTCACTTCCTACAATCCAAGGTGGTAAAGAAACTAATGGAAAAGGGATAGTGAATACATATTAAACATTATTAGTCTACCCGATGTTCTAGGTATTATATATTCTGATGGTTCCAATCCCAAATTAAATGTCAAAATGATGATTTAGTGATGTATAGGACACGTCAAACTTGACATGTATAAATTTACACTAGAAGTCAAATACATTTTGAAATAGAAAATATGTCCTGCAGGACTTCAAATTCTAGGCCTGCCTCCACCTTTAACATCTCCAGAGGTGTATGGCATGATCAAGATGTATGCATCTTGCAAAAAAATATAGATTTAATGCGTGCAAGAAAAGTTGAACCTCATAAAATGGGCAACTGTAAAGCAAACTTGAAATTGAAGTTCCACTAACTCAGGTCAGTTTCTCCCCATTTATCTTCTTTTTATGTGTTCAATCCGGAAAAACACTAACCTCCCAACACATGTAACAAACCCAACCAAAATTAAGTGATATCGTCATTGCTCTTGAAGAGCCTGGTATTCTAGTCCAATGAAAATTAATAACTAGCCATTGCACTAAGAGGTGCAAAGGAAAGGCGATAGTAAGAGTTGGAATAATTTTGTGATATCTATGTTATAATTTTGATTAAATTGTTTCTCAACAAGGATAACACGTGTCTTTTTAGTGATCTTAGCTTGAATGACATTACATTTTTCATCAAAATGCTCATACTTCTTGTCAAAAGAGAATCACATTTTCTTCTTTCCTATAATATTTGTAAGTGTTACACTAGGGGACACCAAGTTCAATCCATTTTATTGGGTTATCCCTTGGAAGTGGCCTGGGGTTGAGAAGAGAAAACACGTTTCTTTTCAACAAATGATTGGTCTTAGGAAGCTTAGCTTCTATTTTAGAGACAAGCATGAAGGTATACTACAAAATAACAAAAAATAGTTTTAGTTCCTACCTTAATATGTGAAAATAACACGTAAATGATCTTAACTTGAAGAGTTTGTTTGAATTAGTTTACCTCAATTTTATTTGAAGAGTAACTATCAAGGAAAGTGAGGGAACTCAACCTTAAGTTCTCTTAAGAAACAAGAATCCCCTAATTGAAAAGCCAATCTAGAAAGTATTCCTTCCCAAATAATAAAATCCTCTATATTTTCTTGATTAACCATGATGCTTTTTGTTGTAGTGAAGATATCAAGACATTGTGCCATTCCCTCCACTAAACGACTGAATGAGCTTTGTAGTGAAAGAAAGGTCATATATAAAATTCACATTAAGAAATTTCTCCCCATAAAGGAGGGGATCCCTCAAAGAGTTTTTTATAAATAAGAATCTTAAAGGAGAAATAATAATGCATCAGTACAATACCACATAAATATCGGGCAAGTGGATACACTCACATAATAGATCTTTAAAACAAAAACACCTCTAGAGAATTCCAACTTAAAAAAAATTGGTTGATGCATTAGAGAAAAAGTGCTATAGTGGACCAATTAAACAAACTACCTATTATCACTTAGAAAAAGTGAAACATTATTTGACATGGTCTTAGAGTTCATTTGTCAAAGGTATGGTCATAGAGTTCATTTGTCACAAGTTGGTAAAAGAAAATTTAAAATTTTTATATTCACCTATCCAAAGGTTCAAATACACCTCCATTCAAGTCATATCATGTCCCATCAGTCATCATTTGCTGACATATTTCATTTCTCAAGCTTTTGAATTCAAAAAGGTCACTTTAGCCAGTTTTTCCTCTTTTTGTAGCGTTTTACACTGTAAAAAGGTAGTTTTCGCTACGAAACTGCCTAATAGTTTCGTGGCGAAACTGTCAGAAAATGAACTAGCCACACTACGAAAAACGGTTTTTTTGTCTGTCTTGTCAAATCTGGTGCAAGGTGTCAGTCCATGATTATAAAATTTAGGGTGGATGTCATTCGAGTCAGTTAGGGTTAAATCAAGGTACAAAGGTCATGTCTGAGGTCATTATTATTGTTTTTAGCATGTATGAGTCATGATTAAGGCATGAATTGTCATCGAAACTTTAAAACATTACCCAATTGAGTCTTTGTCATTCTCTGCTTCATATTTGCGTGTTATTTAGTTCCGGAAAGATGTTTCACCAAGCCAAGCTGGTTATATGCATTTTCAAAAGTTGCAAGTGTCACTAATCAAGCGAGGGAGAGAAGGTATAAAATCACCATGGCTGCAAAAAAGAAGACCAACAAAGGTGGTCACTACCTCAGATATGAGCCAATGGACATTAATTTGTTAAAAGAAGACCACATTGCATTGGAAGTGTTTAGAAGAACATGGTGTTTGCAAGTTTTCCAAATGTTGCAAGGGTGTCATTTGTAGGTTTCAAAGGAGTTTGCTAGCAGTTTTACTGGATCAGCTTCAAAGGTGGGAATGTTAAATCTCACAGTAACACTAGAAACCATTGCAGCAACAACAGGAATCCCTAGAGGAGGACATAAATGGTTCAAAGGCATCAAGTTCACCATGCAGGACTGTAAAGAATTCATCAAGATAGAGCATAGTGAAATTGATCTCACAAATGCTATCCCAAGGAGTTACATGAAGGAAAACTACTCAAAGATGTTGCTGATCATTCAAAAGTACTTCACCTGTGAAGGGAGGTATCACATGGTCTACTCCTACCACCTTAGGCGTCTGCTGCATTTTGTGGGTAAGAGGTCTCTTGATTTTCCTTTTTACTTATACAGAAGCTTAGCTAAAATGTCAGACAAGGTTCAAGTTAAAACAGAAGGAGATGAAACCTCTCTTTTTCATCATGGTTTGATCAAGTTGTTGGTGTTAGAGGAGTTAAAAAGATTAGGCAGAGATTGGTCATCTTTTATGTTCATAAGTGGTTTTGAAGTAGATGCTATCACTCCTAAAAGAACTCTATGCTCTATGCTCTGACTTCCTTTAGTAATGAAATGACTATGTTTTCCTATGTTTTATAAGTGAATTTCCTTTGTTAAAGACCCCTATCTGCCTTTGCTTCCATGTCAAGAAACCTTGCCATTGAAAATACTGATTGTTGACTCCATAATCCCAATGGTAGCAAGCCTGCATTCTTTCAACCTGCAATCATTAAAAAAAAGATACAAATTCTACAGAGTTAGCCATCTAGCACTATCATTAACCAATATCATAAAATCCCTTTGAGAGAGCCCTCTCAGACTAAAGAGGCTAAGCTTTAGTCAAAAGCTGGTTTGAAACAGTTACACTGAGTTGTTTGATAAGCAGCTAATCAAGTACAATTTTGTGATAAAACTACCAAACATCAACCAACAACACATCAAAATAAAATTCCATTTCGATCCTATCATAAAAACTGTCAAGTTCAATTATTAGGAAATGCCCTTTTCTCCAAGTTTGTTGTCCACAAATTGCTTTTCCAATCTGTCAAAAGAATTTCAAGTATGGGCCATCCTTTTATTCCTTTTCCTAATTTTTTTCTCCCCACAAAATGCTTTTCCAACTTGTCATAATATTTCCAAGTATGAGTTCTCCCTTCATGAATCTTGTTTATTTATTCCTTGCCATCTTTGCAACAATAGATTTAATGTTTTTGGCCAAGGCTTTAGCAATAAGCTTGTAAGGGACACTAAGAAAAATTATTAGTCTCCACCTCCACCTCCACCATGTCCCTTTATATCCCTTTGGGAATAATTATGATCAAACATACATTTACATGCTCCCCATAGCATCTACAAATAGTGCTTCGTATATCATCACCAATTACTACTCATAGATTTTTCTAAAGATCACAAAAGAAACCATCCATACTAGCTGACTTTCCCTTTAGGATGTCCTTTATTGCATTCAACTACTCATCCATTTATAAGGCCAACGATAGATAAACTTTCTCAAAATGTGCTATTTGATAGCAACAATGCATCCAGTGGATTTTTCTTCTCATTCTATTATAACATAGGACATTCCAACAAAATCTACAATTCATATTGTATAGATTTTGTAGCACCCCACCATATTTAAAATAATTCCAAAAAATTTGTGGGAACAAAAATTTATCCAACAAGTAACCATTAACATATTCCAATGCACCATATTCTAAGTCTTCCGTACCTGCTTCAGTTATTGACATGTCCGCATCTCCCTTGACATCTTCATCTCGTCCGGTGTCTTCTAGGGTTTCTTCCATAGGATTCCTGTTAGGACTTAGGGTCCCCTGCTGTAAAGTTCCCATTGAATCTCGTAAGGAGTCCAGCTGATGGGAGTCTTCTGCTGATTCATTATTGGACCCTAGAACTTCAAAAGCATTGCCAGTGCATTTAGTAGCTATCCCTGTTTTAGGCTGGTTCCTTCGATTTTCTCCTTGTCTCCCATTAGGTCGGGAGAAGCCTTCCTGGTCTTTAGATGCTCCTTCCTTACTTTTTTTTGTTTGCTTATTCAGAGGGCATTCCATGAACAGGTGTCTGTGTTCGTGACATCGGTGACATCGAAAGGGTATCTTCTCATAGTCAATGGCCTGAAAGAAAACTTCATCCCTAAATTACAGCCACAGTCCTTTGTGCAAGGCCCCTGAAACATCCATTTCCAAACATATTCGTGCACAGGAGGTATACCTTTTTTGTAGGGTGGCCTCCGAGGCTTGAACAAACTTTCCCAACTTGTTCTCAATCTGTTCAAGCGCCGAAGGCCTCCAGTAGTCGATGGGGAGAGAGAAGAGGTGTATCCATACTGGCACATGAGTAAAATTTTCCTGTTCTAGGGCGAAGTTGGGTTTCCATGGTCTTATATATAGACCTGCCGATGCATAGAAAAAGGGTCCCCCATCAAAAATATGGTCCCTGTCTTCCAGGTTTGCAAAAACAACCGTAAAGAAACCCTTAGCTCCAAGGTGGAGTCGGACATCGCCTTTAGATTTCCATTGTTATTTTATCCAAAGGCACAGGCTTTTTCTGTTGGCTAAAAGCCCATAAATTTGCAGATTAGTGCATGTATTGACATATGGTCCCTATAATCTTGCATTTCTGGATTAGTGATGATGACCCAAAGACTTTCTAAGGTTTTTGGTTTACAATGTTCATTTTCCCCCTGCTTTTGCCTTCTGCGGCAGATCCCGACAAATCCAAGCCCTCTTGGGGTTGGGCTTGGTTTTCTACAGTGGCTTTCGTCCCTTCTTCAGTCCCAAGAGATTCCTGCTCGGGAGTAGGGTTGTCTTTGTCTTTTCCTTCCATTATCTTGATCCCACTTGACCGCTTTTGACCCTGTGCCACCTTGGTAGTCCCACTGGCCCTCTTCTTCTTTCCCACCTCATCCTTTCCTGGAGTTTCTGAATCACCAATCTGCACCCCTTCGCTTGGGCCTTTTCCTTTATCCATAATGATTTGTTTGTAAGAAGGGGCCTCATTTGCCCCCGCTTGTCTCATATGATTGGCCAGAGCTGACCCACATTTCAGGAGCTCTGCAAGAAGGGCTCTGCCCTCCGCCAGAGCTTGCTACAGTGCTTAGACGAAGCCACCAAACCCTCTGACCAATAACTTGAAACCCTAACAGCCCTGAAATGCCTTTGAACTCAATGGTAAAGTTACAATTGGAGCAATCCAACCTTGAACATACAATGAAACAAACGTTTTTCTATGTGTAAGGTTGTTATGTTATTTAATATATTAAAAAATTATTTAAAATTTAAAATAAATTCAAAAGAAAATTAGAAAGTATTGTTGTTATAAAAACAAAAATCTTTAGTATGTAGAAAATCTTCAACATTTATTTATTATTTTTTTTTGGTAACTATACTTTATTTTCGATTTCGACATATATCTTGGTTCGCTAATGTCCAACAAAGCAAGACTACATGAGTGTTGTTTTAGGCAAGGATAGGCAAGGATACTTTCTAGAAGAAATTAGCTTTTTATATTTTAATATTTTGCCTCTCAACCAGAACTACACCCTATGCATCAATTGGCTCAGTGTTTCCAATTTTGTTGCAGATTCTCCAGGTATAGCTCGATATCAAGATCTCACAAAAACTTGGATGGATGCACTTAAATATTTCCAAATTCTAACGCGGCAGGATTCACTTTTCCTTGTCACTCAAAACGATATATGAAAGGCTAGTGTTTTAAAATAATATAGTAAACTATCTAAACCTATTTAATGAAAGTAATATCGTAAACGATCTAAAATTATTTAATGATATAGAGAAAATTGATGTTGAGTGTAAGGTTGATATGCTAATATAGTTACAATTTCTACTCTCCCCGTAGGCTCCCTAGAAAACAATGTGGGAGTTCTAATTGTTGACATGGGTACTAAGACGAAGGCAACCAGCACTATGCTAATTAGTTAAAATACTATGCTCCATGAAACTGTTGTGAAAACGGCTCTATTAGAAATGGAATTAGCCAGCTCTATCGTGGATTGGATTTGTGATTCGATTAGAACTTTTCAAAATATTCTTTTGGTTATAATGGAATGAAATAAATTACCTCAATGTAGTTGACTCTCACATTTTTGTGGATACAATATAGTATAATAAGAAGTTGGTTAAAATTGGGTGAAAAAAATTGTAGTTAAATTTTAATTTGTGGAATTTAAATTGATTTTTTTATTATATATGAATTGAATATAAAAAATTGTAAAATTTTTATCTATTAAATTTGTAATTTTAATAAATCCTAATAAACAAAATAAACTGAATTTTAATAAATACCCATTTTAAAAAGTAAATATACTAAATAAAAATTATATCTTTTGTATTACATATACAAAAGTAGGGTGATATCAAAATTTGAAGGAAAACTTTGTTGTGTTTGATGCATATATGTTTTCAATGTTGCATAATAATAAAAAAAATAAGCATATAGGTCTTTAGTAGTCTATTTGAAAAACATTGCGATAAGGAAAGAAATAAACTAAATGCAAAAAAAATAAAGGCACATAATACATTGGAGAATTGTAATTATTTAAATAAATATGTTTTATTCTTTTTAATTTTTTATTTTTTTTAAAGAAAGCGTTGAATAGAAAAAGGAAAGAAAGTTGAAAGTGTAAATTTAATAAAATAGGGGTGATTAATAATATTTAGTAGTTTATTTGAAAAACATTGTGTTTGTGAGCTATTAATTAAGCTGATAGGCATTTTTTTTTTTTAAATTGAATTGGTGATTTTAATGATTTTCTTAATTAAATTTTTTGATGTCATTTTAGATTTTAATTTTTTTTTTAATAACGTGGGTAGGACTACATCATCATCATGTCTAAATACATCACTTTTGGGGAAATTGAACCAGTGACTTCACATCAAGGAGTATCTTAACAACCCACCCTATCACAGTCTATCCAAAACCCCTAAGACAATATTTTAAATTTTGAATTCTAATATATATGTTATTTTTTAATTTCAACATAGTTTATATAATATTAAGTCATTAATTTGTTAAAATAATATATAATATTATATTATATTTTAATATTAAATTAATATAAACAATCTGTTCGTTTTAATATTTTAAATGCATCATTTCTTCTAAATCACCATTTCTTGCCTCTTAAAAATATGTCCTGAGTTCTTCTCTTTTCTTTAACTAATTTTTGATTAAAAACTACTAAGCTTATAAAGATATATATAAGCTCAAGCAATCTTCTTGTAATTACAAAAAAAAATGTTATTAATATTAGTTTATTATAATTTAATAATATTATTATTATTATGATTTAAAGTTTAAAAATAAACATTATTAAAATTAATATGATAATTAATAATATTAATATTAATAACAATAATATATTTCATTAATAATAACGAATTAATATTGGTAACAATATTATGAGTAATATCATTTATATAGTATTAATAATGTTTAAAAAATAATATTTTATAATGTCATAATGTTAAAAAATATTGATTTAATAATTAATATTATTATTATTATTATATATTATTGTTTATAGTTTCAATATAAATATTATTAATATGAGATATTATTAATGTTTATCATGTAGATTAATATTAGTTATTGAAAATATTAATTTTAATATATAACATTGATGATGATGATGGTGGTGGTGGTGGTGGTGGTGGTGGTGGTTACTGTCTGCTAAGACTAATGCAGTCTATCGGACCTTAATAGAGGAGAAAGAATCTAAGTTTGATTATTCAAAATCTTGTTTCTATGGTCAAAGAGAAGGGAAATAAGCGCTCCAAGATCACTTATGTGGGTTGGCTTAATAGGACAAGAAGATTGGAAGTGTGGCACATGGTAGGGAATTGAGAACGAATGTGAGTAAAAGTTAGGAAGTCTAAAAGGAAGGGCTTTTCATCTTCCACCCGCTTAGAATCGAAAATCTAACAGATTCTATCGTTCCAAGGGGACTTGGGAATAGACCACTGCCCGGTCTCACTCTGAAGCTCATGGGAATTAGTTCTTATATTAGCGATGTTCATTTTTTCTTATTGCTGGACAACAAAGAGAGATCATTTTGATTATCAAGTGTGGGGTTGATCACTTCCTTATAGTATCTTAGCTTCTTTTTACCCTCCAGCTCCTAATCCTCACATAGATTGTCCTTAAAATTGGAGGTAATAGTATTAATATTGCTCACAAACAGACATAATGGGCTGAAACAGTTAACAGTAAAGAATACATGCGTCATCATATATCTACCTAATTGTTTAAGACTAACATGGAAACATCCCTAGAAACTGAAATATTTTTCTCTTAAATGCTTAATGCAATTATAACTCAGTAGATACTAAGAGAGAGTCCCCCTTGAATTCCTATTCAGTCAAGTCATATTTTATACCTGGTATAAAATAATAAACTTGCATTACAGATTAGGGCCTACTTTTCCAAATACTTGTATCCTCCAAGGGATTTGGGTTCTAGGTTATTTTAGGACTTAGAATTCTGCTTTGGTTTTTCCAAAATAAAATATTTGTTTGAAAATAACATTAACCAATTTAGCTTATAGTATTTTTTCCTCAGTTCCCCATTAAAATTCGCAGGTATCACATAGAATCTTCCTTTCTAGGCTGAAAAGATAAATAACCAACAATGACGTTCACTAGAAATCCAACTAGTAATCATTTTAAGCCTAGGTCAACAAATCTTCTAGCACAATACTACTTAACCAGAAATTTTTCGTCTTGTTACTGCTAAAAAATGCATGTCCATTTTTGAGACAATGCCCTTACTATAGTAGTGATTAGGAATTTGATGTTTGATGAATATTGGAAGGAGTTTAGCTCCAACAATGCGGGATTTATTTTCATAATGACTTCGATTGTTCTTGGTTTTGATCTTAGCAATATTGATGTGATTCAACCACCTCTCTTGTTTGTCTTAGATGAAATGGAATACTTGGTGAAATAAATGGTTCAAAACCCTTGAAAATTGATAGTTATGGGCTGCATTGAGTGGAATCTGGTTCAATTTCAAGTGGATGATGTTGTTGTTATGCTAACTAGTTATATCATGCAGAAAATATTCTTGCACATTGTGGAGGAAGAAGGATAACAATTTTTTTATTGTTGGAAGAAACAATTGGACATTCATGATTTAGGTTACAAGGGGGAAATTCAAGAGGCTGCAAAAATTTATTTCTAAGAGGGACCAAGTTTACATATTAATATTTAGAAATCCATCCATGCTTAGGAAATTTGGATGTCATCTTAACCTTGCTAGAAAGCATTACACCATATGTGGACAAGTCAAAACATACCATCCAAGTGTTCCTCTATGTGCCATGAAACTACCTTTAAAAGGAGCATGCTTGCCTAAAGATGGGTCCCAACACAATATCATTATTGCAGGCTTGATCGAGGAAGATTGATAGTGGCATAAGTTGTATTGTTATGAAGTTGTAAATGCATTGTTTTAGATTGGTTTTGGGACCCTAAATAGTCAACAAGCTGGAAACAATATCAAGGGCTCACTTCACTAGCAAAGACTTCTTCCAACATGTAGAAATGGAAAGTTAAGCATAGTCCAAACTTTTCGAAGGGGACGTATCAGCTTTAATATGTGTTGAAGGTTGTTAAAAAGTGATTATTGGCTAATATAGATTCTAGAAGAGGGATCCAAATCAAGAGGTCTTTATTGCATGCCATGTATGAAAACACAGTTAAAGTTTCAAAAAAATATATTCTAAGGGAGCGTTGTAGTTGTAATAAGTGCACACAACTATTATGGTATTTATTATACTTCAAGCCTACAAAAACATCGTTAAGGCACTTTTCGTGGAATTGGTTAGCCATTGGATTGTCCCTCGTTCTCATGGTAATTTAAAGATATCCATGCCATATTCCAAGAGGATTGGTACATAATAAAGGAGTACCCAAGTTAGGAATGACACATAGCATTAAAAACGATACATTAGGGAGGTCTCACCCTTTATGCAAAAACATTTTCCCCACCTCCTATTCACATTGGAGGTCTATGCTTTTTAAGGTGGGAAGGAATTATTAAGACTCAAATCCTCAAATTTACTAATTTGATTCCATTTCAATCCCTAGGATTATATATTAGGTGAATTAAATAATAGTTTATTATTATTTTCGTTAATAGTTGAGAGTGATAACATTTGTTGTCATGCACAAATCATGCAGTTAATTTTTCATCGGGATTTCCAAAAGTGATCTTGGGATCATCAAAAAAAAAATTTCTTGATTTTCTAAATTATTGTATTATAAATACATAATAGTTTTATTTACCAATTATTTTGTGTCAATGTGCTTGAATTTCTACATTTGATTTTCTGCATTACTTGATTTTGTATTTGAAACATTGAATTCGTGAGTTTTTATATGAGGAGGAGCAGGTGTAGGGGAGGATAACCCACAACTGTTAGTGGGGAGGAGACTGAGAGAGAGGTGGCTGATGTGCCAGCCATAAAGCCTCTTTCTAAATTCAGTGAGACATCAACAATTTTCATGCATGTCATGCCATGGGGCTTCTTCTATGAGAGGATTAACCATTCCTTTACTAGTAAAAGGGGTATATGGAATCAATATCTATTTGGTATATTAATAATTGTAGTTGATCAATGATTTAATTTTTTATTTGTTGAAACTTCATTTCAATTCTCTTTCTAATTGTTTTTCACATCGTGTAGGATTGTTTCTCAGTAAATATTGAGTGTTTGAAAATAATTTATTCCTCTACTATAAGGCTCCTCGATTGGATTATATTGATGCATTCTCTGAAATCCAAGAACCTATAAAATTCTCATTCTACATTATTTTGTTTGAAGGAGAGCCACATAACAAATTGGCATGATTGTACCTAAGTATATATGAAGACATGGGAAAGAAAGTTGAAAATGAAAACTTGTATGTATCTAGTTGGATTCACTTAGAATAATCAATCAACTATATTATAATTATGATTATTTTAGTTCTACATGTAGTTTTATATCCATTCTATTGTTTTGTAATTTCGGTCATCTTTGTTAAGCTGTTTTTTTATTCGAAATATGCAATTTTCCCTTTTAACATGAATTCTTCTAAGAAATATTGTACACAATTTTTTACTTGCTTGAATTGTCTATCACATGGTCCATCTATATTTTTTAGTACCAGAATTATTTTATGAAAATTAATGAAATTCACTACTTCCTTTGGAAACTTTGGACAACTTCAAAACCCTAAAATTTTGAATACAAAAAATGTTTCGAGGATATAACATAAAGCTTCATGGATAGAGAAAATAATTCGGAAGATTAGTTCTCCAGGTAGTATTTCTCTTTGAACAAGACCACTACTTGTAGTGGATTGTCAATATTTATAGTTGTTTATCAAGCTTCAACAAAAAGCTTATCCTTTTTTTATTGACTATTAATTGATGGATTTGTCATTTCTACTTCTCTTTCTTGAATTTTTTGTGCTAACTAGTTTGAACTAATTGAGGATCAAACATTGGTGGTATTTTTTTAATGTGTTAAATCATTTTTTGTATTGAATCAAGTATTTGTTGTAAAAGACCAATCGATGTGTTATATATTGGAAATTACAAGTATGGTAAATATGGGAAAACTATTGTTGCTTTTCATTTAAATATGAAAAATAAATTAAAAATACTCTTATTTATCTTTTCATTATAATGATCACCAATGTTTTGAGTTGAGTGATTGAATTTGTTAATCAATATAGGCCTTGGATCTAGGGAGTGAAATATATAGCCTCCAAAATACACTAGGATGACCACTTGTGTTCCTTCAAATTGGAAGTTTGGTGTTGGAAATCAATGTGGATTTTCTATTCAAGAATCATATAGTGACTGGAATATGAAAGTTACGTTCCAAAATAATCATATTTAGGGGCATATTTAGGGGAATACTAGTGGTGATTGCTACATACTTTTTATGCCTATTTGAGAGATTACTAGTGGTGATTGCCACATATTTTTGATGTTGGAAATTTGCTCCAAATCACAGCTAATATATTGTACCACAGGTCAGTAGCAAAATGGGAAGGGAATTTTCTTTGCAATTTATCCACTTATACTGTAGTGATCCATAAATATAAGAAAAACATTAATAATTTGATATAGACTAGTTGGCTTATTCATGTGTGATAATGGACCCACAATAGTACTTATCTGAAGAAATTCTCATCAAACTTGGGTATTATTGACATCATCAACCTCCAACCCTGGACTTATTTACTTATCCTTCTACATTATCTGGTTATATACATGTATACGAGGCTATCCTATTATTTTATCATTTTTACTTCATTTAATTTTATTGTAGACTTAGCTTTTCCATTTTTTAGGAGTTGTGTTGGCACTCCCACATTGTATAAGTAATATACAACTTGAGTTTTTCAGCATATAACTTAGTTGACATGATTGCGCCTAAGCTTTCCATAAAGGTTGAATACTAAGTTGTGACACCTAATCCTATGGATGGGTGTGCATATGTATTTTATATATTATTTATTATTAGGAAATAAGGAAGGCCAAGAGTCATTGAGAGCTGAATCCCAATAGCCTCACCTCCCATCTATATAAGCATGTACATTCTTCAGCTAATATAAATTGCAGTTTTGAGGAGTTACCTCCTGGTTTGACATGGTATCAGAGCCAGCTCCACATTTGGCATTTCTGCCCTGTGGTGTAACTCCCTACCCTTTGCTCAGTTAATATTTTTTAATGTTTTCTTTGCTCATTCGCTCTTTCATTACTTTGTCACATTTTTTTCCTATTTAGCAGTATTCTGGGCCTACGAAAATACGCAAATTGCAGGCTCTGCCATTCCAGCAGTCCTGCAACTCTGTCTTCTGCAGATTCAATTTCAAATTTTTTTTATGTAACAGCCCTTTTGGGCTTCCTCCATTCTCCATCGACTCCCTACATTCCACATTCTTCTCCCTCACCTTCACACTCTGTGCTCTCTCCCTAAACTCTGCGCCCTATCCCTCACTGGTCTTCCCCACTCCTTGCGCTCTACACTGGTAGCGCATGCCTCTCCCCTCTTCGTGCACCTACAACTCTACGCTTCAACCTACAACATCACTCGTCCCACTGCTCTACGCTTCAACCTACAGCATCTGCATCTAGCCGACAGAATCAGCGCACAGTGTATAAGCCGTCTCCCCGCTCTGTCTCATTTAATAACGCGCACAGTGTATAGTCGACTCCCCGGGGTTTTTTATCTCAACACTGTTCATTGTATATATTATACATCGGTCCAGTTATATTAAACGCTGTCCAATCTCTGCTAGCACGTTGCATATCCAAACCCTGTTGATATTACAACGCAGAGATAATGTAATACGCTGTTGCCATGTAATACGCTGTCTATTTAACGCTGTCCATTTTGCTGTGCAGATGACATTACATTGTAAACGCTGCACGCTGTGGTCTCAGTTATCGATCACCATTTAATACGCTGTCTGCCTGTCCACTCATTTTAACGTTGTTTAACACCGTGGTTTGACAATAACGCCTTCATTTAAAACGCTGTTTGACATTAACGCCTCCATTTAAAACGCTGCCTCTATTTCATATGTAATACCGCCCTTTCAAAGTTTTTTAAATACCGCTCCACGGTATATATATACTGTCCATTGTGTATTACAACGTTGTGTATTACATTGTATACAACAGTCCGCGTTGTATTTATCACGCCATTTACAATACGCCCATTAATACGTTGTCTCCATTGTTAATATGCTACCTTGTTAATACTTTCCATTGTGTCCATTGCGCCCCCTCCCTTTCATAATTCCGACCCCTCATCGCCCCATCCCTTTCATAATTGCGCCCCTCCCATCCTTCAATACCTTTTCCCATAAATATTTCTGCCCCCTCCATTCATAATTTCGCTCCCTACCTTTCAAAACCATTCACCTTTTTTCACATACTTTTTTTCCCAAAACAAAAAAAAAAAATACATTTTTTTTATGCAGAATTCAGTCTATAGCATAGAGTGTTTTTTAAAATTCAGTCTCCAGCAAAGTTTTCTGAGCAGATTTAGTTTCCAGAAAGAGTTTTTAAACTCAGAAAATTTTTTCCAGCAAGAGTTTTTGCCCCTTGATTTGAATAATTTCAAGAGTTCGAAGTTTTTATAGCAGAATTTGTTTCCTCTTCAGAAGATTTTTTCCAGCAGTCTAATGCATTCTCTCATCTTAATTGTTTGGATAGTTCTCTCCGGCAAAGAGAACTATCTTGAATGGTCGCGGAAGATTAAACACACACTCATTTTTAATGAGCTGTGGAGAGGAATCTGTGAAGGACAAGCAGAAAATCCACCAGAGAAGCCCACTTCAGACAAAGAGCTTGCCATTTGGGAAAACAAGAACTGCAAGGCCTATGCCTTGATTGCAGCTTCAGTAAGTGAAGAGGTGAGTCGCCATATTTCATCATTCTCAAATGCCTATGAAGCCTTGAAGAAACTAAAATAACTCTATGACTCACACTCAGAATTAGAAAATGTTCAATTGATGGTTAAGCTGTTCAGTCTTGAAATGAAGAATGATGATCCCCTTGATTTAGCTTCAGAAATAAGATCTATAATGCATGACATTCAAAACAATGGTGTAAAAATGGACATACCTCTCATAGCATATGTTAAGGCATTATATCCGACTTACTCACATTATCTTGAGTCTTTGCAAGCAAGTGGAAACCTTGAGCAAATCACCTTTGATAAACTTGAGCAGAAGTTTGCAGAAAGAGAGAAAGCTTTTGGGAAGATGACAGTCCTTTCATCTTCCGAAGAGGCTGCATACTTGGCACATAGAGAAAAGTCACCCTCCCGGAATTCACATCAGGAGAGGAAGAGGTGGCGAGAAGGACTAATAGGGAAAGAAGCATTTCTCCCACGAAGAGAGGCAGAACAAAGAAACAGGCAAATCCAATCTTCATTACACGGTACGAGCTAGAGATGGACATGACCCTTAAATACGAACACCATGGAGACAAAATTGAGCGACACAATCAAGACAAAGGTCAAACTGACAGCCAAAGACAAGGGTAAAGAAACACACAGATCAGCTCATTATGTTCTAGCACATTGTAACAATGGAGTAACTGAAGACTTGTTTGATGTTTCATTTACTTCATGGAGAGATGATTGGTTGCTAGATTCGGGAGCAACATGTCACATGACTTTTTTTGAAGAATTCACTGACAAAGTTGATGGAGCAGTATATTTCGCAGATAAATCCAAACTCAAGCCATCAGGGCTTGGCACAGTCAGGCTTAAACTGCCTGGTCTTCTTGATCATATCCTACATGAGGTTCTATACCTCCCAGAGTTGAAGAGAAACTTGCTGTCCCTGATCGAAATCCGGCAGCAAGGACACTCAGTTCACTTGTTTGATGGCAAGGCAGAGGTCAGATCAGCATCAGATCACTCACTTGTCATGGAGGGAATAGAAGAAGGGAGACTCTTGAAGCTGAAAGGTTCATATGCCCATGCTCAAAACTTTGCATTCGGTTCACATCATGATGAAGGTACATTTCCATCAAGTCTTTTATGGCATGCTAGATTTGGACACTTAAATTATGACAGCCTTCGTTTGTTGAAGAAAAATGGTGTTGATGGACTGCCTACAATTCCTAGAAAACCTAAGGAATGTGATGCATGTATTCTAGGAAAGCATAGCAAACAGCCATTTCATGATTCACACTCAAGAGCACATAGGAAACTTGAACTTGTTCATTCAGATTTATGTGGCCCTATGCCTATTGTTTCTGCAAATGGAAACAAATACATGATGACATTTATTGATGACTACACCAGAATGTGTTGGATTTACTTACTGAAGAATAAGTCTGATGCTTTTCAAACTTTCAAGAATTTTCATGCATGGATTGAGAATGATGCACAAACACATATTGGCTCTCTACGTACTGATAATGGAAAAGAATACACTTCAAACGAATTTGAAAATTATCTTCGTCAACATGGAATCAAACATCAAACAATTGTGCCATATAATCCACAACAGAACGGTGTAGCTGAAAGAATGAACAGAACTATTTTAAATATGGTCCGCTCCATGTTATTTTTCAAGAATGTAAAATTGATGTTTTGGGCTGATGCAGTTCTATGTGCTGTTTACATAAAAAATAGGTGTCCTTCAAGTTCAATTAGAAACAAAACTCCTTTTGAAATGTGGCATGGCCACATTCCTTCGGTAAAGCATTTCAGGGTCTTTAGGTCCACCTGTTATGCCTTGATACCCAAGGGTCAAAGGAACAAACTTGGTGCTAGAAGCAGAAAATGTATCTTCTTGGGGTACTCCAATACCTCCAAAGGATATCGTCTCTATGATGAAGCAAATAAGAAGTTTGTGATAGCAAGAGATGTCATATTTCTTGAATCTTCCAAGATTGACAAGGTTGTTGAGCGGCAACTTGATCGCCTGGATAGATTCACACATGCAAAGTCTTTCAAAGAATTTGATAATGTGATTCCACACCTTGAAGGGGGGATTCCGATATTGAATCAAACTGTGGAATCATTTTCTGAACCACACTCTCCCCCACATGAAGAAACAACCACGGATGACACATTGGATGATGTGATCGACAGAATTGGGAGATTGAATCTTGAATCAATCCCAACTCAGTCAAGTGACCAGCCTGGGCCATCTCAGAAAGGTCCTCCCAAATGGCTGACAAAGACACTGGAGGATGTTCATCCCGATGAGGTTGGAAAAACAGGAACAAGAAGTTCCACTCAAGAAATCGAAGGTGATGTAGATAATTATGATTCTCCTGTTGATATGGATATTGCTTATAACTGTGAATTGAGTTTGTCTACAGATCATGAACCAACTTCCTTCAAAGAAGCCGCTTCTCATGATGAATGGAAAGAAGCGATGCAGAAGGAGTATGATGCCTTGATAAAGAATGGCACTTGGAAGCTGGTTGATCCGCCTTTTGGAATGAAACCAATTGGCTGTAAGTGGGTCTACAAGAACAAGTACAAAGCAGACGACTCACTTGACAAGCACAAGGCCAGGCTTGTGGCAAAAGGATTCGCACAGAAGGAAGGAATTGATTATGAAGAAATGTTTGCTCCCACAGCAAAATGGACCACCATCCGGACTCTCTTTGCCTTAGCAGCTCAGAGTGGATGGAAAGTTCATCAGATGGATGTAAAAACAGCATTCTTGAATGGAGATCTGAAGGAGAAATTTTTTATGTCCCAGCCAGAAGGATTTGTGATAAAGGGTCAAGAACACAAAGTTTGCAAACTTGTGAAATCCTTGTATGGCCTCAAGCAAGCACCACGAGCCTGGTATGAGAAGTTGACCGAGCATCTTCAGAAACTTGATTTCAAACACTTTGATCTTGATGATGCAACTTTGTTTGTTAAGAAAGTTGGAAAAACAGTTGTATATCTTGTGGTATATGTAGATGATCTTTTGATAACAGGAAACAATGAGAGCTATATTGCATCCATGAAGAAAGAGTTGAAGAAAGGTTTTGAAATGACTGATTTGGGTAATGTTCATTACTATTTGGGTATTGAAGTAATTCAACATCCTAAATTCATCTTTCTTTCTCAGAAGAAGTACATTGGAGATCTCTTGAACAAATTTGGCATGGATGACTGTAAACCTCTAGGCACTCCAATGGAACAAAACTTGAAGCTCACATCTGTTGAAGGGAAGGAATTTGAGGATGCAACTAAGTATAGACAACTTGTAGGAAGTCTTATCTATCTGACCACCACCAGACCTGACATCTCATTTGATGTTGGAATCCTCTCAAGGTTCATGCAGAAACCTTGTGAAGGACATTGGTCTGCTGCAAAAAGAGTACTAAGGTACTTGAAGGGGACTCAAGACTTTGGACTCAAATATACACAGGTAGGCGACTTCAACTTGACCGGATATTCTGATTCAGACTTTGATGGCGACAAAGAAACAGGGGTATCTACTACAGGTTACACCATGAGTCTTAGATCAGGAGCTGTCTCATGGAGATCACGCAAACAGTCAGTTCCAGCAGATTCCACGACCGAGGCAGAATATGTGGCAGCAGCTGAAGCAACAAAGGAAATTGTGTGGCTCCGGAAAATCCTGGAAGATTTGCAGATGAAACGGATGTATTCCACTCCACTCATGATCGACAACACTTCTGCAATAAAGTTGGCCAAGAACCCAAAGTTCCATGATCGAACAAAGCACATCAATACAAAGTACCATCTCATTCGACATCATGTTCAGGCCAAGACCATCCATCTACATCATTGTTCCACAAATGAGCAAACTGCTGACATATTCACCAAAGCACTTGGAAGAGAGAAGTTTGAAAAGTTCAGATCGATGCTTGGACTCACCAACATCCCTTCGGATTAAAGGGGGGAATGTTGACACCTAATCCTATGGATGGGTGTGCATATGTATTTTATATATTATTTATTATTAGGAAATAAGGAAGGCCAAGAGTCATTGGGAGCTGAATCCCAATAGCCTCACCACCCATCTATATAAGCATGTACATTCTTCAGCTAATACACAATTCCAGTTTTGAGGAGTTACCTCCTGGTTTGACAAGTTGAATAAGGTTTTGTTTTCTATGGTGACATTTTATTTTCTTTGTTTATGCAGGTCATTCAGCCATAGCGACCATTATCTCCCAACTGAAGAAAAATTGTTCAAGATTCTTGCTTTTATGGGGAAAAATGACATTGACATTGACATTGTTGATGTTGAGGTATATGTCGTATAAATCCTTTATAGTCTAATTTAGTTTATATTATAGTGTTCATCATCTTTCATGTCTTATATTTTTCATTGTATCTTCTTTCATTTTCAAAAAAGAAACTCATTATTGATGGTAAGAAGCAGGAATTGAAGAAAGATGAGAATAATAACATTGGAGCGAAAAATGAAAAAAGAGATAGAGAAGAGAATTGGTTGAGTGATACTCATAGAGCTAATAATCCACATAAGACACAGACATAGAGACTAATGGTCAAGTCTTCAGAGTTGGTGAATTCACCTGCAATGCCTTGGAAACACAATGATCACGTTTTGAAGTGATGAACAATATTTCATGTGTAAATTGTAGTCCAACCAATATTAAGTTGAAAAATCATCTTGTAATACTTGACATTTTATATAATATAATCTATGTGGTTGAAATTATTTATATTTTCACTTGATATTATCTAGTTATGTAATTAAATGATATGTAACTTTGTGTTTTCATATTAGATGAACATGCACATTGTGTGACATTTTTTTTTTGTCGCAAAATCATACTGATTAATTTATGTTGATTAATAATGAACACATAAAATCAATCTAAAACTACTAAATTAGTTGTTTATATTTATTAATGAAGAACACAAATAAAATGAATATACGATTAAATTAGTTGTTTATAATGATTATTAATGAAAATAAATGAAATGAATATAAACTATTAAATTAGTCATTTATATAATTAATATGAGACTACCAAAAAAATATAAATGAATACAACAAATGATAAATTTGGGATTACAATGAAAACTAAAATTTGCATACATACGACTATTAGTAGCTAATTTATAGTATCTTATAATACAACCAAAATTAAGTCATATTTCTTTGGTCATTAATTGGTTTCAAACGATGACTAAAATTTGCATATATATGACTATTAGTAGCTAATTTACAGTATCTTATAACGCGACCAACTTTTTGGTCATATTTCTTTGGTCATTAATTGGCTTTCTCAGGTGATCGTATAGTAATATATTTTGTCATTAATTGTGGCAACTAATGGCTAAATCAATGATTAATTTTATGATTAAATATACTACTAGAAAATAAAATTGAGACAAAAAATTAGTGACTAAGCTAAAAACGACTAAAATTTGGTCGCGTTATAAGATACTATCAATTAGCTACTATTGGTCACTGACAGAAAAATGCTCGTTTATATGCAAATTTTAGTTGTTGTTTTAGTAACTAATTAGCCATTTTGTACTAGTGTATGGCAGGGACTATAATGCACTCATGTGTACTCATACATATTTCTCAATGTTTATCCATGTAACCTCAATATGTTTTAAGAAACGTTTCAAAAAAATATATCCAAATATTTTTTAGCTTCATATTTATCAGACCAATTTTCAACACCACCATCCCCACCATACTTATTATAAAAAATTTCAATACCAACCCCCTTTTTATTTTAGGTGATCAC
Source organism: Pinus albicaulis (assembly GCA_034641835.2). Taxonomy (NCBI): domain Eukaryota; kingdom Viridiplantae; phylum Streptophyta; class Pinopsida; order Pinales; family Pinaceae; genus Pinus; species Pinus albicaulis. The sequence continues at coordinate 1,364,510,156 of CM076572.1, forward strand.
AATCTTCACTTGTCTACTTACCAAATGAAATTTGAAACTTCAAGATTTTGTACAATCTTGCAGTGTTTGTATCTAAAATCGTGTGGAAATTATAATCATTAAAGTAAATGAAACTAAAAAAATATACAATAGAGGTAAAGATCTAATAGTAGAAAAAATCACAAGATTAAAAATCCAAATCAATGGAGGAAAATTTCTCCAAAAAACTTACACTCTTATTTGTGGTTTCAAAACAATTAGGTTAATACCTAAGAGGGAAATAGAGCATGTGATAGTGATTTTCTAAACCTCGATTTCCAAATCTGGGACTATATAAACAACCCATCCTAGAGGGAAGCAGATAAATTGACGAAATTGTTGCAACAACTATTAAAGCATATAGTAATTGACATATATTAAGTGAATTACTTCATTTTATGGTGCATTTACCATTATAATTCCAAATAACGATGGGAATGGAAGATTATGTGTTGAATACAAAGCTCTTAATAAGATTACCCTCAAGAATCAATACTTTTTTCCTAGGGTTGATGACTTGATAGAGAAACTACAACTACGACAAGCTAAATAATTTACCAAGTTGGATCTCAACTTGGTATACTACTAGGTATGAGTAAAAGAAGAAGACACCTAAAAAATGAATGGGTATCAACTACAAAGCTCTTAATAATATTACCCTCAAGAATCAATACTTTTTTCCTAGGTTTGATGACTTGATAGAGCAACTACAACTACAACAAGATAAATTCTTTACCAAGTTGGATCTCAACTATCTATAATACTAGTTACGAGTAAAAGAAGAAGACACCTAAAAAATGAATGTGTATCAACTACAAAGCTCTTAATAAGATTACCCTCAAGAATCAATACTTTTTTCCTAGGGTCAATGACTTGGTAGAATAGCTACAACATGCTAAATAATTTACCAAGTTGGATCTCAACTTAGGATACCTCTAGGTATGAATAAAATAAGTCATCGAGATGATCGCCTTCAAGATAAAGTTTTACATAATGCACTATTGGCATATATGTATTTGATAAATGACACGTTGTGTCCTTTTCTAGGCTCATTTGTAATTATGTGTCTTTGATCATATATTGATTTCAAGCTACACCTGGTAATATCATATATCACATCTCAAACATGGATTAAAGACCCTAAAAAATCATCGATTGCAGGAAAATTTTTAGAAAATGTGATTTTTCCCAACAATTACACATGGTTTACATATTAATTTTTAAGAAGATTATGGAGGGTCTAAGATCTTAACCTTAATCAATATTTTAGGTATGATCAAACCCTAACCTTAACCCTAGACAACCATCATAAATTGTTAAATATTAGGTTGCTAGGAAAGCTAGGAGTGGCATTCTTGTTATATTGATTAATGTTCCATAGTTGAGCAAAGTAAAGAAGTGGCTATTGGGTCAGAACAAAGGAAAAGTAGATGGTCCTATCATGACCATACAAACCATAATTATCAATAGAAACTCCATAACTTGAGTTCACTTTTTTTTATATTTGCATTTTTTAGAAGGAAAGGACAAGTCATAGTCCTCAACATAGGTTTTCCTATATTGAATTTCACAAAGTAACCCTTTTGCTCATGCTGTAGATGGTGTGATATTTTGATTTTTCTTCATATTATTTCAGTCTTTTATGTTTTAAATATAATAATATCAAAACTCAACCATAGATAAACCACTACATATAAAAAGAGTTTATAGAAACTTGCAAGAGTTATTATGATGAGCTACTTCGTAGCAATTTATAAATAAAAATGTGACCTTATTTTCTCCCTTTTTCCCCCCCTTCATTTAAAACCTCCATCTCCAAATGGCTGATACTTTTTGTTTATCCTTTTATTTAACAATTCATTTACACTATAAAGTTTGATATTCTTTAAATAAAAATTATCCTTTCCATTCTAATTTGTATTCTATATTTTCTAATTTAAAATAATTATATTCCATAATTTAAAAACTTTAGAATTAACAAATAAATTCATAAACCACATAATAATTTAAAATCATATGGTAACCCAAAATAAATATTAAAGTCATAAACAACCCAAAAAATTGGTTTCGATTTTAAAGTTGTCATAATAATAATTTAGGGAACTAAAATATTGCAGACAAATTTTCAAGAAAGTAACATTTTTTATCAACTATAATATTTGTCCTTGGATGTGATTGTGACATTTGGGGTTGTGACAACCATCACATGTCACTTGGCCACCAACTTGTGCAACACCTTATGACCCATTAATGTTACAATTAGTGAAGTTGAAAACAATGATGGTTTCAGGTGTACATTGATATAGGATGAGGCGCACAAGTTCACCCAAAATCGTTTGCAATAAGGCACTAGCATGTTGAGATATAATGACTGAGAATATGATGGGCGAAAATGTCAGTGTAAAGAGGTACCAAGGGAATTAATACTTTCTTATGAATGAGATTCAACAATGGTTCTACAGTGAAAAATCAATAGTTGTTCCATCACCTTCAATCATACTTCAATCATCATAAATTTCTCTACCTAATATAGGTTCTATAGGTGCTGGATGGTCTGAAGCCACTAAGCCTAAGAGGATGATAATAGTTGTGATGGACATGTTTGATGACTATGTGATGGATTCCTTATGTTTTCGTGTTTACGTTAGTTTCTTACATATAATTAGTGATTGTATTCATGATTACGTCATCATGATGATTTAGCATATGCAATTATATCAATGAATAACATTATGAACATATATTACTAATGATTATTGAGTGTGGTAGGAGACCAACTCGATGCACTTCCATGTGATGAGTTGACAACCTATGATTTTATTTGAATTACATATTATTCTCTCAAAATTTAAAGCTCAATTTAAATTGTTGTTGTGAATATTAATGACATGCTAGTTGGTTGCAGACAGAGGGTAGTTACTTGGCTGAACGACTCTCACATGGGTGATGGGTCTGAATAGATAAATGGAACCTTATGGGAGGGGTGGGACAATGTACCTGATTCCACATGCTAGCACTCTTTTTGTGACTTGGGCTGGAAGTATTGGGATACCTTTGCCTTGAAGATTACGATGTTGTGGGGGCAAGCCCTAGATTGGGTCGCTTACAAAGATTTTACAGGGTTGTGCATCGAATTAGATTCCCCAATACCCAACACCATTAGACTCACTATAAAGGGAAGCATAGGAGAATATAGCGGTCTTCATCATCGTACCTAGTTCTTCCCCTCGTATTCAATGGATGTTTGAAGGTCAAGCAACATGGAACCCTTAGAAATTCAAAGGGAAATTTTTGAAGGGCACGACCGACTTGGCACCCCTGGAATCAAGAAAGAACAGATTGGTGTGACACCCTTGGAACTTTAAAGGGAATTTCTTAAAGGGTACGACCGACTTGGCACCCTTGGCATAGAAATTAAACCGTTGAAATATAATTAAGATAAGGTAACCATACCAATTCACATAATGAAGTAAGTGTTATTTTAAAACCAAGTAAATTGAATCAAGAATAAATTTTGGGGTAAAGGGGGATTAGGAAGAAATAAAAGGTTGGACCAATTAAGAACTCTACCCTTCCCACATTTGGGAAATCTTATGTAGAGAATGTTCATATAAAGTAAGTACAAAGTACATAAGGTTTTAGTAAGAAAAGGGGAGAAAGGGGCATAAAGTTAATTAGGAACATTACTCCTAGAATAGTCTAGCCTCATTAAGAAAAGAGGGTGGAGAGTGAAAATAAAGATTAATAAATTAAATTAGAGAAACTTTGGAGAACCTCTATGTGGAAAGAGCCAACACAAGGATCTCCATCTAAGAGTCAATTTGAGTTAAACTAGGATGTAGTTGGGGGACCAAATATGAGACTCGTTAGTTGACTTTAGTAATGAATACAAATTAAGGAGTAGAAAAGGGGGATCAAGAGACATCTAGGAGAAGAAATATAGGAGATAAAATAGGGAGTCATTATAGGGTGAGGAAAATTATTATTTTTTAATAAGAATTTAAGTAAAATAAATTAGGAGAGACATGGTGAGAGGGTGACACATAGGTGGGTGAATAAACTAAACTTTAAATTAATAATAATTATTTTGCATGAAGTGCCAAGTGTCCCCCATAAAGTCTCTTATAAAAGAAGGAGCAAGTTATGGGTGGAGGGATCTTTGTGGGCCCTATTATTGGATGGATGAGAGAATGTTATTGCCTTGAATAACACCAAGGCCTTCAACGAGTTCAGATCACCAAATTCTTCTGGCAATTTAGCAAGAGAGAGGGAATCAATGACTATCCTTTCCAGGTGCTTCAGCTGCCCTATGGACTTTGGAATGATGGAGAGGCACCTAGCATTAATTATCTCTAACAGCTGCAACTACAAAGGTGCCTGGAAGATCAAGCTTTTAGAGTGTGAGTGTAAGAAAGATATATATGATTCTCATGAGCAAAACCGTCAGAAATCATTGGAGACGCTGTTATGCAATATCAATAGCTAATGACCACACGCATGAACTAAAAAAAGTTTAGATTTACCTGCGATTTGTGTTGCCATAATGTTTCCAATACACCCCCCTCCACTCTCAAAACCCTTAAATTCTTAATTGTAATCCAGGAAGGTAAGTACTTGTAGGGACAATAACGCCAGGAAAGCCATAAGATATTTGGCGAGCGTATCCGCAGAATACGATCCAACATATGACCTTCAGTCTCAACAAGTTGCAAATTCACGACATCAAAACAAAGAAAACAATAAAGTACATTGTACAGACTATTGCAAATTAGCTCCCTTAAAAAGTTCCCCAATAACTGCTGACTCCACCATTGGTACCATGCCATCATTTGTGACCTAGTCTCCAATTGTTCGATGCTATCCCCTTGAGAAAACATTCTGATTCCGCGTGCTTCCATTATAACCTGTTCCTGGGGATGCTTGCTATGGTTAAATTTAATTATTTTGAAAATGTAAACCGATGGAGAAGTTGCAGATTTCTATGGAAAAAATATAACTAGTTTAAAAGTTTATATCACTGAGGACTTACAGATGATTGCTGGAGCAGCCAATCATTAATGTTGCCCGCCGTGGGACGCTAAAGACGGCGCGGTAATTCAGTCTCTGCAATTTCTCTTCCTAAATCACGCAGGTGGTCATGCATATGTATGACATCTTCGTCGTCCACTTTTGGAAGGCATTTAAGCTGCAAATTTTTAAACCCCAACGAACCTTTCCAACCTGATCCATTCCATACTGTTATGGCACTATTCTTGTTTTTACCTATGAAAAAACAGGCTATATCTAAAAATATCTGTTGTTCCTCTTTGGTAAGTGCATCATAACTAATTTTTAAACTATTCTTTATATTATTTGGGAGTTCAAATCCGCGAAGTATGGCCTCCCAATCAGATGTGTCGTGATATACAGAGAGAAGTGACCCAAACACTATTAACGATAGGGGAAATCCATCACATGCCATTAGAAATTTATTTACCAGATCCTTAAACCCTGGGTGTGGATAGGGCTGACAGAAGGCATATAAGCAAAAGAGCTTTTGCGAATGTTGGTAAGGAAGGCCTGTTAATTTATACATGGATGACTATTTCACCCCTGACCTCGCTAGGACACCTTCATCCCGAGATGTAATCAGAATTAAGCTATTCTTATGTAAGGCATTTTTATCAGGTAAAAGGGCATCTACCTGGTTCACATGATCTATGTCATCTAAAATTAAAAATATTTTAGAAGATGAGAGAATTTCTCTAACCATTTATGTACCTTGATGAATGTTGTCTATTTGCCGATCCACATCAAAAAAACCCTTCAGAAGTTTACTTTGCAAGGAATGTAATGAGATTCTTGCATTTTCTCTTACATATGATAAAAATTAAGAATTGTTGTACTCTGAATGCTTTCTATTGAAAATCTCTTTTGCCAAAGTCGTCTTCCCGACTCTGCCTAAGCCAACTATGCCTACCACCTGAACTTCACCTGTATGTTGATGTTTGAATATTGTAGTTTCAAAATCTTGAACTTTTTCATTTAAACCGGTGGGATTCTTGGCCACATACAACTGTGTATTTTCAGTCATTATTTCCACCACACGTTTCACGACCTCATCTAGAAACAGACCCTCGTCGTTGATCATTCAAAGAGAAAACCAAATAAATAAGCAATTGAAACCATAGCCAAAACATCATATGCATCATATAATGTAAAACATCATATAACATTTGTTACCAATTATCATATAATACATGTTATAGGTATGGAGAAAAGAGTTAGGTAGAGAGAAAGTATTATATTGAAAAATTCAACCCTATTTATGATCTTTAACAAAAAAGAGCACATTGGAGTTAACATTTAGTGGAGGGAAAAGGTTCTTATTGTTCAATTAAGAATTAATTGGCATCATCTTTTGTGTGAAACAGGACCATGGAAAAGGTCTAAAGAAGCATGGGAGGAACGAGTGTGCACATTTTGCAGGTCTGAGGCATTGTCTTTTCAGCAATGAGATTGTTGAAAGATTGCGTCAGCCAATCATCAATTTGAATAAGAAAAAAACTGAAATGCAAACGGCCAAAAATAGAAAACTCATAGTCCCATAAACTATATTTAATTTAAACGTTAAAACTTCATTTAATTTTATGCACAAACTATATATCGTATTCATATTGAAAAAGCTAAATGTCTCACCCGTTAAACTTGCCTTTCAAATCAAAGCCACTTATTTCTGCTACATCAGAGAGAGCTTTTATCCATTTTTGAAGAGTGGAAGAGTCATATCGTGGATTCTCTTCATGAGTTTGACGGTCGACCGTTGTATTCATTTGGAATTTGTGGAGGGCCTCAGCATACACTCCTTTTTTTTTTATCTGTCCACCTGAGGTCAGCAGGGTCAACATGGTAAAATATAGGAATAATAGGAGCCTTCGACTCCAACATGAGCACGAGTTCATGCAGGCACCATGGTGAATTTGCATAAGTGGGAGAGAAGATGGCCACATGGACCGAGGAACTCTGAATAGCGTCGACTATTTGGGAAGGAAAATTGGTATCCATGCATAAGAAGACGACGGTAGAGATAACTAGCGAAGGTCTTCTTGGTGTTAGGGCCACGGTGATTGATAAACACACCGTAGCTGCTACTGTTGGTTGGATCAGCAGCAGTGGAGGAGGAGGCGCCAGAAGCGTCCATCGTAGTTGCAGGAGAATAACAGTGATGTTGATCAATTTGAATTTCAGAGTGGGTTTTGGGAAACAGGATGGAGGAGTTGCTGAATTCCAAATGGTTATAGAAATAGAAATTGGAAAACTCTGAAAACCGAAGCGACTAAGACTCGAAAACCGAAGCGAATAAGACTCGACTAAGACTCGAAAACCGAACCGAAGCGACTAAGATAAATTTCCATTAGCAGTAAAAGCCTGAATTACTGGTTCAAAAAGGTTCTGATTTAGAATGTGGCAATTAAGATAAGCATCATTTCGATATAGTATTGTTCTTAGAAATCGAACAGCAGCAACAACAAGATATTTCTCTTTTCTTTGAGTTAAGCATAAAACCTTCTCTATACCATCATAATCAACCAAAGCAATGGACCCATCCCTGAAAGATGAAAAACAAGCACTTCCATTCACAACAACAGATGTCCCTGTTCATTGGGTACATCGTCCTATACTGAGCAGATGCGATATCCTCTTCATCATCATTGTCATCATTGAAGTAATTTTCCTCTTCATCTCTATTTCTTGAGGGTTTGGGTGGAGGCTCCAAAGGTTACTCCCTTTGAATTTTTTCTATATCGGAGACAGATAAAGAAATAGACCAAGGAGATAAGTGAAAAGTATGATAGTCTCTCGCATGATAAAATCGTAACCGAGCCTTCTCCACAGCATCGAAATATTAGGATCATTTGAATTAAATTCTAGGGGCTTTGGAAAAACGTTTTGGAGCGAGACCTGAATAGTGCACCTCCACCCTGTTTTTTGCGTTATTAGAGAATGTGTAAGTACGTTGCTTCACCCGATTTGGAAAAAGCGTCCTCAAACTTCCTTCTTGCCTAAGATACATAATATTCAAATGTTTCACATCTCTTTGATACCAAACACTCAACAACTAGCTCCAAAAAGTTCTTGATATTGAGCATCTCCAGCGACTTCATTGCTCTGCTTTATATTCGTGTTGTTTCATTCTCTACACAGCAATCCGATCGCTTGAAGTTGAAATTACCCTCAATAGAAGGTTCTAGCAAACAACTTGACCTCTTTGTAGGAGATGTTTGTGGATTTGATTTCCTCAGAGAGGCTTTCAAGTCCTTTGAATACGAGGCGATCGTACACTTTGAAGAACAAAGGTTTGTCGCTTTATTCTATGATAGACGAGAGGAAGAAAAATCTATACTCTAGAGCATAACAATGTGATTGTAACCATGAATGTGCTTTTTGCTTTCAAATAATTCAGCTCTAGAATGCCATTTGGTTAAACCGGGTACCATGGAAGAATATAGAACTCCTAACATTGATATTGAGGAAGGGTACATTACCATTACTCATAATGGTAGGAAAGACATGCCGCCATACCCAAAGAAATCTAGTTCCTTTTATCATATTAGCTAAGTGCATGATTCTCACAGCATAGATTTTACTTGCAAGGCATGGGGACTAAGGGCTACGAGACCTACGGTCAAAGGGTGGTTTATGGAGTCATAACTCCGAAACTGTGAATACGAAGAACTAATTAATATGCGGGACTATGATGGTGTATTTTGGATTGCATTGAACCTTTCTCGTGTGCAAGCAACTATTGGACATCCTCTCACGACTTATAGCAAGGATGGTCGGTACCTTCGTGTCACTTAAAAACTCCATCGATCGAGCTTTTTGTAAATAGTCGGGTTAGAACTTATGGAAAGTATTTCAAAAGCGATTCACTAATAAGCAACGATGATAGGAGTGTGGGTTTATTTTTGCAAAACAAGTTAGAACCCTTTGAAAAAATTTAAAAAGTTTAACGTACTAGTACGTAAAAAATATTAGGAAAGTATAATTTATGTCTCAAGTTAGATAATAGAAGAGAATATTTCCTTAAGAATTTTGATAAACTTTTCATGTAGGAAGGAAGTAATCACCAAGAGACTATTCCATATGCTCCATGGCAAAGTGGTGTGGATTATATATATGACTCACACAATCGTGGAATGTGTGAGAAGCAAGCTCAACACGTATATGTTGGATAATGGATTATGGGAGTAGAGTTAAGACTACTAACTATTGGTAGAATTTCTTATATTATTAATAGGTCAATCACGTATATTCTAGATGGATTCATTCTAGAGAAAACTTTTGGGGTAGTAAGCTAGTTGATTACTCTCATTTACATACATTTGGTTGTGATGCATTTTCCCATATGACTAAACAAAAAAAGGTACAAATTTAACCCAAAATCAAGGAAATGTGTTTTCGAAAAATATAATAAAAGACTATAAATAGTGAGATCCTACTCACCATAAAGTAATTGTTAGTTGGGGTTATATTTTTAAGGACATACAACAAAAAACTTTCGATTGTACCTATTGAACTAGAAATGAACTAAGATGAAATGAAAATAAGTGTGTTGACTCATCTACTTAGCATGTGAAGTAGCAAGTTCAATAGCCACAACTTAATGATCAACATGTCCCGATATGCATCTAGTGTGGTATCCTTCTTTTTATTCTAGTTGTCTTTCGCTTTGGTAAGTTGATGATGGTTAACCGAGATAATTTGAGGATGTAGAGAAATGGATGAAACTCATCAACAAGGAAGTAGAAAGTTGTTCACAAGAATGAAATGTGGGAACTTGTGAATCTCCTACCTAAAAGAAGGTCATTTGTAACAAGTGGAAGTACAAAGTAAATGAGAATATTAATGGAATTGTAAAACTATAAGGCATGCTCTGTGGAAAAATATTATGTGCAAAGGTTAGCAATAGACTTAGTGAAATTTACTTAGTGGAAAAAAAGGTTGTGTGTAGAAGTTAGGAATAAACTTTAATGAATTTTCCTCTCCAATTGTGATGTTGATTATTGTAGATTTTTGACATGCAATCGGGCAGAGCATAGCAGGATTTAGAGCCAAAGCATATTGTCTGTAAACATTACTTTCTTGCATAGCTATCTCAAGCATGATGTCTGGGTGGAAGGTTCTCTATGAATTGAGATGGATGTCAAGGATGTGTTAATAAAATTTGATACCTTCATGAAAAGTGAAGATTTTAGTATGCGTGAAGTGGACCATTGTGGATACTATAATAGGTTTAATAATGGAAGTTCTATTATGATTTTATCGAGTGTTGATCATATATTGGTTGCAATCCTCAACATCGAGAAAATAATTGATCTTAAGGCTCGGTTGGGGTGGGAAATTTGAAATGAATGACTTAGGAGCAAGAAACCAAATTCTATGGCTAATGATACAAATGAATAAAACATGTGAGAAATATATGGTTATGGAAAAAGTAATATACTAAAAGGATTCTATGATGCTTCAATATGAAAATGCAAAACTAGTCAATACCACACTTCTGTACACTTCAAATTGGCTTCCAAATAATGCCTTAAGATAGAAGAAAAGAATAAAAACATTTGTACTTACCTTTTACTAATTAATAGGGAGCCTCATCTTCACCATGGTGAACATTAGAATAAATATTTCCCACTTATTGGGAGTTCTAAGTAGGTACATGGCTAATCCTTTTTAAGGAACATTAGACTATAGTGTAGAGTACTCAAATACTTGGGAACCTTAGATGCTATTATTTACCATAAATTTACATATTTGTAAATTAAAGGTATTTTTTTAATCTAATTTTGGTGGAGATAGAGATAGACTAAAGTCTAATACCAGTATATAATTTCACTCATGTTGGTGGAGCTATAAGTTGGATATCTAAGTTGTAGCAATTGGTGGCTTTATCAACCAATAAAGTAGAACATGTGGCGTCAATTAGGGCTAACAAAGAGGCAATTTAGATAGTGTGACAATGGAGCTACTTCAAGATAATGCAAGAAAAAATCACATTGCTTTGTAATAGTCAAATAGCCATTAACTTGTGAGAATCCAACATTTGGCAATCATACTAACCATGTTGATATTAAATACCATTTTATAAGAAAATTATTGCAAATATACTTGAATTTATTATGGTACTATTTTATGTCAATACCTATTTTTACATTTGGATATAACACTACTGCAGTAAAAGGGGTATGCATCATCTTCACATCATTTCCTTTTGATAGGATGGTGGATATCTAGCTTCATCATGTGGGTATATGAAATGATTCCACATGTTGTTTTGTTCATTAGTGACAACTCCCATTTATTTCATAGCATATTTGATGATTCCATATTGGTTGTGACGCTTCCACTAATATCAACACTTTTTTTCATTGCTATCAAAGGCTCTAAAAAGGTAGAAGTGATAGAAAATTCTGATCCCCTTTCTGAAAATTAGTTAATCGATAAAATATCTGTTCCCCCAAAAACATAACTCGCGGTACCCTCAAAAGTTATGGTAGTTCAATATTTATAAGCGACTTGACTTTTTTCATGGTTGAATTATCTCTAGCCAGCAATCGGGAAAAAGTATGCCATTAATGTTTAGGATATGTCTATGCTTAGAACTCAAGATAGAGCCGAAAGCATTGTTGTTCGCTCCAATCAAAGTTGCAATCAAGTCGATGTTGTTTTTGTATCTACTATATATGGTCCTTCGGAAGCAATTTAGCCTCAACTGTTATTTTATATTTTTCAAAAATCATCTCGTGTATGTATGTGGGTTCCCCTCTAATATATAGCTTCACAGATGTAGCCACAAACAAAGAGGCTCTGTGGTATAATGGAATGGCACTTAACCCTTGTTATGTTTTGGCTTGTATAGGGTACTTAAATCCAGTCGACCATGCCAACTTGTAGACAAGGAGACGAGAGAGTTCAGTTTCATCGGATGCATTCTTTATATTGAGGTCAATTACTTTTATCTGAGTTATGAATATCTTAAAATGTTCATCTAAAATGTAATGAGAAAGAAAAAGGGGGTATATACAAACTTGTAACCATATTAACTAAAGTCTAAATATGTATTAATGCCGGTGTTATCATGTGTTGGCATTTTTTAGTTAGTTGGGCCTATAATTATGAATGGAATATTTAACTATGGCTCCCGGCCTTGCACTTGTGCCGCGATATGTCGTAGCTAGTATGTTAGCTTCTCCTTTGAATTTTGTAGCTTCTTGTTCAAAAAATCCTATTTTTTGTTGTGCTTTGGGTTCTCTTATCTATTCGAACTCGCAACTGCACTTTCGCGAGCCGTTGCTTTTTAGTTTTATCTAACATGCATGGAGGGTTTCATACAAGGTTTCTTTGATATATAAGGGCAATGCATATTTCTAAATATTCTTGGCGGTTCCTTCGTTATTTTTTTGGGGGAGTTATCTATTTTGCGATGGTCTTAAGTAGATTAAAATTAAAAAATCGAGAAATGTGTTTTTTGATATTGTAATGTAAAATTGGGAAGTATGCGGTAATAGAATGCCACATGACTTCTCTCGGTAATACTAATTGTTCCTTTACTCATTCTCCGAAATGACAGTAAAGTTGATAATTTGTATAATATTGTTTTGTTAGGGAATTTCGTGTCTAAGGTGTTGTGTATTCCCTATTTATTCACGTCGTGCCTCGCTTTTTCGCATCTCGCATATGCGAGGGTGAGCAAAGAGGTGATCGTGCGATTTTTAACAGTCAAGTTCTCAATCATACAATTGATTGAGAATATCAATCAATGGCTTCTAGGTTGGAACCTAATATCCATACCATTTTATGAAATTGAATTTCTTTATATTTACGGAGACTACATCCAATATAAATAATAATCCGATTTTAAAGTCACAGATGAGCCAGACAATCACTCAATTCGTGGTGATGGGTGTTGTATGAGCCCCTTCTTTCCGTGAGAAAGAACCTCCTCCGTGGAGTGAGAGAGAACCTCCTCGTGCGATGATTTGATTCAATTGGCGATGACTGCCGGTGTATGAGACCCCCTTCTTTTCGTTACGGAGAACTTGTGACTGCTGGGTGTATGAGACCCCTTCTTTTCAAGCTGCAGAACCGCGCGACCGTCGGTGTATGGGACTCCTCCTTTACGTGACAGTAGAACTTGTGACGGCCTGTGCATGGGACCCCTTCTTTCTTTGACGGAGAACCTTTTGTGTAGTGAGAAATAACCTAAAACCCTACTAATGTCTGAGAGGTGTAAATGCGAACACTTTCTCTCGAATTCTCTGGATTTGAAACCGTGATCTTTAGGAGGACACATGTTCCAAACCATTTGAGTAGTTGTAATTGCAACAATAGACAATGAAGATTTTGCCCTGTTCACTAATAAAAGTGTCTCTATCTCTTCTTATATTCAATGAAGATTTTGCCTCCGTTAAATAAGGTGTTTGCCTCTTCTTATTGTTATTGTTTTGAAGAACATGCCCGAGGCTATAAAGTCGAGGTGAGAAAACCAAATTTGACTAGGTCTTGCCCCCTGGCCTCATCCCTTTCCTTTGAGGGTGGGGTAAGCACTAAAGTGAGCAAGTCAAATTTGCCTCAGGTTTTGCACCCCGTCTCCATTCCTTTCGTTTGAAAATCATGCTTTCGTATGTTTGCTGACCGTGATATTGGAGCCTGGTGGACAGCCCGTGAATCTTTGGGTTTCATTAGAGAACCAATGCTCCATATATTAAGGATGGAGAACCAAGTCCCCCGTGATCGCTTTTTACTGTAGGTAAATAATTTGGCATTTTCGTCGCTTTCACAGCATTCACTTTTGGGATTTATCTCGCTAGCATGATCTCTTGATGACAAGAATGTCACATTTGAAATTCATATAATTAGAAGGGTGTTTAAACTTCATACATATCGAAGCATGACACTTTTGGAAGTCAATATTTGCTTCCAACATTCACTGGATTTGTTTACCCTTTCTCTTGCGTGATCTCTTGATCACAAGAATGTTACATTTGAAATTCATATTTCAAATTATTAGAAAGGTGTCTAAACATTATTTGTATCGAAGCATGCCGCTTTTGGAAGTCAAACTGTCTTTGTGAATGCAATATCATTTTTCTCCCGAGAAGGAGGATTCGTGACCTCCGAATTCAGTAGTTGTATAGTTGTATAAGTAAAACTTAAACGAGTCTACCGATTGGTCAACTAAAAGAAACTTGCATGACTTCCGAAATTTCAGACCATTGGGTTAATTGATATATACTGGGTATGTGCGGAATTAAAGATGTGCTCGTAGAAATATCTTGCTAGAGCTAGATATGATGTGTATGTGGAAATATCTCGCGTACACGGATATGATGTATATGTATTTCCTCTGTGATAGGTAGTCTTCGTATGCCCTATTGTTCCCTTTTACCTTTTAAGTTGAACTATACGCATGTGTGTTTGGGGTATGTATGTGTGCATATTTTAATATTAGTGAAGTCCAAGTAAAACATTTTCATAGCAATAGGTTCACAAAAATATAGGATAATGAGAGGATTGATAGTGTTCCAAAAATAGCTTTGACAGTGGTGATTTTTAATTCGTTTTCAAGTTTGGTTAGGTATATATATGTATAAAACTACACTCCGTAAACTCAATAGCGTTTAATGTCTTCATTATACTCCTGTGTTGTAATCGTTGCTATCAAGTAACTTTTTTCTCTAGCTCGCAAAATGATTTTTTAAGGAAAAAAAATGTGTCTCTGGACTTTCAAAGCGCTCCAACTCATCTCGACAACTTGCCGATTCTCTGCCCATGTTCATTAATCATAGAGTCAAGTAATTGTAACTCGTTTTAATTTAGCTCAAGTTCTACTACTTTTTTCATCCAAATATTGTTTCAAATTTTCTCGTTGTTGAGCTAACCCTTTTCCTTTTTCACTGCCATAATGGGCTCTCCTGTTATCGATGAGTCTCTCTTCTTCCTCCTCAAAATGTACTCGTAAAGCATCCTTTTGTTTTTTTCACTCGTCTCTAGCTCCTAGCCATTATTCTATTTTTTTGTATATGACTTTCTATCTCTCGCTCTATGTGATGCCACACGCTAAACATACTTCTTCTTGCTTTTTAGTCATTTCCTCTTGTTCGTATTTTTTATCAATCATCTTTGCACCTCAGTAGACGAAGCGTCCATCATCTTTGCATCACCACTTTTCTTGAGATTTTCACTGCTTCGTATAAATCATTTAGCTTTGCTATGAGTTTCTCGATACATCCTTCAAGATACTCCCCATTATTGCAGTAATAAAGATAACTCTTGAATATCTTGATCTTTCAATGTTTCAATAACCATATCCAATAGTCTTTGCATACATTCTTCCCGTAATTAAACTCCTATCAGCAATGCTTGATTCCACAACAAAGCACTCACTCATAGGTTAATCAACAATATCATCACATAAACTCTCTTTCCGGGATGCTTCTTGAAATGGTTGCTCGTTTAGAGATTCAAATTTAGAATTAAGCTCCTCGAGGCTTTTCACATATTCCTTTTTTTTCATGGTTTAATTTCAAGAGACTTTCCTCTAGGCTTTCTACTCTCTTTTTCGAGTCCTCCAAGTTCAAAGTGCGATAAGTCAACAATTCTTTGAGCATTCTCAATTGCATGCTTAAAATGAGTTGCATCTGTTGGACCCTGAGTTGGTGATCCCCTAAGCCATTCAATTCGAAATTCTGGATCAGCGATCGCATAGATGTTGGCATATCAACATTCTCAAGGATTTGTTCTCATCTTTGAATAAGATGGTTCCTTTCCAACAAATACTTCTCCGCATATCCGATTCGCTCAACTACACTGCGGTATTTATTTTGTAGTTCCTCGTACTCTTCTTTCTAGATCTTGAAGATGACTCTTCCGAGTTTTGTCATCATCCACACTTGTTTCAAACATATTGTTATTTACTCCAAGAGATGATTTTTTTCAAACCACTCAACTTTATCAATTATTTTTTTTGAGTGATTGCCTTTGGCAAATTCATCTCCCCAAAGACATTTTCTATTTTCTCGAAGAATTGAATCCTTGTTAGAAAGCAGATTTCTCAAAAAGCACTTGCGGGAATTCGAATATCTTCTAGCTCTAATTCCAGATATTTTAACACGCTTAGAAGCTTTCATTTCGGGCTTTCAAGCAATGTATCATTTTTCTTTCGCAATTCCCGCAAACACTTTTCTAGCTCATTAGACTTGTCCACTAATGATTGTCTTAGTGTATTGCGTTCCTCAACCAATCATTTTCCTTTATCGATGGCCGACTAAGCTTTTCTCTGATCGATGACAATTTTATTTACGTCGCTCAAGATCGGCTTCTCATTTTGTTTTTATCCATGCTCATTTCTTTAATATTTTCATCAAATTTATATAAACGGTCCTCCAGCTTCCCTAATTTCTTCTTCATGCTCTGAGTTTTAATTAAATTCATTGCTTTTACTTCTTCATTTAACTCAGTCTACTTCCTTTTTATTTGTAACTCGAAGACTTCTCCGAGGAACACATCCAAAAAAAGTGTAGGTTCTTTTTCCAACAAGTTTCCATAATTAGAAGCAAGCTCAAGTAAGCATTTATGAACCAAGTTCACTTGTGAAAAAGCTACCTTGTACTTCTCAATAAGCAAAAAGGAGGCTTGTCTCCCGATAAGAAATTCTCTCCAAGCAAGGAATAGCTGCCAAAGTCTCATCTTGAATGACTTCCTCAATGGCAAAGACTATTAACTTCTCTATGGTAGTGTCAAAGCTGGTGTTTCAAGTCGGAATGGAATTTCAAGAGGCTTTCATTAATGTTTCTTTTTTCTCGAAAGAGATTTCCTAAGGGCATCTACCTCCAAATGTAAGGAATCTCTTTCATTTTCATTTTGAGTCGCTTGAAAAGCCATTTCAAGCACATTTTTCATTAAGTATTGTGCACTTACCACTAATTTAATCAAGTTGTGCACATTTCGAGATAGCTCAACAGAGACTTAACATTCATATCTTGAATATCTTGGTCCTTTGAAAACAAAACAGACTCAGTTCTCTTATAGTGGGTCTCAAACTGCGACCTTTCATCTAATGCTTTCTGTCAATTGTTTCATGAACTTGCTTTGCGACCAGTAACTAGTGATGTCCAACACCACAAAAGATTGCATGTTTTGTTCTCCAACTTCACTAGGCTCTACATCCCGCATACGATCAACTAGCTCTTTCACTATTCTCAGTCATCCTCTCTTAGCTATCGGACCAACTTTCTAAACCGATCATGGGTAATAGAAAGTTGTTGTATAGTTGAATCTCTCTCCTCCCGCATCAAAGAAACTCCTTATTTTTTCAAATGAATTTTTCATTTCTGAAAATCTCTAAACTATGGAATTCAAATATTGCTCACAAGATTGTACATTCACGCAAGAGATTTTATTGTAATACTCACAAAGTAGTTGCAAGTCGCAAATCAATATTTGAGATTTCTGATTCATTAATAGATTTAGATGGTTGAATGGTTTCCTCAATGTTTTGTCCCCTATGAACTATTGAATTTTGGCAATCGCTTTGTGAACACCTAATGATGTTTCTTGGTCGAGATACTCTCCATGCAATGGTTCTGTTTGACTCGCAGCGGCCGATATGCCGTGGCATGTAGAACGTAGACTTGCCAGGAAAATCTCCCCGAGACGATGCAAGTGGTGGCGTTTGGACCGAAGTTTGAAAATAAGAAGGTGAAGCAATAAAGTACCATGAAGGGCGTGTACGGCCTTGCCAATGGTTGTACGTAATAGCATAAGCATCACCTGCCCACAAGTATCTACAGGAACACAAGGCGAAGGAGGTATGTACATAACTTCACCTTTCATCGCAATGTAGGAGCCATGTGCACCATCCGTGACGTATATAAGGAGAATGATAACTTATATGTTTTGCAGCTAACAACTGGACTTTTTGCTTGAACTAAAACCACACAAAGCCCTTGCTTCGTTACTATTTGCAAACAAAATATCGTGCATGTCTCAACTATAATATCCCCTGCACAAAATAACATCATGGGCACAATGTTACAAAATGAAAGCAAATAGTAAGGAACTCGAAATGTTTTTTTTTCCTTTCGACGCTTCTTCCCATTTGATAACAAAAAGAAACCATTCTCAACTCTCTATATGGAATTGGGTCACCAATTCCCCCATCCAACTAACTCGCCTTTGTTACTGGGAACATCCACTGCGTTGTTTCTTGAAATAATGCAAATAAAGTAGTGAACACCAGGTAAGGAGAATCCTTTCAAAGTTCTAAAACAAACACACTCACTTTGCTTTTGTGAATAAAAAATATACTTAGCTTAAGTCCTACATTTTGTTTTTTTTTCTCTAATTATGTGTTGAACATTTTTTTAAAAATCAATGCTTATTATACAATTTCAAGGACTCGTACCAATTAGACTGCTGAATATTTGTTTGGATTTATCTATCGCTTAATGTATGGATAAATGAGTCTCGTCATCAGCAATTGTGAATTAAATTTTTTTCATTTCAAAGTCGCCTTTGAGTTACCGTGTTATATGTTTTTTAGTGTTGTCTATATCTCTCCAATGATGAAAACCTAGGTTGGACTTCCTTATGTGTTCTACTTGACGTAATTCATTAGAATCCGGGTTGGCTTCATTGCCTTATGTGTCTATACTTGTGGTTTTGTATTGAGATTGTTTGGGCTTGTTGTCGTTGTTTTTTTACTTCCGAGAATGCTTTGGTTTTGTTTTGCACTAATTATGTGTTGAACATTTTTTTTAAAAAATCAATGCTTATTATACAATTTCAAGGACTCGTCATAACTCCTCACATAATTCTTTAAAGGGTGCTAGCTCATTGGAAGAGCACTGCTATGCAGAGGTTGGTGGTTCGATTCCACTCGCACCCTAACATGAATTATTCAATGATATTGATGATTTTTTTTTAATTAAATATTTTTATATTGATTTATTTCAATGGTGAGATATTTTTCTCGGAGTCATTGTTTTATATTGTCTCTAGAAAGACAATAGATAGGATTAAAGACATTGTCTCCATAAAGACAATATGTCTTTAATTCCAACTATTGTCTTTGGAGAGACAAAAAATGAAATTGTCTCAAGTTAAGACAATTTACCCAAAAAATTGTCTTAAAACCCCCCTTTGTGTTGTAGGGCAACCATTGTCTCCGAGAGACAAAAATGAAATTGTCTCTAGAGAGACAAAAATGTTGTGTTATAATATTGTCTTTATAGAGACAATATTTTAAGAAAATTTAATTTTAAGACGATTTAATTTGAGACACCCGCTTAAAGACAATATTTAAGACAATACACAAGTTTTCTTTTGTCTCAAATTAAGACAATTTACCCAAAAATTGTCTTAAATATTGTCTTAAAACCCCCCTTTATGTTGTAGTGTTATATTAAAAATGAAATATATCACCATAAGTTAGCACCACTTAAGTTATGTGATGTTAATGTGGTGTAAATTTTTATGTATTATATTAAAAATAAATTATATCACCATAAGTTAGCACCACTTACGTTATGTGGTGTTAATGTGGTGTAAATGTTTATGTATCATATTAAAAATGAAGTATATAATCACCATATTTGACGGACAAGTTAGCACCATTCTTACTATGTGGTGTTAAAGTGAAATAATTTTTTATTGGTCTTATTGGATGTGGAGTATATCACTATATATTTAAAGAAGTGGTGTATGCTATATTGTCAAGTTCTATAAAGTAGGGTAGTTAACTTTGTGTTTGCCATGTTGGCATGTACAAGTGGATTTATTAATGTGAATTGTCACCATAACTATAAAAAAATTACAAATATTATATTATGAATATATAAATTAGAACTAAACTCACAAATATTTATTTATTTGTCATGTTTACATGTAAAACTAAAATTCAAAGTAATTGTTTTCTAAATATTTTATTTCAATTATTTATTTTTTATATTATTCTCATTTTGCACCATAATACAACAAATTCATAGTAATTGTTTTCTAAATATTTTATTTCAATTATTTACTTTTTATATTATTCTCATTTTGCACCATAAATACAACAAATTCAAAGTAATTGTTTTCTAAATATTTTATTTCAATTATTTACTTTTTATATTATTCTCATGAGCAAATAAATACACAAAACCATATTACATATTTATTTATTTTATGAATAAGCCAATTAAGATAAATATTTTTATATTATTGTAATTTCAAAATAAAATAAGGGTGAATTCGATGGAGTTGGGTTACTCTTTTTTGGAAGAACTTCTGTTCCAAAGGTTGAAAATGTATCTTTGTGAGGGTTTTTTTAAGCCCTCCATCAAAGCTTTTAAAAGGTCCATCTAGGACTAAATAAAACCCTGAATTAAACTACATAGCTCCATCGTGCTATGGAGCTTGATGGAGACACATAGCTTGATAGAGCTATAATATGTACATGTGCCATTAAATTTTGCTTCAACTTAATGATAGTGTTTTATGGGCTCATGGCATTGAGAATCCAATAGTATTGCACATGGTATAGTATGGTTTGCATTTTTATATTATACTTAGTATATTTTTTATTATTTCTTTACATATACGTATGTATGTAATTTTAGAATTTGTTATTGTTATTAATTTTATACATTTTATAGCGTTTTTTTTGTAAGCTTGGTAGGACTCCCTTTTCATTCATTTTATAAACAACAAACAACTAGATTTACCAGTTTGGTGGTCTCAACCTATCTTGAGCGAGGAACCAAGTCTGTTGGCCACCTGATGGCGTGGTTTTCCATCCAAAAAAATAAGGTTTTGAGTCTGTCATACCGAACAAACAAAGCCTGGATACTCATACATATAATATACAGTTTCTCACAAATTGACTAACATATGTTGTGGAGGTTACTTGAACTCCCGAAGGAATGTGGCAGCCTCAAGCTGTGGAGGTTCGTCAAGCTGCCGAAAGACTCTGGCAACCTCTCCAATTTCTTGCATGTAGATAGGTCCAAGCTGTGGAGGTTCTTCAAGCTGCCGAAGGAATCCGGCAGCCTCTCCAATTGAGAGCACTGATACAGATTTAAGCTGTGGAGGTTCGTCAATTTACCGAAAGAGTTTGGTAATGATTTCAATGTACCCGCACCTAACACCAAGGCCTTCAACGAGTTCAGATCACCGAATTCTTTCGGCAATTTAGCAAGAGAGAGGGAATCAATGACTATCCTTTCCAGGTGCTTCAGCTGCCCTATGGACTTTGGAATGCTGGAGAGGCACCTAGCATTAATTATCTCTAACAGCTGCAACTGCAAAGGTGCCTGGAAGATCAAGCTTTTAGAGTGTGAGTGTAAGTATATATATGATTCTCATGAGCAAACCGTCAGAAATCATTGGAGATTCGTTATGTGCAATATCAATAGCTAACGACCACACACTTGATCCCAAAATGTTTAGATTTACCTGCGATTTGGATTGCCATAATGTTTCCAATACACCCCCCTCCACTTTCAAAACCCTTAAATTCTTAATTGTAATCCAGGAAGGCAATGAAGTGTAGGGACAATGACGCCATGAAAGCCATATGAGATTTGGCGAAGGCACCCGTAGAATACGATCCAACATATGCCCTTCAGTTTCAACAAGTTGCAAATTCATGACATCAAAACCAAGAAAACAATAATGTATATTGTACAGACTATTACAAATTAGCTGCATCAAGAAGTTCCCCAACAACTGCTGACTCCACCATTGGTAACATGACAACATTTGTGAGCTCATCTCCATTAAAACTTCCTGTTTGATGCTATCCCAATGGTGAAACATTCCGATTCCGTCGTGCTTCATTATAACTGCTCATGGAGACAAGTCACAGGTTAAATTTAATCATTTTTGAAAATGTAAACCGATGGGAGAAGGTGATTTCTATGGAAAAATACACAACGCTATTTTAAAAGCTATATCATCGAGGGACTTACAAGATGATTACGGAGCAAACAATCATTAATTATTGGCCGTGGACGCCAAAGACGCAAGGCGGCATCCAATGTGATTTTCTTCCCAATCACGCAGTGGCTTGTGCATATGTATGACCTTCGTCGTCCACTTTTGCAAGGCATTTAAGCCAAAATTCTGTAAAACCCAACGAACCTTTCCAACCTGTCCATCTTACATCGTTATGGTACTATTCTTGTTTTTTCCCCTATGTAAAAACAAAGTTATATCTAAAAATATTTGCATACCTTCTTGGTAAGTGCATCATAACTAATTTTTAAACTATTCTTTATATTATTTGGGAGTTCGAATCCGTGAAGTATGGCCTCCCAATCAGATGTGTGGTGATATACAGAGAGAAGTGCCCCAAACACTATTAACGATAGGGGCAATCCATCACATGCCATTAGAAATTTATTTACCAAATCCTTAAACCCTGGGTGTGGATAGGGCTGACAGAAGGCATATAAGCAAAAGAGCTTTTGCGAATGTTGGTAAGGAAGGCCTGTTAATTTATACATGGATGACTGTTTCACCCCTGACCTCGCTAGGACCCCTTCATCCCGAGATGTAATCAGAATTAAGCTATTCTTATGTAAGGCATTTTTATCAGGTAAAAGGGCATCTACCTGGTTCACATGATCTATGTCATCTAAAATTAAAAATATTTTAGAAGATGAGAGAATTTGTCTAACCATTTATATACCTTGATGAATGTTGTCTATTTGCCGATTCACATCAAACAAACCCTTCAGAAGTTTACTTTGCAAGGAATGTAACGAGATTCTTGCATTTTCTCTTACATCTGATAAAAAGTAAGAATTGTTGTACTCTGAATGCTTTCTATTGAAAATCTCTTTTGCCAATGTCGTCTTCCCGACTCCGCCGAAGCCAACTATGCCTACCACCTGAACTTCACCTGTATGTTGCTGTTTGAATATTGTAGTTTCAAAATCTTGAACTTTGTCATTTAAACCGGTGGGATTCTTGGCCACATACAACTGTGTATTTTCAGTCATTATTTCCACCACACGTTTCACGACCTCATCTAGAAACAGACCCTCGTCGCTGATCATTCAAAGAGAAAACCAAATAAATAAGCAATTGAAACCATAGCCAAAACATCATATGCATCATATAATGTAAAACATCATATAACATCTGTTACCAATTATCATATAATACATGTTATAGGTATGGAGAAAAGAGTTAGGTAGAGCGAAAGTATTATATTGAAAAATTTAACCCTATTTATGATCTTTAACAAAAAAAGAGTACATTGGAGTTAACATTTAGTGGAGGGAAAAGTTTCTTATTGTTCAATTAAGAATAAACTGGCATCATCTTTTGTGTGAAACAGGACCATGGAAAAGGTCTAAAGAAGCATGGGAGGAACGAGTGTGCACATTTTGCAGTTCTGAGCCATTGTCTTTTCAGCAATGAGATTGTTGAAAGATTGCGTCAACGAATCATCAATTTGAATAATAAAAAAGACTGAAATGCAAAAGGCCAAAAATAGAAAACTCATAGTCCCATAAACTATATTTAATTTAAACGTTAAAACTTCATTTAATTTTATGCACAAACTATATATCGTATTCATATTGAAAAAGCTAAATGTCTCACCCGTTAAACTTGCCTTTCAAATCAAAGCCACTTATTTCTGCTACATCAGAGAGAGCTTTTGTCCATTTTTGAAGAGTGGAAGAGTCATATCGTGGATTCTCTTCATGAGTTTGAGGGTCGACCGTTGTCTTCATTTGGAGTTTGTGGAGGGCCTCAGCATACACTCCCTTTTTTTTTTTATCTGTCCACCTGAGGTCAGCAGGGTCAACATGGTAAAATATAGGAATAATAGGAGCCTTCGACTCCAACATGAGCACGATTTCATGCAGGCACCATGGTGAATTTGCATAAGTGGGAGAGAAGATGGCCACATGGACCGAGGAACTCCGAATAGCGTCGACTATTTGGGAAGGAAAATTGGATCCCACTTCCAATTCTTCTTGGTCTAAAAAGGGCCTGTATCCATGCATAAGAAGACGACGGTAGAGATAACTAGCGAAGGTCTTCTTGGTGTCAGGGCCACGGTGGTTGATAAACACACCGTAGCTGCTACTGTTGATGGGATCAGCAGCAGTGGACGAGGAGGCGCCAGAAGCGTCCATCGTAGTTGCAGGAGAATAACGGTGATCTTGATCAATTTGAATTTCAGAGTGGGTTTTGGGAAACCAGGATGGAGGCCGAGTTGCTGAATGCCAAATGGTTATAGAAATAGAAATTGGAAAACTTTGAAAACCGAAGCGACTAAGACTCGAAATGCGATGCGATGGTGGAAATGAATTGAAGAGGCTACCAGAAAATGTGGAGAGGATTGTAAGGGGAGAAAAGTTGGGAGTGCGGAGATATATAGATCCCGGTTCTCCTAGATGCATGCACCACCACTGCAAACAGCAGGTAAAAAAATAAATATTTTCACTTTAACACACCAGTAGTAGTAGGGGCACAGAAATGAAATATGAAATGTTATTTTAAGTTTTATAAGATTAAAAATGGTTTATTGTATTACCAGTATTTTTGTTTTTAGTCTAGTTATTTTTTTATTCAAATTGATAATGATGATAAATTGGCTTAACTAAGAAAAATATGTTAACATATATTTTTTTATGTTGAAATTCAAAAATGAAATAGACCATGTGAAATTTCATCCAAATTGATAATGATGATGAACTGGCCCAACTTTTCAATAATCTCATAATTGCTAAAAAGATAATATAAAAAAATACTAAGATATTTCCATAACTTAGATATTTCCATAACTTTTTTTGATGTTGAAATTCAAAAATAAATAACAGATTCTTATGTTCAAATTTGCAAAGGTCCACATGGTTGATCTTTCTCTCTTGCACGTGGGGTCCACACGGTTGATGTTCACAGATAATTTTTCTTCCTGAACTTGCACTATAATCTCATTGCATGGGGTTTAACTTTCATGTGTTTTTCCAATAATTAACTTGCCATACTCTCTTTCCGTGAGGTCCACAATTGAAGGCCTAAGCCTCGGTCCGTGTACTAACTGGATTTCAATATAAAAATTTGTAACCTTATCCTAAGGTCACTCTATTCATACGTGGCGTAGATATTAATTGATGTTAATTATTTGCATAGTATATGTGCGGATATGGCTTTTAAGTGGTACCTTGTTTCATATGATCGGACCTGCTCTATCATTAAATTCCAATTGCAACTCGGTCCTCGTTGAATGGCACTTTTGTGACACATGTACGCCTAGATTCTCGCTCCTCCCGCCTTTCAACAAACCCTAACCTCGACACGACAACAGTTCATTTCTCCTTTGGCGCTTCGGCGTTCCTCTGCTCTGGTTTTCCGTCGAGGGTTTAACTGCTCGTGTTGCTGGTTCGATGAATTCTTTTACTCCATCCTTCTGTCGGCGCCGTGGTGTTCCTCCGGATAGGTTTGTTGCTGGTTCCGTTGTTTTTCCTCTGGTTCACTGTGTATTCTTGTTGCGTTTATGGTACGCTGTCAGTCCAATTTCGTTTGCTTTGAACTGAATCGACAATGCTCTGGCTGGTCTTTCTCGTGATCTCGTTGCAGATTTAATGGTTCACCCGTTTAACTACATGCTCCTGTTTCAGGTTTAAACTTCCGGATTTTCTTCCCAACCTTTTCGACTCGCTCGGGTTCTTACCAAGGTAATTTGAAGTTCCATGCTATACTCTGTCTTCCATTTCCACCAGTTACTTATGTATGTTGCTCCTGGTGAGCAGGGTTTATTTTGTTCGTCTTTCCTTCTCGTTCACTATTCCTCCTTAACATTCAAGTAAATGCTTCTGGCTTGTTCCCTGTCCTTTGTTTTTAAACTTCGTTTTCGTTTACCATTGTATTTGCAGGTTTTTAACTCCTGTCCACTTGCTCATTGTGCAGGTCAACCAATCTCGAGGTTTCTATGGTTCGACCGGTCGGAAAAGAAAACAACCCAACCAAAGAAACGGGTAGGGTCGTTATGTTCTGTGACTGGTTAACTTGGAAATTTTCTGTGTCTTTCCTGGTTCCCGCTCTTTCTGCGTTCTTGGTCTTTGAGGATTATTTCAACAATCCGCCGTTGGAAAATTGTGCCGTAGCCATAGGGTTTCTGTCTGGTTCAACTTGGAAGTTTTCACAGTCGCTGCTGGGCACTACTTGTTAATTTATGTAAACCCTACTTTGCGTTTTCCGCCCCAAAACAAGGGGTTTTCTGCTAAATGTATATGGACTGTTCCTGAATATTTCTATGACTGCTTTACTCAATTAATTTGAAAGGTTCTTGTTGTATTACCTGGGTTCTTGCTGGTGTATATTATCGATGGGTAACTGGTTGCTTCTCGAATCTTTTTGCTGGAAAAAAGAATTTGTTAATGTCTGTTATGGCTCTTCGTTCCTCGCCTGTGTGCTATCTCCTTTCACATGCTGTCGGACAGTTGCTCTTTGCGCTATTCACGTTTCTGTCTGCAAGGGTTTCTAGCTTCCTGTGCCTTGTTAACATACATATTCATAATTGTATTCAAAATGCAGTAGAATATTACACATACAAGTGAGATTAGCTGTAGCTATAAGTTTTTGACAGATGATTCAATTTCTCTGGTTCTTATTATGCTTTTCTTCCTGAAAATTCCGAACCCTACATTTGAGTTACTTTCTGGTTTAAATACTTGTCCAGAAAAGAAACGTGTAACAGTTTCTTGTTTTCAGTTGTAATTGGTAACTGGAATATTCTAACTGTCTAGTCGGTTCTCCTTTCTTTAAAAAAAGACTAATTGGACTTCTAATTGCCTTTTAAAACAAAACTGTAAGACTCCTATTTAACAAACAGTCAGACTATTAATTAACTAAAATAGTTAATTGTCCTGAACCCAAATATTTCTGCCTAATTTCTGGTAACACTAAATAAAAAGAAATTAAAAATACAGGTTCCATAACCTGCCTATCAACACGTGCATAAGTCTTCTTTCCTGTCGAGACAGTCAACCTTCTTTTCCCTCCTCTGAGCTGGATGCTCCTGCATCAACAATTGTTTAACTCTAATGTTTTTTTTTGTTTTTTTTTCTGAAAAAATAACTTTCGACTTTGCTCTCTGTGCGTGTGCGGTCCGCAATGGTTTAACTTGCCTGTTTCTTTCCGAGAGTGAATTAACACATCACTTTATTGCATGTAATGAAACTTTTACATGTATTCTCATATCCTTCTTTATATGTTTTTCATTCATATCCTTTTTCATATCTTTCTCTTTCAAAGTGGAATTTCAAATTCTTTTTGTCTGTTAAATGAATATTTGATGACGTTTTTTTATATATTTTTTGCTTTTTATTTCAAGTTCTATTCAAATTTGTGGGTGTTGATATTTTCTTTCAAGTACTCTTACATTTCAATTTTCACTAACCTCTTTATAAAAGTGTCTTGTTTTTTCCCAACTTAACATATGTGTTTTGATATAGCATACAACCATACTTTTGATCAACACGTTTATTTGTTACTGCTCTAATGGTAGCCGAGGATGTTTCCTGATTATATGGTCAATACAACATACATTTGGATATGAAATATAATGATTTTTTTTGGAGAAAAGAATAATACATATTGCAATAAGTAATAGATAATTTTATTTTGCTTCTAGTAAGATGTATAAAGGAGGGGTATTTTCTTATACATCAATGACTTTTATACTTTAGACAACAAATCATCTCTCAAACACTTTATCAAGTCTTTTTTACTATTGTGTATATAATGAAATTAGTGGACTAGCATGTTAAGCTTAATATTTAGATGAAATACCTTCAAGCTAAACCCAAATCTTTCTATAAAATACCTTCATGCTAAACAAGCATATTGACAATATAATTAGTTGCAAAATCCTAATAAATACTATAATTTTTTCTCTATGGCCTTAACTCAACTACTTCCACCAAAATATTTTACATGCTCAACCTCTTTCCATTTTTTGCATACTCATTCTTCCATAGATTACCATATGCAATAGAAGCAACCTCATTCTCTTGATGCTCAACAACCATGACACAAAATATAAGACAACTCCACTGTGAACATGTGACCTTTTCTGAACCACTACTAGAAGAAGAGTATTGGTACACCACATAGAAAATGAGCTACACTCAAACTTCTGGGTAATAAATCTACCAAGGGGATTATAAACCAACATCTACACTGAAATCAATGCATCTAGTGCAAGTAATCAAATAGGATTAGAAATCATCATCTAAACTGAAATCAATGCATTTAGTGCAAGCAATAAAATAGGATTAGAAATCACCATCTACATTGAAATCAATGCATTTAGTGAAAGCAATCGAATATCATTAGAAATCAACATCTACACTAAAATCAATGCATCTAGTGCAAGTAATCAAATAGGATTAGAAATTTCCATCTACACTAAATTTGATGCATTTAGTGCAAAAAAGATTCTTCCCTCTATCCTCCCTCCATCTATATCTATATCTCCCTTCATATCTCCTTCTTTATATCTCTATCTTTCCCCCCAAAACACACACACTTTCTCACTCCATATCTATCAATCTCTCTGTCCCTCCCCCCTTTCTCCATCTCTCTCTTCTTCCCTCTCTTCACCTTATCTCTATCTCCCTCTTTCTCTCTATATCACCCCCAAAACAAACAATATATTTCTCCAATATATCTATCTATCCCTCCCTCCTCCTCTCCCTCTCTCTCTCTCTATCTTCCCCTTATCTCCCTCTCCCTCGCTTCTCTCTCTTTCCTCCCATTGTCATCTCTCCCTCTCCATCTTCCTTATCACTCCCTCTCTCTCTCTCTCTCCACCTTTCTCTCTCTATGTCTTTTTTCTTACATCCCTCTTTCCCCCCCTCCAACTTCATCTCTCTTTCACTCCCTCTCTCACATCCTCTCTCTTACTTCCTCTATCTCCCTTTCTCTCCAACCTCTCTCTCTCTCCCTCTCTCACTTCACCCTCCAACTATGTTAATACATCCCTCCCTCTCATTCTCTCTCCTCTCCCCCCTTATCTCCATCTCTCCTTATTTGTCCCTTTGTCTCACCCCCAAATTTACACACTCACTCTCCATCTCTCCCTTGTCAATCCCTCCCGCTCTCCACTTATGACTCCCTATGTCTTTCTTATTCCCTCCCTCTCTCCCCCTCCAACTCCATCTTTTTATCCCTCCCTATATCCTCCTCTCTCTCCCTTTTTATCCTACCTCCTTCTCTCTTCCCCCGTCTCTCTCTCTCTCTCTCTCTCTCTCTCTCTCTCCAACTATGTTACTATTTCCCTCCCTCTCTCCTTCTCTCTAATTCTCTTCCCCTTTATCTCCATCTCTCCTTCTTTGTCTCTTCATTTCACCCATAAACATACACACTCTCTACATATATCCCTTGTAACTCCCTCTCTCTCTTCACTTCTCACAATCTATGTCTTTATTCTTCCCTCCCTCTTTCCCCATCCTACTCCATCTCTCTATCCCTCTCTCTCTCTCCTCCTCTCTCTCTCTTCCTTCCTCACTCTCCCTTTCTCTCTAACCTCCCTCTCTCTTCCCCCATCTCTCTCTCTCTCTCTCTCTCTCTACCCTCCAATCCTCTCACTATCTCACTCCCTCTCTCCTTCTCTCTCTCCCCCTTCCATATTTGTGTCTCTCTCTCCCTCTCTTACCCTTCTCTACCTCTCTCACTCCTCTCCCTCTCTCTCTCTCTTCATTCCTTCTCTCCCCTCTCCTTCACTTTATCTCCATCTCTCCCTTATGACTCCCCCTATCTCTCCACCTCTATCACTCTATGTATTTGTTCTTCCTTCCCATATATATCTAGAGTTAAAATATATCATGATATATTAATATATATTATAATATAACAAATTTAATATTGTATTAATCCAAATTTATTAAATTTAATATTATTAATATTATAATATATTAATATGAATATTAGAATTAATATTAATAATAATATTAATCTTTTAATATTAATATTATGGTTAATAAGTGCATGAGATCGCCCTCTTAGTGGAGTTGAATATGTTGATGGCTAGGGTTCCTGCTATGTCTTCCTCTGTTGCAACCGTGCCTTCCTCTGCTGCAGCCGTGCTGCAGCTCGGCCCCGTAGATCATCTTGACATCTTGAGATCTCTAAAGCCGTCGTTGCTCCACAATGATTGCCAAGAGGAGGTTCGGCCCTCAGGAGGTCCCTCTCGATCATTCGTTGCTCCAGATGAGGCGAATCGGTGTGTTTTCCCTGCTCTTGCTCCTTTGGCAGGTGTTACACAGTAATTTGTCACCGTCCCTGCAATCCCCATCTCGCACATTGGAGGGATCATTTTGTGACCTGTGAGCAGTGACATAACTTGAAAATACTTTCATGGCATTCCCCTGAACATGTACTTTCATCCCCCTGAAGACATCTCCTTGTGAAAAACCCTAAAAATGGCCCTTTTTGCATTGGCACGAGTAGCTAGTTCAACACTCCCGCCAATGGGGAAAATCCTTCAAAGAGGTCGCACCAACTGGCGCTCTGTCCCAGAGTCGCACTCGCGCCAACCAATTTAAGGAGTGTTTTTTAAAAATAAATGGCAGAAGTTTCGTCCTAACAAATTCCTGGACTGCTGTCTATCTTGAGTTGGGAGGTTTGGCTACGGATTTCCATAGAGAGGAAGTGGTTTTCCACCTCTCATGGAGACTTCCTTGATGATAGGGCCAATCCCATGATTATAGGGATCCCAACTCCCCTTCCTCCATCTATAAAAGCTTACCCATCTCCATGGCAAGCTAGTCTTCAAGTTCCCAAATTCTCAAGAGCCTTATGCTACAAGAGCCTCGATTATTCCCCTAAGTCCAAATTCAAGCAAGGAGACTATTGTCAAGATCCGAAGAGAGAGGCTTGTCCCATCCTTGACAAGCTTTTCGAGACGTGTTCTGCTGGCGACCCTCCGAAGGAGAATTCAGCGTCAGAACTTGGTTGTAATTTTCCTTTGATTGGTTAATAATAAACGACTATTGGTTATGGTTCCACTCTTGTTGTTGTTTATAATGATGAGTTATGTCCTTTCTGACTGACATATAGTTGCATCTACTGGATTTTACGCTTGCGTTTGTTTTGTTTCTCGCATGTGCAGGTGTCCATCACGGAGATCGTGGGGATTTTGATCTGCCAGGGCTAAGGAACGGGAGCGCTACCTCTTCTACAAGCAACAACGTTGGATTCCAGGTAAGCCTTCAACGCTAGTTGGTTTATTTGCAATTAGGAACCTACGCTATAGCATGAATGATTGTTGCTAGACCCGGTCTGGGCTAGTAGGGATCGCCTCTGTCCGCAGAGGGGATTTACCTCCGCAACAAATTGGCGACTCCACTGGGGATCGTTATCTTGTTGTCGTTCGTTTTATGAGCTATAGACGGAGCCTAAAGTTGGCTAGATAGCCTTCGAAACACTTTTGCTCTGCAATTGTGAAGTAGATCAAAGCTGCTTCAGTCAATCTCCGGTTTAGTTTGTAAACTGAACACTTGGAGCACTGTCTTGTCTCTTCGGTTGATTCTTGATTCTCCTTGCTTGATCAGCTCTTTTGGGCTGGTTCTTTCTGTGAATTTGGGTTTTTGAAAACTCCAAACATCACTGGTCTGATCTTTGATTGCTTATTTTTTATTTTAGCATAGCAAACTTGACTGGCACGTTTTTTAGCGTGACAGTCGCGCCAATTGGCGCTAGTTGTCAATGTATTACCCGCGCCAATTCTGATATGGTGCTAGTTGCAGCCTAACAGTCGCGCCAGTGCTGGGGACTGCTAGGGTTTTCTTGATTTTGAGCTTTCTGAGCCTGATCTCTGATTTTGGTTTCATTGTTTCGACTGCTTGAGTGTTTTGGAGCCTTGATTGAATGACTGTTACCTTCGTCCTTTGGTTGTTTGTCCATTTCCATCGATTTTGCATTCTAGCCCTAGGTCATCTAGGTGCTATGGTGTGTCGAGCCTTCCTTGGGAGTTTTTGGTTTCTATCAGTTCAGTCAACCTTGTGATTGCTTCCCTGCATTCGTTTGACAGTTGTTTATCGTTTTATTGCGCTATTTGAGTGATTGACTCCTCCTTCATTCGAATTCCGCTTTGTCTCGTTTTGGGCCTAGATTACATGGCTCATTTGTGCCTTTGGGATTTTTCATGGTTTTGAGGGACTATTGGTCGATTTGAGGTCTGATTGTGCTTGCTATTGAGTGAAATTTGTTTGTTTTTTCTCTCTTATCATCATTTCTAGAATCGCTTTTGCATTAGTTTTCATTTTTTTTAGCGCACTTTGCTCTGAAATATTGAAAATATATAAAAAAAAATATCTTTTGCTTTTCATTAGTTAATGTGAATTAGATCTTTTCGGTGTTATTAGTGATTGGTAACCTTGAACAAAAATCTTTTTTAGTTCTCATTAGCTGCATTAGAGACATCATTGGTTGTTTTCTATTCATTTCGTTATTGTGTGAAAAGCTCTCAACTCTCTCATAAATAGCTTTCATCGAATGAAGTGATATACTGTGGCATATAGAGTGCATTTAGGAGATTTTGAGACATTACATTTGCTAGGGCCTGAAAACTGAAACGTAATTGAAGATAAACTTTAAAATTTACTCAATTTACACTAAGGCAGCATTGAAATCTAACGAAACACATTTAGAGGTCTAGGCTAGAGACGTGTTCCGACGTCTTAAAACCTAGTAGTTGTCGTTCGCCTCTTGGCTTTAGACAACGCTAGTATGGACTTGTGCTCCCCGTACCGTCGCGTATATAAAGGGAGACCCCACTAGGTTTCAATCCTTTATCCATAGGAAGCCGAGTCTGTCGCCCTATACCTGTGATACACCGGACATAGCATTCGGGGAGATTGCCTGCACGTATGGAAAGTCCTTGGTTGATTTCTCTTTCATTTTGAAACCAAGGTGTATATTGCAGTTCACGGTTATTTGGTACACCCTCTGCCTAGTATCCCTGAGTAGT
The DNA here is from genome assembly GCA_034641835.2 of Pinus albicaulis. Classification (NCBI taxonomy): domain Eukaryota; kingdom Viridiplantae; phylum Streptophyta; class Pinopsida; order Pinales; family Pinaceae; genus Pinus; species Pinus albicaulis. Next base: position 1,364,543,196 of record CM076572.1, read on the forward strand.
CATTTGATCTTTTCTAACTCTTTAAATTTGAAAAGATCACCAAGCGCTTGTCCTTTCACGCTTGCTTCAAAACTGAAAGAGATAGAGTCACCTTTTATCCATTTCTCGACTCTTAAAACATGAAACGGTGAAGTTTCCTATTTTTCAATGTGGTAAAAAATTAATCACCCGCGATCACACGCCCTGATAGATTTTGCTTGTTGGCCGTTTGATTGTGTGTCTTGGCTCTTTTTCAGCCCATGTGTGTGTTTGATATTTTCTCTTATCGTTACTACCATAGTGGCGAAACCCTCGGTTTCATCTACTGGTAGTCCTTATACGGACGATTCATCAGAGGCTTCACAATCCTCTGTTAAACCTTAGTAGCCCATTGTTTCCAAGTTTCCTGACGGGGGACCGGTTCTTGCTGAACAACCCTTTGGGGGACCAGTTGAGTTCAATTGGCCCTTTTTCGACCCTTGGTCTGAATTAAGAGTAGGGGTAGAGTTCCTTTCTCTTACATCGAGTTCGCCTTTTATAGCTGCTGTTTTTCCTCCTAGTCCTCACCGTCTATTACGAGATCTAGCAGCAGGCTCAATCATGAGTGAATCCATCGAGGAAATCCCCACGTCCGGTGAGGATTACCAGTTATTTCCTCGAAGATTGGTTCCAGGAGACAACCCTGAACCTGCTGTTATGTCATCACCCGGTCCCTCATTACCAGCAGGGTATAGATCCTTGGGTTAGATTATCGCCACCGCAGCCTCTATGGGGGTATCAGCTCCTTCTATGAGGCCGGTGGTTCCGTCATTGGGGATGTCTCCTCAGACTCCCGTCACCTCTGTACCCGTTCGGACCACTGTCTATGTGGCCGCGTCTGCACCCGCTGTTACGGCACCCTCTGCGAGGACTGTGCCGCCTCCCGAAGACGTCTACATAGCGACTGCTATGTCGGAGAACATCTCTCCGAAGGAGTATTGGTTGTCCCTACAACAGCCGAACACTAAGGTTGGACAAACCTCTCAAGACCCCAACCGCTCTTATTTTTCGCATTATGCACAGGATGGTACACCCGTGTATGCGTTTCCAGATCAATACGATGAGCATGGGAACATTTTATGTTTACCCGCTCCAGAGGCTCACCTTCATGCTCAAGGTTTACCCTATAACCAGGCTGGACATCCATATAACCCGCAAGGTAAACCTTTTCAAGGCCAACCTTCGGGCCAGCCTGGCTATCCTTATGACCTGCAGGGGCAGCCTTTACAAGGCTATCCTGCAGGCCAGTAAGGGCCATTGTACGGTCCGCAAGGATAGTATTACAACCCTTCCAGTCAACCTGTGCAGCCTCAGTCGGGGTACCAAACGGGGCCGATATACGGTCCTGGGGGCCAAGTCCAACCTTCCCAACCCATGCAACCTCAGTATCCTGTTAATCCAAACGTTGCATACCAGCCAGGACCATCTTATGGTCCTGATGCAGGTCAAACCGGTTACCAGCCACCACCTGGCTCTGTTCCACCACCAGGCCAACCGGTCTATCTGGCACAACCTGATGTTCCACCTCCAGGCCAACCGATTCATCCGATGCAACCTGGTGCCTCTCAACAGCCAGGTCAACCTGCGCAACCGGCACAACCTGTTCATCCGGGTCAACCTGTTAACCCAGGGCATCCCGCTCAGCCAGGTCAGCTTGCTCAACCAGGCCAGCCTGCACATCCTATCAACCCTGCCCAACAGCCGACATATTTGATGCCGCAGCCAAATCAACCGCTGCACCCTAATTATCAGGCTCAGCAGGGTCCCACCTATCAGCAGCCCACTCAACCTCAAGGCGGCTACTATTCTCATGGTCAATACTGACCGAATTATAGCCAGCCCCAAGGTTCTAACTATCATCCTCAACAACCCGACTACATCTATACTCAGCAGACAAATTCAAATGCTGCTTACACAGGGCCGACTCATAATCAGGGTCCATACTCTGATTACCAACCCTCGTACGTTGGTTACCAGCAACCGAATCAGGCTGGTTACACCACCTATACCCCCTACGGTCAGAATACTGCCGGACAGAACCCATGGGGGCAAGGATATTCCCAACCAACGTGGAGTATAGGTACTGGTCCTTATCTAGGGCCAGGTATGCCGTCCAATCCGCCATTTCCGTTTCTGGCTACTTTGGAGTTACTGGATGTTTCGAAATTAACGAATGATCCAATTCTGCATAATCCTTATTGGCCTCCAGTTCCTACCAAAGTGCCCAGTGATTGCCCTAAATTTGAGGGAAAAGTTGGAGAGGACCCCCAAGCTCATGTGATGACTTACCATCTTTGGTGTTCGTCCAACTCTTGGGTGGATGATTCAATCCGTCTGCGCCTCTTCCAGCGCACTTTGATTGGCGCTGCTGCTAAGTGGTATATTGAATTATCCCGTGGCATCTTTCAAGATTTCAATACGTTATCCATGGCTTTTCTGACTCATTTTCAGTTACCGGTTCGCTACGAAGCCGGGACACATCTCCTGACTTCTTTGAAGCAGGACAAAGCCACCCACATTTCTGATCACATTCATGAGTGGCGATGTCGTCGTAGACTGATCAAGTTTCATATAACTGATCAGATACTAACTCATTGGTTCACCACCTCCTTCGTTAACAAAATCGCGCAATATATTGCTATGGGAGCATGTGTGACTGAAGAACAAGCCATAACGCGTGCTCAATATCTCGATCTGGTATACTCACAATCCGGCACGCTATATGATATTTTGCCTGATGCTCCACAGTCTGGAACCTCTAAAGCTCCACCTACCCCAGTGGTGGATGGTGTTATTGGTTCCGTGTCTCAGAATTCGAAGAAATCTTCGAATGGGAAGCAGAAGTCCAACTCATCCAATAATTCTGCTCCTCCCGCCCCTACCGATTCTGGAAAAACTACGAAGGTTAATGCCGTTCAGGCCAATCCTATGGAGAAGGCCTCCAAAGGGAAGAAGAAGGGCAAAGGTAAATCCAAATCTAACGCCCCAAAGCCAGATTCCAAACCTCGGACCGAGGACGGTTCCCAACGCAAACCGAAGTACCCCTGCCTCATTTGTGAAAGAGATCATTATACTAAGGATTGTCCTCGACGATCTGAATTTAGTCAATTTCTAAAAGGCTCCAAAGGGACTCCAACAGTTCTTAAAGAACCGTTCCCGTCTCAATAGACCCAGATGGTTGAACAGCCTTCACCATATGCACCATTTAGGTCCCAGGTCTTTATGATGAATGGCGCTGCACCTATTTCTATTGCTACGCATTCGAAGGATTACAACGAATCGCGTCAGGCACCGGGGAAGGCAGTTGAGGATGGTCCACCTCCCCCTCCTGTCTCCGGTTCGATGGAAATTGAGAAGCCTACTACTGAACTCGTTGTGAGGCCACCCTCTAAAGGTGTTCTACGAAAATCTTCCTACAATCCGAATGCTCGTGCCGCTCAACACTACAGTATTGTTGAGGATCTGGCACAGGCGCCTTCTACCATGTCTGCTTTGGAAGTTCTTCAAATTTGTCCTTCACAACGGAAAGCTTTATTATCTGCAATCGGTGGAATCGATCCCACCGATTCTAGTCTTCTCACCTTTGACTTAGAAAATTTCACCCCCCGACTTCCACATCAAATCGCTCTCGTTATTCAAGTCAGGATCAACGGTCTTAACATCCATAGGGTCGTTGTGGATGAAGGTGCTTCTACCTATGTCATGTCGTCCGCTTGCTGGAAGGCCATTGGCTCTCCGACCCTTTCATCATCTCCCAATGCCGTAGAGGCATTCGATGGTCGGGAATCCAAACCCCTGGGTGTTCTCGAGAGTCTAGTGATTACTTTACAGGGGAAGATAGTCAACGTAGAAGTAGAAGTGGTTGATGCCAAGCTCAACTACAATATACTTCTTGGCCGCAGCTGGACTCATGCCATGTTATGTGTGCCGTCCACCCTCTTTCGACTTATTAAGTTCCCTCACGAGGGAAAAATCGTTACGGTGGATCAGTTGTCCTTCTTCACCTCCACCTCTGAGAACAACGTTTCGTACGTGGATCAGATCCCAAATCCCCCTGACAGTGTAGGGCCCGGTCTCTTCAAAGACCCCATCCTCATGGGTATTTTTCCCGCACCACCACCGCACACCGCTCAAGTTAATATGATCTCTAGGTCTGACGACCCATGGCTCATCCCTACGCCTAAGCAGGTGATTGAGTTTGGAGAATAGATGCCCTTAACTCCAGTAGATATTAGCTACTGTGAAATCGTCGCTGCATCCGATCCTCCCCCTCCTCAGCATGCTCCTTTGAGCATGGCTTTAGACATCTATTCCCAATCCCCTTGGCTTGGCGAGGCCGACTCGCCAAATCCTCTTAAAGAGATTTTTCCTTCGGATGAAGCTATTGTAGAAACAATTTCTCTTGAGGAGCTTCCTTGGAGCGATGGACATCATCGTTCCTCGTTCATGCCTAGCTTGGGGGCAATGTCGGATTGTCTAGAGCGTTTTGCATCTCAGGTTGCCACTCCACCTCTCAAGATGCCCATTTTGACGCACGAGGTTCTTTCGGAAGGAAACCTGCGTAATATCACTCAAACCATCCCGATCAACATCTCTGTTAAACCGGGGATCGTTGAGAACATACACGTGGGAGTGACTTGTTCTCCTGATGAGATACAAGTCTATACTGATCTTTTTAAAGAATTCAGAGATGTGTTCGCCTGGTCCTACGAGGAAATGCCTGGGATTGATCCCAGTATCGTAGTGCATGAGATTCCAACCTACCCTGGTGCGAAGCCCGTGCACCAACGCTTACGCCCGGTGCATCCTCGCAAAGATGCTAACGCGGGCTTTATTTATCCCATCCCCCTCACAGAATGGGTTTCAAACATTGTCCCTGTCGATAAAAAGCAGGCTACTATTAGGGTTTGTGTTGATTACCGCGATATTAATCGCGCCTGTCCGAAGGATAACTATCCCACTCCGTTCATAGACCAAATCATCGAAGAATGTGCCGGAAGTGAGATTTATTCCTTGATGGACGGCTTTTCCGGGTATAATCAGATAAACATTCTACCTGCTGATCGACACAAGACTGCATTCATTTGTCCATGGGGTACTTTCGCTTATAAAAAGCTCCCGTTCGGCTTGAAGAACACTAGAGCCACTTTCCAGCGGGCGATGTCTTACGCTTTCCACGTCATACGCCATATCGTTCAGCCTTATCTGGACGACTTGCCAGCTCACTCAGCTAGGCGAGAGGACCACCCTGAACACCTCCGCCAAATTTTCCTTCGCTGTAGACGCTACAATATTAGGCTTAATCCTCATAATTGTGTCTTTTGCGTGGATTCTGGCCATCTTTTGGGATTCATAGTCTCCAAATATGGAATTCACCTTGACCCTTTAAAGGTCGAGACTATCATCAATCTCCCATCACCCTCCTCATTATATCAGTTGCAGAGTCTGCAAGGAAAAGCTAACTTCCTTCGACGCTTTATCCCGAACTACGCGGAGGTGGCCAAAGGATTCACGCATCTTCTAAAGCAGAACGTTCCCTTCCATTGGGACGACATTGCTCAAGAATCCTTTGAGAAGCTTAAGATGTTACTGGTTAATGCTCCTTTGCTTCATCCTCCTAATTATCACCGTGATTTCACTTTGTATCTCGCCGCCGCGTTTAGCACCATAGCTATGGTTCTGGTGCAGGATGACGATGATGGAAATTAGCATGTCATTTATTATCTATCACGGAACCTTCTCGACATAAAAACACGTTATGCTCATGTCGAGAAGCTGGCGTTAGCCGCAGTACATGCTGTGCAGCGTTTTCACCACTACATCCTACTGCGTACGATAACAGTGGTTTCGGATTGCAACCCCATGACATATATTCTCTATCGACAATTACTGGGGGGAAAATACTCCAAATGGATCATTATCCTGTAGGAGTTTGACTTAGAGTTCAATACTGCTAAGTCAACCAAATCACTGGTTTTCACGGATCTTATATGCTCACTCCCAACAAACTCCACTCCTTCACACTCCGAGGATCATATCTCGGATGAAACTCTTTTCCTTATCAGTACTCGCGACCCTTGGTATGGCGACATAATTGTGTATCTTCAAACCTCCACATTTCGGTCTGAATTGACTAAAGATGCCCGACGTCGGATTCAGCATCAGTCTCAACCCTACCGCATCGTAGGAGATACCTTATACCGCGTTGGAGTAGATTCGGTGCTCCGTTGGTGCCTAAACTTGGAAGAGGATGAAAGGGTCCTAAATGATTTCCACAGTGGCGCCTGTGGCGGTCATATGTCCGGATATGCCACTGCCCAGAAAATTCTGCGAGCAGGTTACTTCTAGCTGTCAATATTCAAATACTATATCGTCGCAGTCCGTAAATGTCACGTGTGCCAGGTCTTTCAGCACAAGATGCGCGCGCTGCCTCTCCCTTTGCATCCTGTTATTACCGTTGGCCCTTTTGTGAAATGGGGCGTAGATTTCATGACGTGTAACCCTCATTCGGCCAGGGGGCATGCGTATATAATCTTCGCTATAGACTACTTTACGAAGTGGGCCGAAGCGATGCCTACACTAGCTGCTGACGGTAAGACAGCTGCCCAATTCATCTTCAACCACATCATTGCATGTTTTGGGGTCCCTCAGGCCATTGTTACCGACCATGGTACTCATTTCCGAGATTATATGATGGCCGAGCTGACTTCAATATTGGGCCTACGACACGATATCTCAATGCTATATTACCCCCAGGCAAATGGCCAAGTTGAGGCAGTGAACAAGGTTTTGGTCACTATGCTTCAACGAACAGTTGGTATTCACAAATCCAATTGGCACCTCCAACTGTTCTCAGCTCTATGGGCCTACCAGACATCTGCAAAGAGTGCAACTGGATTCACACCATTTCAATTGGTGTATGGTCTGGAAGCAACTCTTCCAGTTGAATGCGAAATTCCTTCTTTTAAGTTAGCTATGGAACTTCTGCCCGACACTTCTGCTGAGGAAGAGTGTCTTTTGTATCTGGAATGGTTAGATGAAACCCGCTGCTTAGCTGCTTTAGTCATTGAAGCTCAAAAGAAGCGGGTCAAAGCTCACTTCGACCAATCTGTTTCTCCACGTTCCTTTGTCGAAGGGGACCTTGTCCTCCTGTACGATCAAGCACACAACAAGCTTTGGGCTGGTAAGTTCCAACCTATGTGGCATGGGCCCTACATAGTAAAACACGTTTTGAAGAATGGGGCTTATGAGCTTATAGATTATGAAGGAGTTCCGCTGGCGCAGCCCAGAAATGGGCTGTACCTGAAAAATACTACGCTTGAAATCATTTTTGGTGTGGTGTGTGTACATAAGTGTGTTATTTCATTTGTGTGCATGTGTGGTGTGGTGTGCGATGTAAACCTCTTTCTGCTGATCGGGTCTTCCTGATTGTGCAAATGTCCATCAATCCGTTTGTTGGTTTCGCGAATGGTGCCTCCCGCAGTACCAGGAATTTGTCTTCGGCAGCCTAGGTAATCTATGATCCTGCTGGTGAGTTGGTCAACCTGTAAGGTGTGTGTCTGGGACGTGCTACAAATAACATCGCAGAACATAGTGTTGTGTTAGAATTATTAACTGAGGCTGTAAACCTTGGTATCCGTGAATTACTTGTGTATCTAGACTCACAACTTGTAGTATCACAACTTAATGGTCATTATTCAGTTAGAAACCTATCCATTTTACGTCTGTATCTGCGTATTCGTCTGCTAGAAAGGAATTTTGACTATATTACATATCAACACATACCCATACATATGAATACATTAATGGATGTAGTAGCTAATTTGGTTCTAGATAGACATTTGCGCAATTTGTAAAACAACATCATATGTAAAAAGAAAAATCCATCCAGAAATAGATATATATATATATATATATATATATATATATATATATATATATATATATCGAAATGTTTACAGAGCGTGTGTCACATAAAATCAAAAAATATACATGCTCGTCTTAGTACATCCGGAGACGACATGTCTCTCAAAAAAATATGCATGAAATAAAGCCCTAGGTGTCTAATCTGCGTGGTGCTCATGATAACAAGCCACAACATGCACTAAGCGTCTCAGAAGATGGTGGAGGCGACTAGGCACTCCCACCGTATGTCTCTGGTATGCTAGTGGGACATCTGCCAGTCGGGCGTAGTCTGGAATCCCCCGGGCAATCCCCTCGAGGTTTTGGACCAACTATCCTCCCTCGGCACCCTCTGCCTGAGGGTCAGCTGCGAGATGAGTTCTCCGTGAAATAGGAGACATACCAGCAGGTCGCTCTGGGCCAACATCTGCATATGCATAAAACTACTATCAAAACGAACATGTATTAACAAAAAAAATCATAAAACACAAAAATAAAAAATACTATCTTACCCAACTCCTCGTCCCAGTCATCTCCCTCCGGGAGTGGAAGATCTAGATCACTAGTGAAATCGGTCCCTGCATATGGCCAGTCTTCGACTACGATCAACTGATGCCGTAGCCACCCAAAAAACTCCGGCCTCTAGGACCTCTGTTGGCCCCCTCCTGCTCTGGGCAGCAGTGCTGCCCAGCGAGCCATTCTCGGCTCTTGTGGTACCGGCTCAGCTACTATGGCCCCTTGGCCCTGGAATATTGGTAGTCATTCCAGAATGAACGATACCAGGATAGAACCGTAACTAAACTACTTCAATTTGGCTTTCTTGCACTTCGTGAGCTGTCTCTTCATGTTGACTGTCACTGTTGTAGCCCAGCAAACAGTGTAGAACTCATACACTCTGAGGCTAGTATGAGTTGGGCCTTGGTCGCCTCATGTGGAGCTTGCGATCTTGTAGCTCGTGTAATGGTGTGTAGCACTACTCTGAGTGCTAGATCCTCGACAATGTGAATGTCTACCTTTCCACTTCCTGATCCAGTTCGTGCCCTTGGGCACACCCTCGCCATTACCTGCTCCATCTTTTCACCAGATGGTCTGCTCCCTATCAATATGGGCACTAGACCTCTGCGCGACAGTCCGATTATGAAGTATACGTCAGAAACCTCCAGTTCTAGTACTTGATCCCGCAGCTTGAACACTTGTTCATTTTCATCCCAAATACTGATCAGGTATTATAGAAGCTCAGGTTGAGCTCGTAAGCAAGGTGTCAGGAAGAACTTTTTAAGCCCAAAATTCTTGAGAGCATTCATACAAGTTTCATTCTCCATTTCTAATTCATCCTCTTCCCCATGCTCCCTCTCTTTCCATTCGATCACCATTGTACTCGGTTGCCTGCATCAACATGGTCAAAAATCCTTGATTAGATCTCTGTTATGCTTGTAAATCCATTTGAATCACTCACAAATCGGAAATTTAAGGCGGAAAACTAAATTGCGCCATTGGCGCGGGCCCTTTGTATACAAAAGGCCATTGGCGCGGGTCCGTGCCCGATACCTGCACCAATGGGCGGAGCCCTAAAATTACAAAAATCTTCCACAGAAATCTAATGAGCAATGGAAAACTATTAAAAAAATGGATTAAAATGGAGTACATGGAAGCGCCTCTTACCTCGAACAAACGGAAATCTGAATGGTGGCCCGGATCTGTCGCAATCGCCGTCAGAAGTTTGCACACCAAAACGGACCACTGTTGCTCTCCAATGGGGTAAATAGTAAAAGTAACTTTGTTTTTTACCATTTGAGACTATTTATAACTTTTTGAAATCTCGTTAGGTTTTAAAAGTCATTTTTTATTAATATTTTGATATATTTTGTCGAAAATGGATTTTACACTTGCCTCTGTGTGCAGCAACAGGTTTCTACGCAACTTCAACGGTGAAACGAGTTTTATTTTATACTTTTTCGGACTTGGTAAAAACATGAAAAAGTCATTTTGGAGTCACCCTTCGGCTCTTTTCTGACTCTCTAAACATGAAAAGATTGCCGAGGCCCTTGTCGTTTTGATCTCGTTAAAGTGGCTGCGAAACGACATCTACCCAGTATACGTTTACCCCTTTTTCGGGCTGGGATAGATTATTTACAAAAAAGGAATACCCTAACCTATCGCAACTAGGAGGTTTTCTCAGACATAGTTTTCTACCTTTTCAGATCTGAGGAACTATTTACGAAAAGGGATCATTGGAGTTTACTTTTCTGTTGTCTTTTCAAACTCTCTAAACATGAAAAGACGCCAAGTTCTTCCTTTGTCAGACTCCTTAAACCCTGATGACATCGAATTCAGTCATAACGACGCTACTCGAGTCTTTCCTTCCTAGGGCTCGTTAAATGTACTAGGATGGATCCGTTCGAAGGACGGACTTATATTACAAGCATATGCTATCCCCTTCAAGCTTGTTATAAAAAATAATTGGGGTACTCGTCAGAAATGGCGGGGAAAAAATGGAACCAGCATCATTGTCGTGTCGGCAGTATGTCGCTCTTAAACATGGCACTTGTCTGCATTCGTGTCGGGTTGGGGACATCTCATCTCATTTTCCGCTTGCCTCCATGGGTTTGGGTAATCCCTTTTTACCTCTCATCTGCTCTTTGCCTCGTCACTATGACCTCTGATCTTTTGATGTCAAATACTGCCAAGTCCACTGTCGTGTCGTTCATATGTTTAAGAGAAGTTGACCTCTGCAAGTACCAACCTTTCTCTGATTCTCATCTGATCGTGATTCACAAAAACACTATGTTCCTCTGTCTTGCGTCGATGATGTGAGAAAAATTATGGCCCACCTTCGATCAAGGTCACTTCCTGTCGACTTCAACTCATTATCCGGGAAGCTGATCTAGAGACTCCTTTCTGGTACCTTGGAGCCTGCATGCCTCAATGGCAGGTTCTTCACATTTGACGCGAGGTTTTCATCATTGACCTCCGATCGAGTGATTCTACAGGTGTTTGACACCAGCTCATTGATTCACATGCCGTAGATTGTACCTGTAGTACCTTGAGGGCCATTGTCATTATTGGTGGTACCTCTCGCGTCTGTTAACAACTTTCATCATTGGCTGGTAATCAAACGATGTTCTTGCATGTTCGACTTCAGCTCACTTATTCGCATGCTTGAACTTGTACTATGTTCGGATTGAGATGGAGCGCAAGACCCTGGATTGTGTCTGTTCAAATCTAGGCTGCGATTTTGTGGATTATTATGATTATTTACATGACTCACTTACTGGATGGCTGCGACCACACCTGAGTCTGTTTATCGATCCTTACTGGATGGCTGCGTCCATGCCTTATATCTGAATTATTGTATACTCTGTTATGGATGGTTGCGCCCATACCACATATATATCATGTATTTGAGACATCAGTTGTACTTCTTCATGCAGGTTTTCCGACGGCGGAGTTTTCAGTTGGACACGTTCTCATAAAGCATTTCACCCCTCTCTCTCGTTCGGGCCTCATACTTTAGGGGGCATCTATTACACAGCAATTTGTCACCGTCCCTACCATTCCCCGTCTCACACATTGGAGGGCTCATTTTGTGACCTGTGAGCAGTGACATAACTTGAAAATACTTTCATGGTGTTCCCCTGAACATGTACTTTCATCCCCCTGAAGACATCTCCTTGTGGAAAACCCTAAAAATGGCCCTTTTTGCATTGGCGCAGGCAGACAGTTCAGTACCCGCGCCAATGGGGAAAATCCTTCAAAGAGGTCGCGCCAATTGGCACTCTGTCCCAGAGTCGCACTCGCGCCAGCCAATTTAAGGAGTGTTTTTTAAAAATAAATGGCGGAAGTTTCGTCCTAACAAATTCCTGGACTGTTATCTATCTTGAGTTGGGAGGTTTGGCTACGGATTTCCATAGAGAGGAAGTGGTTTGCCACCTCTCATGGAAGCTTCCTTGATGATAGGGCCAATCCCATGATTATAGGGATCCCAACTCCCCTTCCTCCATCTATAAAATTTTACCTATCTCCATGGCAAGCTAGTCTTCAAGTTCCCAAATTCTCAAGAGCCTTATGCTGCAAGAGCCTCGATTATTCCGCTAAGGCCAAATTCAAGAAAGGAGACTATTGTCAAGATCCGAAGAGAGAGGCTTGTCCCATCCTTGACAGGCTTTTCGAGACGTGTTTTGCTGGCGACCCTCCGAAGGAGAATTCAGCGTTAGAACTTGGTTGTAATTTTCCTTTGATTGGTTAATAATAAACGACTATTGGTTATGGTTCCACTCTTGTTGTTGTTTATAATAATGAGTTATGTCCTTTCTGACTGACATATAGTTGCATCTACTGGATTTTACGCTTGCGTTTGTTTTTTTTCTCGCATGTGTAGGTGTCCATCACGGAGATCGTGGGGATCGTGATCTCCCAGGGTTAAGGAACGTGAGCACTACCTTTTCTACAAGCAACAACGTTGGATTCTAGGTAAGTCTTCATCGCTAGTTGGTTTATTTGCAATTAGGAACCTGCGCTATAGCGTGAATGATTGTTGCTAGACCCGATCTGGGCTAGTAGGGATCACCTCTGTCCGCAGAGGGGATTTACCTCCACAACAGCAGGCCACGAGTCATCGTCTCCTCTTCGGACTCATCTTGAAAGAAGCATTTATGGGTTTCGGCTGCAGTTGGAAGCTATTCTGACCAAAAAATGCTTTGCATCCCTAAATGCAGCAACGGATCTGATCGTGAGCGCCAAACACGAACTGAAGGTGGAACCTCCTCACCAACAGTCCCCAGGCAGACATGCATTCTGGGATATGAAGGAATCTGACACCGAGACTCTCTAGAAAGATACCTGGTGTCTACCCACCAGGAAAACAGATCGGGCCATAGGCACTAAAGATCAAGCAAGACTCATCAATCTGGACTCCGATTTGAATTCTGGAAGTCAGGGTTTCTTAGATCTACGCTCCCCTGCATTTCAAATCCATAATATATGTATAGAGTTCAGAATCTTTTGCACGTCCTTGAGCACAAGATGGGAATTCCCACAGCTCTTAAAAGACTTATTTATGGAGGTAAACAACTTGATGCCTCTTTTCCCCTCTCATTCTACAACATTGAAAGAGATGCTACGTTAACTTTATCCCTTCGTTTGAGAGGAAGAGCCGCGGGAAATTCCTCCTCTGCTCTAGCTTTCTCCTATAAGGATACTATCCATGTACAGCACAAGAAAGTTGCACAAACCCCTGAGGCCCCCAAGCCTTTTCTGGTTGATAAACTAGAAGATGTTCCCTCCATAGAGATTTCCCATCCAGATCTGGCAGAACAACTACAAAAATTTGCAAAAACCGCTATTATTTGTAGATTCAATGGACTCTGGCCTCGCACAAAGGATCTCTTTGAGTGGATAGACGCCAACTGGACCCACAACTGCAAGGTCAGCTTCTTCTCAAAGGGTTTTTTCATAGTATTGTTTGATCACATTAAGAACTATCAACAGGCCCTAACAGAAGGCCCGTGGTTTTGGGGAGCAGTGGGGCTATTCATCACTCCTAGGTTCCCAGATTTCGACCCAGCTACAACAGTCATCACCAGGACTCCTGTCTAGGTTAGGCTTCTCAATTTACCAGCCCATCTATGGCACCTTTTAGTCTATCAAGGAATAGGAAATTCCTTGGGCCGCTTTTTGACTGCAGATTACTCTTGGGAGTGCCAAGGACTATACACATATGCTAGAAACATTCCTTGCTAAAAAAAAGGAAAACATTTCAAAATCCAAATAAAAAAGGTGGATACCTTATAGTCTGTCGCCCGCGGAGGACTCTGAATCTTCGAGTTCAGAGGATGAAGAGATTGATGCAGAAATGGAACATACTCAACAGATGAATGACTTGTCCTCCGCCGCACTTGAGGATCCTCCATACACGACGATATCTCATAAATGTACTCATGAGTCCTCTTCCGATATAGATAAGGAGACTCCTCCCACAGTCAACACTAGTCTACAAGTGGTCTTTCCCACCCACACCAAGCGAGATGGGTAAAAGTCAACAAAAAGAAGGGAAACAAACTTCGCATGGAGGCTTCTGCCCATTCTGGGTAGAATCCAGCTTATTTCCTCTAGCACTCTAGTCATGCTTCATAGCTCTTTTGCTTGTTTCATTTGCTCTCTTTGGGACTGAGGTTGATAGTTCATCATTTCCGGTTGGCCCGTTTCTTGCCTCTCTTGTTTGTAATCTCACAATGTACCATATTTTCACTTAATAGAATTAGTCTTATTCAATATATATATATATATATATATATATATATATATATTATGGTTAATAATGTTGTTTTTGCATGGTATTAATGATAATTTAGCCCATGGTATTTGGCTGATAAGCTTCACCTAAATAAAACCTCTTTTTTGAGTGTTGGTAAATATAAAGAGGATTATGGAGTAAATATAAAAAGAGGTTTTATTTATTTACCATACCTCTGGTTTATTTATATTTTATTTATTTACTATACCTATTTTATTTACGATGGTATTTGGCCCATAGGCTTGGTATATAATTAGATGTTGATTTCTAATTCTATTTGATATATTTTTATTTATTTACCATATCTCTTTATAGTTCTTTTATATTTATTTATTTATCATAACTCTTTTATAAATAGGATATTTGGCCCATGGTATTTAGCCCATAGTATTTTAATGGTATTTTTCCCATAGACTTCACCTAAATAAAATCTCTTTTTTTAGTTTTCCTAAATATAAAGAAGTTTATGGAGTAAATATAAAAAATATTTTATTTATTTACATACCTTTCTTTTATTTATATTTCTATTTATTTATGATACTTCTTAAGTAAATATAAATTGAGGATTTATTTATATATTTTATTTAATATTTTTTAATGTAACATTACGTGACAACATCTATGATGTAATAGGCTATAGAGTGCCTGTGGGCGCAATTAAAAGAATTTCCTACATCCAAGGGTTGCAAAGACAGGGATTTCAAGTGATTGCCATTCGGCATTTCAAGTATGTTTACTGTGAGACAAAGGGATTACAAGCGATTGCCATTCGACATTTCAAGCATTTTCACTGGTTATTCAAGAAACTTAGTACCGAGCAGGCGAGCCTTATTTCAGCGGCCATAGGCCCATTAATGCGGCCAGGCAGCTGATGCCCGCCGTCGGATTAAAGGTGTAGATCATCGTGCAGCAGGCATCAACTGCCTGGCCGCATTAATGGGCCTATGGCAGCGGAAATAAGACTAGCCGTACCGAGCATATTTATGATAGAGGCTCAAAAGTATCCTCTAAAATAGACACGAATTATAAAGAAGAAATACCGTGACTTTCAATAGATGCGTCCCCATTAACGAGCCTGGAATAATTGTCGCCCCGATCGAGAGAATCAGCGGGTGACTTTATAGGAGTAGGCATGAACTTATGCTCCCCTGTGATAAAATCTAATCGATTTGTGCCTCTTTCCATGGTCTTCAGCCTCCATTTCATCCTTGGTGCTCTGCATTTTGGTTTTATTTCCTCTTTACGCCTCCGAACTTGACAAGGTCTGAAAATTTTCATTTGGATGTCTTCAGTGTCCATTGCGTCCTTGGTGCTCTGCATTTTGGTTTTATTTCGTCTTTACGCCTGTGAACTTGACAAGGCCCTAAAATTTTCATTTGGGAGGCAGGGATTATATGGAAAGGGGTTGTCCAGTCGGAAATTAGAAGCTATAACCTATAAGTTTAACCCCGTTACAACTTGCATTCGGTCATCAACTGCAGGTAACCATCTAATCGGCAGGTATGACTAGAGGGTGACCATTTAATCTGGAGCTAACACACGCCGTAGCCATTGTACCCCTAATTTTTTCAATTTCTATGACTGCCATGTTAATGGATTCACTTCCTACAATCCAAGGTGGGAAAGCAATTAATGAAAAAGGGATACTGAATACATATTAAACATTATTAGTCTACCCAACGTTCTAGGTATTATAGACTTTGATGGTTCCAATACCAAATTAAACGGGTTAGTGATGTAAAGGACACGCCAAACTTGACATGCATAAATTTACGCAGGAAGTCAAATACATTCTGAAATAGAAAATACGTCCTGCAGGACTTCAAATTCCAGGCCTGCCTCCACCTTTAACATCTCCAGAGCTGTATGGCATGATCGAGACGTATGCATCTTGCAAAAAGAGACAGATTTTTCGCATGCAAGAAAAGTTGAACCTCATTAAATGGCCAACTATAAAGCATAATTGAAATTGACGTTCTACAAACTCAGGTCAGTTTCTCCCCATTTATCTTATTTTTATCTGTTCAATCTAGCAAAACGCTCACCTCCCGACACATGTTACAAACCCAACCAACATTAAGTGATATCGTCATTGCTCTTCAAGAACCTAGTATTCTAGTGCAATGAAAATGAATAACTAGCCATTGCACTAAGAGGTGCAAAGGAAAGGGTTGGAATGATTTTGTGATATCTATGTTATAATTTTGATTAAATTGTTGCTCAGCAAGAATATCATGTGCTTTTTTTAGTGATCTTAGCTTCAATGATATTACATTTTTCATCAAAATGCTCATACTTCTTGTCAAAAGAGAACCACATTTTCTTCTTTCCTATAATATTTGTAAATGTTACACTAGGGGACACCAAGTTCAATCCATTTTATTGGGTTATCCCTTGGAAGTGGCTTGGGGTTGAGAAGAGAAAACAAGTTTGTTTTGAACAAAATGATTGGTCTTAGGAAGCTTAGCTTCTATTTTAGAGACAAGCATGAAGGTATACTACAAAATAACAAAAAATAGTTTTAGTTCCTACCTTAATATGTGAAAATAACACGTAAGTGATCTTAACTTGAAGAGTTTATTTGAATTATTTTTACCTCAAGTTTATTTGAAGAGTAACTATCAAGGAAAGTGAGGGAACTCAACCTTAAGTTCTCTTAAGAAACAAGAATCCCCTAAATGAAAATCCAATCTAGAAAGTCTTCCTTCCCAAATAATAAAATCCTCTATCTTTTCTTGATTAACCATGATTCTTTTTGTTGTAGTGAAGATATCAAGCCATTGTGCCATTCCCTCCACTAAATGACTGAATGAGCTTTGTAGTGAGAGCAAGGTCATTTATAAAATTCACATTAAGAAATTTCTCCCCATAAAGGAGGGGATGCTCAAAGAGGTTTTTATAAATAAGAATCTTAAAGGAGAAATAATAATGCATCAGTACAATACCACATAAATATGGGGCAAGTGGATACACTCGCCTAATAGATCTTTAAAACAAAAACACCTCTAGTGAATTCCAACATAAATTTTTTTGATAGATGCATTAGAGAAAAAGTGCTCTAGTGGACCAATTAAAAAAAATACCAAACATCAACCAACAACACATCAAAATAAAATTCCATTTCGATCCTATCATAAAAATTGTCGGTTCAATCATTAGGAAATGCCCTTTTCTCCAAGTTTGTTGTCCACAAATTTCTTTTCCAATTTGTCAAAAGATTTTCAAGTATGAGCCATCCTTTTATTCCTCTTCCTAATTTTTTCTCCCCAAAAAATGCTTTTCCAGCTTGTCATAATATTTCCAAGTATGAGTTCTCCCTTCATGAATTTTGTTTATTCATGCCTTGCCATCTTTGCAACAATGGATTTAACTTTGTTGGCCAAGGCTTTAGCGAGAAGCTTGTAAGGGAAACTAAGAAAAATTATTAGTCTCCACCTCC
Organism: Pinus albicaulis; assembly: GCA_034641835.2. Taxonomy (NCBI): domain Eukaryota; kingdom Viridiplantae; phylum Streptophyta; class Pinopsida; order Pinales; family Pinaceae; genus Pinus; species Pinus albicaulis. The sequence continues at coordinate 1,364,560,847 of CM076572.1, forward strand.
ACCTCCACCATGTCCCTTTATATCCCTTTGGGAATAACTATGATCAAACATACATTTACATGCTCCCCATAGCATCTACAACTAGTGCTTCTTATATCATCACCAATTACTACTCATAGGTTTTTCTAAAGATCACAAAAGAAACTATCCATACTAGATGACTTGCCCTTTAGGATGTCCTTTATTGCATTCAACTACTCATCCATTTATAAGGCCAACGATAGATAAAATTGCTCAAAATGTGCTATTTGATAGGAACAATGCATCCAGTGGATTTTTCTCCTCATTCTATTATAAGATAGGATATTCCAACAAAATATACAATTCAAATTTTATAGATTTTGTAGCACCCCACCATATTTAAAATAATTCCAAAAAAAATGTGGGAACAAAAATTTATCCAACAAGTAACCATTAACATATTCCAATGCACCATATTTTTCACTGATCCTAAACTCAATATCTCACTGATCCCATCACAAAATTTATTCACATGAATTCCTCCTTAAAATCAAAACTTCACTGGCGCTAATCACAAAATTCATTCATGACTTCCAATTGACAGTTTACTCAGTCACTTTAATCACAATTCTCAAACCCTCTCTTTCAATCATGTACTCAAATTCCTTGTTGATATCCGAAAAATGAACCTCATGCTTAATAAATTTATCCAATTCAAAAGTATGCAAAATCAAGTAATGATCAATTAAAAACCTAATTACATTCTATCAAGTTCAAGCTACTGCAAAAATCAAGGAAGGATCTATTAAAAACCTAAACCAAATTCGGAAAGAAAAAATAAAGGAAGGATTTATTAAAAACCTAAACTAAATCTAGCAAGCAGAGATTAGTGTTGTCATGCACATTGACAAACCAACAAATATCTATCTATGATCACAGTTTGAAAAAGATATTTCTAGTAAGGAAATCCAAGTAAACAAATTAAACAATAATTAAAGTCTTACCTTATTCAAATACAACTCTACAAATCTTGGAAAATCTGAACGAGGTTTATAGTTTCCAAAAAGTTCCTTCCAACGTCCTCTCATTCAGAAAGTTCACAAAATTCGTTGCAAACAATGCTTCTGAATGCGGGACACCCACTAAAATGGATACCCCGGCCCTGAAAAAAGAAAATTATGATATCAATTCCCTTTCATTGATCAACATATGCATTGCCAATGTTTGCTTAAAAATAAAGCAATCAACTTTTAGTTATTTTTTGAATGACTAATATCTTTTAAAGGAAAGAGAACTCAGAGATAATACATCTCGGCAGGCTTCAGAGGCTTGAATCACCACCTTAATGTTTCCTGTGTATTATGTATTTTATTCCTCCATCAGTTATTTCTACAATTACCTATTAAAGAAATTGATAGCAATAAGTTCTAATAATTTAATTTTTTTCTAACATCGTATATTAGCAAAAACAATAATGATGGGAGATATAAACGCTTAATTGATCAAATCTTTTGTAACAACTTTATTGATAATAAAAAGTTCAAAAAATATTAGATAAATCTGAGTTAAAATACACACACACACACACACACACACACATATATATATATATGAATTAAAGGTTTGCTTATAAAATGAATTTGATACATCTAGGTATGCATAATAATTAGAGCAATGAAATTTACTTTATGCTCATAAAAAATTAGGAGAGAGATTTCTTCCCCACCTTGGGAGTAGAGCACTCAGTTTCTCAAAGTACAACTTGAATTGGCTTTTCCTAGTCTCTACGATTTAAAATTTCTGTTGCGCCAAACGATTTCGCTGAGATTAAAAGAACAAAAGTGTAAACCTCTAACACAAGTGATTGAGTTTGCTCTAGTTTTTTTATACCTCTCATGCTTAAAACTAATGTTAAGATGGAGAACTTTAGTTTTTGATATCCTTTGCTTCCCAAAATGCAAGGTCGGTGCGACGCAAGGCAGGATTGAGTTTCAGATATCAGTGACTATACATTTGCATTGAAACTGTCTGATTGAGACGAAATCCTTATGTTCAAACATTGGGCAAACAAAGTAGGACTTGGTTTGCTGAGAGTAACTTTTGAATCTAGTTTGACAAGAGCTTGAACAATTAGAAAACTCGAAATTCCATGTAAGACACCTGAAAGACTTCTTCTTGCTAGCATGTTGGAATTTGAGAGATATTTTATCAGTGTGTTCGAATATGATAATACACTTTGATTTTGACTTGCATTTCTTGTGGAGGTGCCACTTGCACTTCAGTTTCCCTGGTCCCTAAGCAAAAACTATTATAAAAAAATCAAATTAAAAATATCAGAAGGCATAATGGAAAAATAAGGAGAAATATAATACTGAGAAGGGAAAGTTTGTGGCCAATCACAACACATATTAATCGAGCCCTTCAGAGCAGTATGTTTTTGATGAGGGTGAGCTTACAAGTTGAAGTTTCTGACTCTGTCCTGAGAGCGGGCATTCTCTAGAGAGTGTGTAGGTGAAGAAGGAGATCGATAGCCAACTTGGACATGGTACCATCCCCTGGTGCTTGAGACAGATGTTAATTTTTAAGTGGAGGCACTAGCACATTTGGCCCAATTTCCGACAGCCAAAATGTTGCTCTTGCGACACATAGGCGTCCCAAGAGTGAGACTTTGAGGTGGGGAAAAACATCGGTTCTAATCACCTTGCAATTCTGACACTTGAGTTAACTGTCGGTAGAGAGATGCTATTTCTGACGTTTCCAAATGGTCGTCGCTCTTTCGATGTTATCAACTGTACGTTGTTATTGTGACGTTAGCAAGTGTATATTTCTCTTCTGACATTCGCAAGCTTGTGTCACTCTTCCGACGTTTCTAGAAGTGTGTCGCTATACCGATGGTGGAACGAACATGTCTCTCTTCCGATGAACATATAAGTTCTTCACTATACTGACGGTGGCACAAATGTTTCGCTCTTTCGACGATTCTAGAAGTTCATCTCTATACCGATGGTGGAACAAATGTGTCTCTCTTCTGACGAAGCTATAATTTTGTCGCTATACTGATGGTGGCAGGGATGTGTCGCTATATCGACGGTAACATGCTTTCGTCCCTCTTCCAATGAAGCTAGATGTGCGTCGCTCTAGAGAGACGTTACCACGTCCAACGCTTAATGGCGTCGGTATGCCGATGATTCATTGGGGTAGAAAAAAAAATGGCCTCTTACAAGACGTACCCTTTTTCAATGGGATTACTAAGCTCATTTGTGAATATCGAAGTGCTGGTCCAACTTCTATCGAACAACGAATCGACTCAGTGGGCTTCAACAAAATCGGGACAAACTACAAAAATGACCATGATTAAGATTTGGGGCAAGTAATTTGAAACAATGAGAGTATAAAATCTCGGAACCTTCAATTAGAAAAAAATTTGACATCTGATAGTTGTACAAATATCCCCCAACTACTGTCTCAAAGAACCCAATCCACCCAATAAACCTGAAAGGAGTCACCCTAAGTAGATTTTCCTCCGTGAAATGGATCTCCTTCTCAAAGAAATGAATCGACATATCTCAATGACTCTCCCATTTAAAGATAACGAATATGCATTCTGCTCTGTATAACCATATGAGAACTTAGGTACACATTTGTTTCTAAAAACCCAGACTATTTGATCGTCAGCATAAACTAAATTTCCTCTCAGAAGAGCACATCTTCAGATGTCCAAGTCATGAGCATCTAATCTAAGTGAAAAAACGTTCCCTTAGATATATTTTGGTAAATTGTAAGTAAGACTTGGAAGCTCCATTCACATATAAATTCAGGAAACAATCGAAAGCTGCTTTAGTCAACATATGCTTTGGATATTGGCTATGTGGTGGCATACACGCATCCTTGCTAATGTCTCTTGGAGGTCCATTCTTTGAACGTAATTGTCCATTTCCATTTGTCATGCGTTGGTGGCAACTTAAGCGCATAGACTCTACAACTTGATGATGCAAGGACGAGCTTCCCATGTCCTTCAAATTTAATAAACGTGTAAGAGCTTCAATAACATCATCCATAAGAGGCCTGGATTTAGGATCCCGACTTAGGAAATGATGTGCTATCTGAGCTTTGTACCCATTTAACAGAATAGTTAAAAGCCAACCGAGGGTCCACAAGACGATACATCTTTCTTTTGTCCAAAAGGTAAGGCTGAGCCCATGCCACCAGATTATGTTCCCCACTTGGCCAGTTTTTATCCATAGATCTTCGACGAGTTAGCAATTCAAGTAACACAACACCAAAACTATAGACATCGCTCTTAGATGTCAAGTGTCATGAAACATAATAAATTCCAAAAATCTTAACTTAGAAGTTGGTTTGATTCATGCTACAACCTCCAAAGATAATATTCTCCAAATATTTTCCGCTATGAACACAGTAATTATTTTGTGAGCCACTTTTATTTTAACAATATTAGGAAACATAGCATCCTTTTAATAAATCTATGGATGCATGTGCCAAAAAAGAAAAGAAAAAAGTTCCAACCTATATAATTTATTATAAGCTTATCTCGTCTTTTTGGGATTTATAATTCAAGGGATTCCAGTACAACAATACTAAGTTCAATAGTAAGATAATTACAATTTTCAATTGAATATAGCAGAAAACTAATTGTATAGGTTTCTTACATCGTTAAGTTGGATCAAATGACAAGTATCTCTTCCCTTTTTCACAAATAGAACTTCCTTCAGTGACTTATCTAATTACCATTTGTTATATTAATACATTGTCAATGTCATCGAATCTCTATTTCCTGTCACTTGTAAATAAACCATCACATGAAGCGTTTTGGAATTTCCACCATGCAAAATTTACTCATTCAACATCTCTTCATACACATAGCCCATGAAAATGACTGTGGATGACAACACAGTTCAACTTCAGAATTTTCCTCCACAGTTGGTTTTTCTAAGGTACTGGCATGGTTTAGTATGGGCCATGCCAAAGTATAATTCATAGTTTATATAGGAACGTCTAATAAAGTGCCCTTATTTGCCTCAAACATACTATTTTCTATGAGATTAAACTAGTAAAATAACCTTTGATGTCACTACATTCACTAATCCGTAAGTTGTTAATGGAATACAGATAAGCAGAGTGATCTAGAGCACTAAAAATTCTAGCAAATTATCTTTCAAGGACCTCTCATGAAAATATTTACCACCCATAGATTGTCCTAGTGGCATTTTTATGTTCTGACATCAGAAGCACAGATTAGGTTTCCTAAATCAAGCCATGTGAAGACGTTTTTGAAGAGTGTTGGAACCTAAATCCAATATCTAAATAATTAGCTAGCGATTGCATATTTCATCTTGCTAGTGAACTATTAGTAGACTTGGATAGAACAAATTGTTGTGAGATTGTTGAGGTATAATGCACAGGATGAGAAAATTACTGGTATTTTTCCAAGCTCATGTATTTAGAGAAGATATTCACTTGAAAGATTTGAAGGATGCCAAAAGCAGCCAACCATGAACAAGAAATAAAAGACTCCTAGATTCAAAGAAATCAAGAAAATATGAGACACGGGTTACTATGTGAAACATGGAACTGGATACCAACCCAGAAATTTCAGATAGATATAGCCTTAGAACACACCAGCAACTGAATAAAATTAAGTACAAAGAGGTATGCATAGCTTCCAGATATAGTAAGAGATATGATCTATACTTAAATATTAATAAAGACTAGAATAATTTGGTTTCCTTGTAGGGTAAGGAGGAATGGGAGTAAATACCTCATGTTCGTGTCAAGTTTACTGGGATTCAAAGGGGGCAACTGTAGAGAGATAGGGTCTAAGAGGGTGGCTATAGTTTTTTTTAAGGGGAATGGAATATAAAAGTTAAGTTGCCTCAACTAAAACTCTATTGGTATGGGTATTTAGTCATCTGAAACAATGTTTTATGGACTATAAATTCTCAAAAAAACGTGAGTGATTTTGAAGCTTGGAAGATGTCTGAAACAATAGAGTGTGAACTAGTAAAGCTAAAAACCTAGATATTATGAGCTGAAGAAAGCCAAATTTTGTATTATAATAGCCTCTCCATCTAAAGGTTTTAATAGGATTATTGTTGGATGCATCCATCCAGGCACTAAACAAAAATGCAGTTTGCAAACTGTCCTGACTTCCAACCTTAATCATAGACTCAGTTACTCTTGTTTATCTTTGTAAATATCTTAAATGTCTATGCGAACTTTTATTAAAATTCACATCAGTAATAGGCAATGTAGAAAGGCAATGCATGTGCTAATATGTAAGTCAAGAATAAGAGAGAATCCAATGAAGAGTACATTGAGATTAACTTAAATCTGTATCACCAAACACGTGTTTATTGTAGGAGACGTATGCATGTTTAGATAATTTTTTCATAAATTAAGGAAAATTCAACCTCATATAAACTGTCCTGATTCCTGAACATTGGTTGGTCTAAATTCAACATTAGGCCAATAGGACGAGACCTGAACAATTCTCCCAAAACAAACTTGTCGGTTTTGTTGCTTGCCCCATTTACTAGACAGGACCCTTAAAGAGGCTAGAAATCTTGTTGACCTATATCAATATTAAAATTTCCTCACCAAGATATCATTTCCACGGGTTTTAAACTGGTTAAAATGCTCACCATTCATTACATATTCTGGAGCAGCATAACCATATGTTCCCATAACTCGAGTTGAAACATGGGTGTTGTCTCCCTTAGGTCCATCTTTTTCTACTCCAAAATTAGACAGCTTGGCATTGTATTCATGCACCAAGTACATATCTCTCCATAAAGACTAAAGAGAATCCAAAGTGTAACACTGAGCCATCTCATAATTTTGAAGTTGTAGGTACAAACTGAATCCAACAGAATATTGGATGTTTTAAAATCCTGATAAATCACTAGTCTTTTAGCCCCTCCATGAAGAAATGCCAGACCTTTTGCTGCACCCAATGCAATTTTCATCCTAATAGACCAGGGGAGTGGCAAGGACCCTTCTGCATGCATAAGGGAAGTACCACTGGTCATCAAAGATCTAAATATATTTTTCAAAATACAAATTTACAAATTGGGATTAAGACTCTCTAGAAGGAAAAATAATAATTATGTAGCTACTCATTGCCAAAAAATGTGAAAGCCCCATGACATTGATGCTCAAAAATGATATTTAACGAAGGGAGGAACATATTTCCTTTTGTCCAAAAAAGTTGACAAATCTAGACTGAGGATCCCAAAAGTTCATGAAATAAAAACAGATCATAAAGTATTCAATAAAACAACATAGATTTTTTTTTGGGTAACATCATCAGCATATAGACTTATGCTCTTCAACCAAGATGACTTAAAAATTCCATATCAACTAGTGAATTTTTTTGCACAGAAATATTCTAAGCAGAAATTTCAATAAATCCTCACAAAAAATGGAATTTTGTTCAAAAATATACCCTGCCATCTAATCACAGAACAAAAACAAACATTAAAATTTAATACCTAACAATATTGAGTGTTCCGTCAAATTTGAAAATCATACATGTTATGCTAAATGCATTTGATCCCTTGGATGCAAAGGCCAGCTCAAACCTTGAAAATTCCAATGGATATGAACCATGTATGCTTTCCTAAAAATTAAGGTGGAAAGCAGTATAAGATAATAAAACAAGAACTGTTTTGTAGGTATTCATACCATTGTAAATAAGTATAAAAGATTGGAAATAGGCATAGAGCTTCAATATTGGTCACTAGCATATGGACCTTAGGATGGGGTAAATTATGCATTAATATTGCAAATCCACAAGGCCAATAACGGATTAAAACTTGAATTGTGATCAATGGACAACCAAGATAACATATTTTACCTCTTATCTTAACTTCACATCTGCCAATCTGAAGGTCTCAATCAAAGAAACATGTAACATTGATGTCCACAAGTAAGTGAAATCAATAGACGTGACTGCTAAATACAAGCATACCAATAAAGGAAGGGGTGCAACGAAGCTCTTCATAAGGTTCTGAAATGAAATAAACCAAGGAGTAGGCACTGCACTCAAAATGAAAGAAATTCCTTTTTTATTAAATCACAGAGACAGTTGGTATGGAATAGCTGCACGGTTTACCTCATTGTTTTTGCTCCTTGCATTTTAACTTTAGTATCAGAAAATATTAATGAACAATCCAGATCTCCTACCAAAATAATTAGAAAGAAAAACATACCCTAGTGTCCTTGATATATTGTGTATTTCAGGAAAATAATTCACAGTTCATGCCTAAAACCAAAACTTCAAATATGAGCATTTAATTTATTTGTAGAAAACAACAACTAAAGCAGACCAAGGTCACTCTGGCTGAAAAAACAAACTATAGTACGATCACAACTCATACCTCATGCCAACTTTCAAAAAATGATGCGTTCATACCATGAAGATTATATTCATGTTAAAAATTATTTAGTATGCTCAAAGACCTATCATATGAAAGTGCATGCCAGTTCCCATCTACTGAGAATTCACAAGCTTAAAAGGTTACTTAAATAATTTATTGGTAATGTACTCATATTCTCAGGCATTGTACAAAACTGCAAATTTTTCATCCCCCTGAACTTACCAGATTTACATTTCTTGGAAAGAAAAGATACATTTCAACTAGAATAACCCGTTATCTATGTCAAATGCCTAATATATGCAATATAAATAAAAAAAACACTCAATAGAAACAAGAAAAAAAGGGAGGGTCATGAACTATGACAATGTTCATAAATAAAGAGGGGATGCAAGACCTTGTAAATTTATTCTTATAGAAGAATAATAAAACAAAATCAGTATTAATGATTACACTTCTTGGGATTTGTTATCACCTAAAAGAGGTGTGAAAATGAATTTTCGCTTGCCTGTGGTTTCATGTATGGACATTATTTTAATCAATATGAAGTTTGAACTCTCAATAAAGATAGTCACTATATCATGAAAAAGCACAACCATAAGAACATTGAAAATCATATAATAAGCATACAAATAGCTATTGCAAAAACAAAAGAAGGAAAAGTCACTTTCACTTTTGAAACTTACAATTTCATTTTGCAATCGTGCAATGTACTCTCCATTGACATCATGTACAGTAGCACATTATTTTGGCTTTAAAAAGATGATCTATCAATCTACATATATAAACAAAATTTTAAAAGCACAAAATATTTTTAATTCTATTTAAGGTGTGTTACCCACCAAAAGTGGGTGACCCCATAGGAGAATTTTTCTCATAGATCTCTCTTCAGCCGAAAGCCAAAATTGTCATGACAAAGTTGTTGTAATACACTGGACTTATTATATTTAAACGATAATAAGTTGCAGGCTTTGTCAAAGAGGGAAAAAGACACAAACTTGTTCAGGGTTTTTGAGGATATCCAATTCTCATTTAAACTTAGTCCCATACCATACCACATAACGATGTGGGTCCAAGGTATAGGTGTTAATACAAAAATCAATGTCATGGCTTCCTCATTAACATAATATCAAACTCTTATCAACTCTAACTGAGCTACTAGTTTATACAGTGGCATGGATCTTGATCTAAGCACCTAATTTATTTAGAAAAAACATAAGTGAACCAATGTAGAAAACTTTAAGATTACAATTCTAAAAAATGCAAATCCAAGACTCTAAAGAAATCAACCAAAAATAAAATCTAGAGAGCTATAATAAAGATAGTGCCACGACACCAAGACTTGTCTATGAAAATACCTCAAAACAAATGCAATAACCAAGTTGTACAAAGAAAATTTGTAAAAAATACATATATGTAAAATTAAACCTAATGGAGAAAGGATATAAATTTGGAAGCATTGTACTCTAAAAAATCTCTAATTTTTCCATCTTTTATCATATGCTTGACATAAAAGTCAGATCCATTCAAATGTGGCAAAATTTCTGAATTCTTCCCTGCTTTGAAACTTGTAGTTGAGTGTCTTTATCATTTATGTTGAATGGGTAGATCTAGTCATTGTTTTATCATTGTGACTTATGTAAATCAAATCCTTACACCAACAAATTGCATTTGATATAATCCAATGGAGCCTTTAAGTATCATTTTAAGAAATATGTTGTAGTATCCTATAAGTGCCTACATACGTTTCTACTTCATTGATTCTAGATATAGATCCTATTGTAAAAAAAAATTAATATCATCCTATATTTTGTAAATATGATTTCACATCTGTGACATTCAAATAAGATCTTAAATTTGTGGATTTAGATGCCTTAGTTTCTAGCATTCAAGTAAACAAAATTTAGGTTCCTATGGTGATTATCTCAGTGATTGTTTGAAGACAGATTTGATATATATATATATATATATATATATCTTAACTATGGAAAAGTATGAATGGATCTAGACATCTATGTCTTGACATATTGTAGGACAAATGAATGAAGAAAAAAATAATACAATGATGACAATATCTCTTTGCGGTGACAAACAACTTCAACAATCTTATAGAATTCGTATTACATGAAATTCTCAACAAACATATGTTCTTTAGGATGAATGTGGCAATATATTAAACATTCATTTTATCTCTTAGTGTATAGTGACTGTCTAAGCATATATTCTGTCACTTAGAGGTGACAAACCTGTTTGGTCTCTCAATAAAAATCTTGGCGCACCTATAATATATTCATGATGTAATAGGTGTGGTGTCTTTGTGACTATATTGAATGTAACTCTTGGGAAAAGATCTTTACCTTCTCTCAAAATGTCTTATAATGGCAGTATTAGAATGTGTATGAAGGAAAAAACTCAAATTCATGTGATGACTATCTCGACACCCATGACATAAGCTCAATTTTTATATGATTCAACATTCATTATCAACACTTTTACTTAAGTAGAAGATTCAACATGTAGACCTGACACTCCTGTGAAGAAGGGTTGACATACTAGTGGCATATCCATGGAATTTCAAGTTCTATGATGATAGACTCAATATATTGAAGTGGTGATTCCATCACAACATTCAAGGCATAAAAATCCAAACCAACATAATAAGCACACAATCCAACTCACACTTGAAATACATCAATGTTTAAGGTCCTAGAGGAGACTAAAAACCTCCAAAAAATTATTCTTTAACAATATGGTTTGGAAGCATAAGAAGACCTTTATTAGAGCGGGAAATCCTCCCCTGTGTCAGTGGCTTGAGAAATAATTCTCCTTTGTATCACTGTATTAAGAAACAATGCTCCTCTATGTCACTGCCTTGAGCAACAATAATCATGTGTGTTGCTAGATTGAGAAACAATGCTCCTTGTATCGCTAGGTTAAGTAAAAATTCTCCATCATGCTTAGAATATACCTTAAGGAGTCTCAAGGGACATAGAAACTTGGTATCATCTTGAGAAATGCCAATCAAGTTTTGCAGGGTGAATTCAAATACTTTTTGTTAGGTGGAACCCTATGGAAACAAGATACTAGGTGGAATAAAACGGGATTGTAGTGGCTAATACAACAATTAGAGATGCAATGGTAGGACCTATAAATATCTTAGTGTTTCCCATGAATATCTACCAAATCATTTGTGATTAGTGTTCCTTCATGGTATATTCTTTCTACCCCAAGGGTACCACTACTTAGAATTGTGGAATGTTGAACTACATGAACTCCCCTTAACTGATCTTGGTTCAAACTTAAGGAAGGACCTAAAGGGCATATGTTGTAAAAAGGGATTAAATCTCCACTTTAGAATTTGTTTTTGCTAGGATATATATCTTTCATGAGAGTTAAATATCGAGCATTAAAGTTGATTTTCTCGTGTTTCCCCACTATAGAGTCACCTTGAAATCACAAGAATTTATTTTCTCCTAAGGAGTGTTAAGAACCCTGAAGAGGATACCGACATGTCACAACTAGTAAGGAAACCATTCTCAAGCCTTTAACTTTCTATGGATTGAAAATTATTAATGGGGGATACAACGGGATTTTCATGGACTATCATATGTGATAGATATTTTTTATGATGCATATACATTTTCTTTTGTGGCACAACCACCATGCATAGGCCCCTAGATAGTCCCCAAGACGACACTAGGAATGAGGCTTCTGGTTTCTATAGTGCTCATAAGTTGGGTCAAGGAAGTGTAGTGTTCCCTCAAGTGAAGTTTTGACTGGGATCAAAGCGTCCCATGGTCAAGTAGTCCATCCAGGAAGGGGAGTTTAGCATTGTGGTTGGCATTATCTATGGGTTTTGGAAATCGCTTAACCCCTATATCAAAAAGTGTGTTATGTTCCCTACGATCAACGTTGATGACACTCACTCTCTACTGGACTAGACGAGACAAGTACACAGGTTGAGGAAAACAAGGGTATTCTCCTTATATTGTTTCTTTTCTTGTTATATTTTATATATATGGGAAATTATTGTGGGGTAGATTTCAGTGGCTATGGTTCCTGAAATAATACAGAGTTTGGATCCATTATATGTGTGGTTTGGTACCGTTATGTGTTCATTGTGACAAAAAATTTCTTTGGGGTTAGATTACATCAACACATGCCCCCATCCTTGTGCCTTTTATGTCAATTCTGTCACTAGCTTTTTGGACTTTGGTTTGCTTCCCTATGGAGCTACACATGTTTGTGCTTCATTTAAAATAGCTTGACCTACTAGGAGTACTTTTTTGTATGATTGAGAGACACTTAAGAAATAGACCCTAAGTTTGGGATGATTTTGGATTTTTTAGGGATTTCAATCCTCATGTCAAGAAGGTTTTTCCCTACACTTTGTATAAGAAACATAGTGTACTTGGTCTCCTATTACATGGACACCATACCATGATGCCATGTTGTCACCAGATTATTTGCTCAGTTCCAAAATAACATTTGATGGAGACATGATTCTATCATCATTCTTCTTGCACATAGTCGAAACTGGAAGAATGCATGCTGCCAAGTCAAAATATGATGTAAACCACCAAGATGGTGGTAAAACCTTACACGCTTTAAAATATTAAACTATGATTGTAACAATATGTTATTTATTCACATGAAATAAAGTATAAAAACAAAAAAGGTTTCAATGTTTAAAAGCATGTTCAAACTTATAATCAAATAGAGGAAAAAAAACATACAAAAAACTAGATAATAATGATGAACAAGCTTCATATTGAATTATGAAGTGTAAAGGAACTTACAAAATGTGACACTACAAACCCGGTCAAGTGCACAAGCAAAAAGATCCTAGACATGACCTTGGTTGACAAGTTGTATTGCTCATGATGCAAGAGGATTTGTACCTGCACTACCAAGTCATTCAAAATCCATAATTATCTATACAATAAATACAAGTAATATTTGTAGTATTTTTTACTCTAAGATGCATTCTTATGATAATGTTAGAACATATGTTGACAATGCCAAAACATACCTGAATAAGCTCCTCTTTGTTTCAAGAACAATTTATTGGAGTCGCATGAACTTGGAACAAACCTCCCATGATCTGAAAGAGTAGCAACTAAGTCAACGACGACTTTTTTGCTGCTGCGCTGGATCGCGGGAGTTTTGCTCCAAGATTAAATCACTCCAATAAATTACTCTACTAAACAGGGCCAACTACGTGAAGGTGGAAGCTCTTATGGCCCCTCCCCCCTCACATCACTCTCAATTCCCCAATCCCCAATCTATATTTCATTTTTTACTTTCATGAACACAAAAAAATATATTCAATAACTAATTAAAAATCAATGCAACAAAATGTACACAAGAAAACATTGAAAGTGTATGGCATAAAAATAGTATGATAAATGAGTTTTTATATAACGCAAAAAAGGTTCCAAGTATGGTATGTCATTCATCATTTGTTTTATAATAATACAATATTTTACATTATCAAATTTTCTTTTTCTTATGCCAATTTCTAAAGCTCCTAACTACATCATCAACATCATTGTTCTTTACTTCTGTTTTGTGTCTTTCCCGCATAACTAACCTAGTTGGGTACTCACGATGTCTGATATCATGTACTGACGGTGCATCGCCTACAAAAACAAATAATATTAAATTTAAATTGATAGTTTTTAAATATCATTGAAGTAGTTCGGTAATATTAATAAAAAAATTGCAATGATATTATTTACCTAGTACACCAGTTGTCACCATTAGAACCGTTGCCCCGTGTTCCTCTCTGGTCATAGGATGCTCAAGTACAACATTCTCTTTCATTTAAACAAAAAATGGTATAAGGACACAACCCTCAATGTATAATTAATAAAAATTATAAGTATAAATTAATTACCGTCGTGGGCCTCACTGATAACAGCACTATCGGCCTAGTCCCCACTGGAATGATCAGGTTGCACGTGAGGACCACGTTCTAGAAATATTTCTCTCTCAATGCACTACTCTACAACTGTGTTTTTTGGCTCGTTGAAGGTGTTGCTCCCCTAATTTAAACAAGGTTGTTAGACATTAAATTTATGGACGAAAACAAACACATTGAAAGGTTAAAATTTTACCTTATCACGCATTCTAGATCTTGGGACATGTCCCAATTTTTTACGACGTTCAACTACAGCTTGATAGCTGGAATGGAAAACGATTTCTCTATCTTCCTTTGTGGCTTTTGTTCCAAATTCGTCACCCTACATTGCATATGATTGTGTATTTTTAATTTTATTTGATGGGATTACAAAAATGTTGGAAGGCGATACAATTAATTATAAGATGTTTAGATACTTACAATTCTTGCAGCTATTTTCAAGTAGCCACCCAAGCTTAGCTCGTGATGGCCTTTTTTGTCAATCCTAGCTTTGGTTGCCTTCGAGGTGTCAGGCAACCTATCATCAAAATCTTGAAGTCAGTTATGTAGCACACTTTTATTTTAGATATAGAGAAAATTAAAGCTATTGAATTAAAGTTGTAATTTACCTTGTAGGTCCAGTTAGCATTTTTCCTTCGTTCTTGGTATTTTTCTCTTTTCCGTCATCGATGAGAGCTCTCCACTCCCTCTCTATAATTATGAGAAGATGCTCCTATATAGAGTTAATTTGAAAGTGCGTCCTATAGGTGTCCCGTGTATATTTCAAATATTTTCCAACTGTGCGGACCACCGCTGTTCTATCAAATGTGCCCGCCCCAAAAAGGCCTTCTAGATAATCTAGAAGCTATTTTTTCAAGTTGGAATTCTATGGAATTATGGGAATTCCACCTTTTTTGTATGGTTGGGCCACAAATTACCAATGCCTTGCTCTCCAAGGCCCTATAGAAATCTTTGTTTCCTACACAGAAAAATATATTATCATTAATTTAAAAATAATAATTATGATAAAATATGTTTTAGATAGAGTACACGAAACAATTAAAATATTAAAACTTACTTAGGAGTTGTACTTGATTTATAGGAACACCTTCATTGTTCACAAAAAACGTGCCTCGAATGGTCTCCGTGGAGTTGACATGTGTAGCTCCAAGAAATGCAATCATAACTTTGGCCATATCAACCTCATCACTGCCACCACGTTCAGTGGTTGGCTGTGTGTTTTCTTGGGGGTGTGTTTCTTGGCTGCTACTTAAAGGCGTACGAGGTGTACGAGAGGGTTCCTTGAGAATATATTGCCTTTGTGTCCCACTACCACCAACACTGGGGACAACAGGTTACAGAAAATGCTACATATGAAAGAATTTTTTTGTTAGTTTAGTTAATGTAAAAGTTATAAATCAACCTATCACAATTGATCTCATGCATAACAATAAAAATATCCTTTTGATTTTTTGTTATTACCTTATATGTCTGTAGTTGGGTCATAACTTTTCTTATCCTTTCTTCTAATTCAGGTGTTTGAGGCACAATGTCTACCAAACGCTCAAGTTCCTTGTTTGCGTTTAGAATATTTTTTCGCAACAACACAAATGGACATAGGGATGAATACAAATATTCCTTGTTGAGGGAATCCTAATGCGTGCCATGGCCAGACATCTGCATATTTGAACAAAATTGACATTATTTCAATTATGTAAACAATTAAACTACCTTAAGATAGAGCAAGGTTGGCACTTTACATGTTCTTTAGCGGGCCCCTTTCCACGATCATCCTGCCACATTATAAAATAATAAGAACCATAAGATATATATATATAATTGTTAAGATAAAGAAAATAATCTAAAACCGAAATTGTTATTTGTTTACCTGTTCTGAGGTTGTTCCTATGCCACGATAAGTCTGCCACATTGAAATAAAATTAGAAATGTGAAAACTTGAAAACAATGTCTAAATTGAAAACACAAAATGAAAACTGAAATAATTTCTAAATTTACCTTTCTAATACATAAAATTTGTGCATTAAAGAGTACAAATTTACCATCAAATGGAATTCAAGCTTAATGAGAATAAACAGTAAATCATAAATATTAAGATCAGATCAGCATACAAAACAACAAGTTCTTCACAAATCATGCTCAATGTTACCATTTTCAGTGATGTGCCAATGCTCAGCTGGGGGATCTCAAAATCAAAACCTGTAAAACAACAATAGTGTATCAAAGACATCAGCATAATTGGATTAAAATAAATGAGCATAAATATGAGAAAAGATGTGAATTTATATTACTGCTAAATCTTAGAAAACAACACAGGTAGACGAGAAATCAACATTCTGAAGCTGACCTCCATAAAGTTTCAAGTCTCTAAAGTTCATTCATGGCAAGACAAGGATCAAGCTCTTGGATCACTAAGTTCTATTATTGAATCAGACATGTAAACTCAAGCAAGAGAGATTTTGTCTAGTGCCTATATATATTAGCATCTACATCTTTCAGCAGACTTCATTAGGCTAACCTAGATTGGCATCATCAGTCAGCATCAAAATAAGTCGTAAAGTATATTTGGCATCCTTGCTATCCTGGGGCAGTTATGAAATTTTGGCTAGTTTTTGCTCAAGTTAGGATCAATATCAATAATGACCATGAAATCGAAGCATGTAACAATTACTGTGACATCAAGGTACCAGTGTATTGGGTTTTGATCCAGAAAATTGTGAAGTACACCATAAGATCATTGTAGATCATCAATATGATGTGTACAATATTGAGCTTTGTTGAGATTCAACAAGATAATGAGCTTAGTGAAAAGAGTCGCTTTCACTAAGTGGGCCCGCAGGCTATTTTTGGCGCAAGTCTATTTTTAGACATGGTGATCATATTTCAGAAGTTGCAGGATGCTATTTGTGAATGGTTGATCAAGTTGGAAAAATAGATGAAATTATATTTTTAGAATATTGGGCGAAGTCTATTTATAGATCGTCGATCTAAAAATAGATGCATGTCGATTATTATTAGCTCTTAATAATAATCAGACTCTAAACAACAACTTATTCTCTTGGAGCACTTAAGTTCAGTGCACAGATTTGGAAAATCAGTGGACTGGGGGAATTACGCAATTCCCAAGGGCAACTGGCGGTTCATGCATGGAGGACTCAATTAGAACTGAAGTGGCAAAGTTATAACATAGTTGGAAGAGTAGTTTATGGAGTTGTATTCAGTTTAACTCAGTTAGACTCAGTTGAGCTAGTTGTATCTAGTCTAACTGAATGATACACTAGTGAGAGTGGATTGAATTAATTAGTTAATTAATTCACAAATAATAACTCATTAATCAACTGAACAATACAACAGTTAACTATAGTGCATGGCAGTTCCAGTGGAGACCCAGTTGAGAGATAGGTGAAAGGGAAAGATGGACTATCTGTTGTGACTGTAGTGATGCATTGATTGCATCACACACACATTGGAGTTGCCAATGAGGATTGCGCAGTCAAGGCAAGGGTAATTCGAATTCATTCAGAGCTATTCTTTAGCAGGGATTGCGCAGTGGAGGAAGGCTAGCAGGGGGCAAAGATCGGTGCATGAATTTGCAGATTTTTCCTGATTAGTGTGTGATGATTGTATTGTACTGAGAGCTTGATGTACTAAGATTTGCATCAGATTGTCATATGATCTCCATGATACATAATATATGATAGTTGGGGTTTTTAGCCTCAGGCTTTCCCGTTAAACAACTGTGTTATGTGTGATTGTTTTTATTTATGCTTCACATGTGTGTGCAATTAATTTTCCGCAAAAGATTAACAGTGGATTGATTATGTATTTTGCAAGAAGTTAAATATTGTGAGATCAAGGGAATCTAGGACATATGCATGCTTAATGCATATATTTTCTACAACCTTTTTCAATCATCATCCTACTCTAAATTTTCTATCACAAATTATTGAAAATATATAACAAATATGGTGGCTTAATATGAAGATTTTATCTTGATGAGGTGTAGCAGTTTATTTCCTCTTAAAGGACAATGGCACCATGATTACCTCCTCTTGAAGTCAGGACTGTGTTCATACTTTATAAAGGATAATGATTTCTCTAGTGATGAAAATGCGCATGCATATGGTCAAGTGAATCAATGAAGTGGTCCAGTAAATTCTACCTGTGGTTTCAGTCTCACTATGATCTACCTACTCTTGTAACTCAGAGCATGGTTGGTATAACTATTCAGATTTCTAGAGGGAATGGATCGCAGAAATTCAAGGTCAAACAATTATGAAAACATGAATCTATCAGTTAAGGACATATCCCTGTATATATGTCACCAACCCTTTCTATGTGTGATTTCATATTATTTATAGTTGTCTATTCAACACTTTAGTGGCTATGGTGATATGATTGTAACCTTTGTAAATTGATACTCTTGTTCACAATTAAGAATGTGACCAAGACAAAAGTAAAATCTGGTTATCCCATCTTTTGAAAGGTTCAACAGCACTTTCTGTCTATGTCAAAGGATACTTCAAACCTGAAGCACATAAAGATTCAACCATCCAGACTAAATAAGAACCTCGTCGATTCTTCAGCCTCCTAGAAGTCTGTTGTTGCCTCATGTAAAGTCTCACTGAAAGCCAGAAAATCATGTGACTCATGTCATAAAAAAGGAGGTACATAATCCTCGACAAAATGACCTAATGAATCTATTAACAAGGGCTCAGATATATCCTTTCCATTTGAAAGGATGCACAATTACAACCTTGGTTATATTCTGGCAAGGTCACCTCTTTTATATATCCATAAAGAGCTACTATCAAGGCATATAATTGCATCTATGTGGTGGGTTCTCTGTACCGTAAGAGAAGGTTAATGTACTTCTCATTGGTGATAGACTTGTTTGAAGAAATACTGCAGTTCATCAAGAAGAATAGAGTGATGTGGCTGTCGATGTGTATGCCCTAACCAATATTCAAATATGTTGTATAGAAGACTCCAGACCTTGGTGCCAGAATTCTACCATTTATATTCTTCTGAGCATCAAAGTTTAAGTTTGATATTCATTATTCACTGGACTGAAGGAAACTTCACAAAAACGTTGAGATCTATAATAAGAACTTGAAGGGCCTACTGGTGGAGGAAATCTGAAGTATGTCAAGTTCTTTCTGAGGTCATTATCTTCAGTCCTTTTGTAGAAGCCTCCTAAGGCTTAGACCTAGTGAATTCCTAAGGCCCATTTTAGGTTGGTTGAGGCTAACCTATAATGATACTCATCCCAAGGACCCAATGTCTAAGGAAATCTGACATAAATTCCATTATTTTCAGGCTAACTTAAAGCCAATCCATTTTCAAAGATCCTCTGGCATGCCTAAGGAAAAATTCTAAAGGATATCTCAATGGTGTTTGTCATATTTATAAGAATTTTGAAGGTATATCAGTATTTTAGAAGTTTGACCTTGAAGTAGATCCGTGAGGTCTCTCGTTGAGACAAAATGAACATTGAATGAACATGTTAAGGAATCGAAGAAAAACATTTTTATGATTGTTTAAAGAGGACGAGTTCCTATTCCTGGCTGATTTTTTCCACCCTCTAATGCAGACATCCTAAGGCTTGAATTCGGCACTCTTGACACAAATCATTGTAGCTCATTATGGAATCGACTCTTTGTGATCCTGAGGTTATTTTTCGGGCTTATAAGGCCAATCCAAGGCCTAATTCTGAGAAAAATTTGAGTCTATTCTTGAGGCTTTAGGGTGATTAGGTAGATGCATAAACCTTGTTCTAAGGATTATTCAGCCTCTTGTTCTTGGCATACTTCAAAGGAATTATTTGGGATTTCTCCAAAAGCACAAATTTCAGATAATTTTGCACTAATTGAAATCCTGTTGTTACGTATATGAATATTAGATAGTCATTTGTAGAGGTTTTTCATCCTTGAAACAAGGTGAAGTTCTCGCCACTAATGAGAAAAAGTTAGCTTCTCTATAGGATGTGATTTTCTCCTATTTTTTATTGATTGAGCTCACTCCATTAAGGGCCGAGATATTGTTTTGAGGAACATGTTGCCTTGATGAGAGAATGAATGCGGAAGTTAATCTCCTTTTCTTTTTACATATATTTCCAGAACAACCCTTAATTAAAACAATTTTCTGAAGTAGTCCACATTGTAAATAAGTCAGAGACATTGTGAATTTGTGGACTCCTTGTCACAGCAGGGCTTGAATGCTTGGTTGGAGATATACACTATTTTATTTACAAATCCTGGTCCATAATTTCCATCTGAATTTCTAAAGCATGCATCACCAGGTATGAGTTTGAAATTTTAGTTTTTGATTGAAGAATAAAATTTTGTCCAGAGATTGTTATGACTACATTAAGGAGGCACGTGAAGGTAGTGTCACAATTAGCACAAAATCTTATGACAGCATGGTTTTGTCTCACCTCTATAATTATTATAGCCATAGTCACCACTTTATTCCATGTCACAATCCTAAGCATGAATCTCTTGCAATCGATTCTTGAGTTTAGTACAAGGATTTTTCATTATGGTACAAAGCTTCCTAAGAGAAGAATCAAATATGAAAGGGTAACTCAAAGGATGAAAGTATGTTATCTACTCCGATTAAAAGGAAATACAATTCTTGACAACAATGGTGAAGTGAAGGACAGTGAATGTGGCTGAATATGTTTACAATAGCTAGGGCTAGGACTCTGAATTAGGGTAGCATAAGAAACCTGGACATTGGAGTTTAATCAACATTCATCTGTTAATGCCCTAAAACCCTAAACCCTAGACTTCCTTAGTGTAATAGGACAAATAAATTTTGGAGAAATTAGTTCTTGAAGGAGGTAGAGTGAAACCTTCTCCCGGAAGTTTCAAATTCTTAATGACTGGTTCTCGACTTGGAAAGGATATCAATGGCTAAGATGCGTCTTTTGCTGCCTCCACAGGTGGACCCATAAACGATGGCTAAGATGTTTCCTTTGATTCCTCCTTTGCTGCTTCCATTGCTAAGATGCTTCCTTTTACTATTGGAAGAGAAATAATATGAGAGAATAAATCAACTTGTATTCCTTGGCACCAATCAACCTCCTAAAATAAATGCCAACAATTTGAGCTCGGGTCACGTGGTTGAAGAAAATTGGACCCGCAAAAATTAAAAAAGGCGATAATATGGATTATTAGGGTTAAAGGGATTATTAGGAATTAATTAGGGATTATTATGGATTATGTGAAATATATAGATTCATTTAATTCTTGAAATTAGGCCATTCACAAATATTTGGGCATACACATGTGTAGAAGTCATGTTTATCATTTCCATGTATTAAAATTAAATTCATCCACTCTATATTTTATTTTTCCACACATCATTCTCTTTATTATATTTATCTATTTCTATTAACCTCAATTACAAAAAATAGTTCAATGGTCGAAGGACATTGCATTTCAAGATACCCAAAAAAAACAATGGAAAATTTCTTTCATACTCTAATATAAACCTTTCCTTTATCTTCATTTACACTAATTTTATTATTAAGTATGAATCAAAATTTCCTCTATTATTTTTTTATCATAACAATTAATAAATTTAAAATACTACAGGATTAGTACCAATTTGAAATTTTAGGGTATTAATTGTTAATATAAGCATGCTACTTGTAGAAGAAGGTAATGAGCATGTTCTATACGAGGTTCATCTCTTAATTTTTAATTTTTTAATTTTAATTTTATGAATTTCTATCTAAATAAGACTTAATTGGGCCAAAACAACTCTTTAATAGTCACAGTTTCCTAAAACTACATAAGATTTGATGTGTGATCACTTCGATACTTGTCACATTCATAGGTAATAGCCATACAAATTAAAGGCTCATCAAGATTTTGGTGATTGCTAACCCATGATTTAGCCAAGTCCTTTAGGCTTTACACCATATCATGTATTAAATTTGCAAGGTATGGAATTTAAAACCTTGGATCTCAAAATGAACCTAATGTTAAAAAAAATGAGAACTTTTTAGATTTAAATGATATACAAAATAAAAAGGATTTGTCAATGATTGAACAACTATTAATATTAATGGGCTTCTCGGATGGGATGTTTGGTTAGAGAAAGGGTGGAGGGTGTGTTCTATTGTCTCACCAAGCCACATCCCAAGGGACGTGACAACATGCCCCTATATATATATTTCAATGATATATGCATGAGGTGCGAGGGAAATTCATATCCCACCATCCTCTGATGCATACAAGGAATCCACCACTTGCTGCAACTATAATTTGATGGCCCTTGGTACAGTTATAAAGGATTACACATCCCATGAGAAAATTTTCATACTCTGGTAGGCCATCTCATTAAAAGGAGGAATTAAAAATGAATTCAATGATTATCATACAAAACATGATTATAATGGCATGTGGATTAATTGGTATTTTGGGAATTATTATCATAATGTTTCCTTTCCTTTTTTCATGCTTCAGAGTTCTGTCATGGGGATAAAGAATTTGGATTTTTTTGGATGCAAGTTCATTCTATTTATTCCATCCATTTTTGGGTCAAATTTTCTCCCAAGTCAATTCGATAGGCTAGTGGTATGTGCCTATGCTTGTTAAGGTTCAAGCCCGGGGAAGATGCATAGAAATAACAAGCAACTAGCCATTGTTTCCCTTACCCCCTGTTAGGGTCCTATAAATATAGGGTTCATAATTTTGAATTGAATTTTGATAAGTCTTGTAAATATGTACATACCTTGCTTTCTGCAAGTTGTTTTCCCATATTTTGAAAAAAATAAAAAATAAAAAAATAAAAAAGAGGGTAAAATGTCCTAAAAGAAAGATCAAAGGACTTAGAAAATATAGACCCCAAAACAAAAATAAATAAAACATGAAAGTGTGCAAGTCCAAATGCCACTACATTTTACTTTTTTCTAATGATTATGGCAGAGTGTCAATAAATGCCATAATCCATGATGAGTTGAACTACTTAATCTTGACTTGTCATGTTTCAATTTACTTGTTTTAGATAGAGAATAAAGAATTGTCAGACAGTATAATCCTGACAATTCAGTAGATAGGTGTAGAGTAAAAAGGAACCCAACAGTTTAATCTGGGTCCTTGAATGAAATAAGGTAGAATTAGATAGTTTTTACTGCTTTCAAAAGAATAAAATGTTCAAGGTTGCTAGCTCAAATGCACCAGCACAAATGGAAGAAAAAATGTTAGATTAAAGATTGGGTAGGTAGAAGAAGGTGGAAAAATCATTGTAAATATCTTTCACGAGGCTACAATAATGAATTTCCATCCCCTATAGTTATTTTGCATTCTAGATTTTCAGTCAAAGAGGCTCAGAGCATTTCTCTGACTTTTGTTGGGACCGAACCCAAGGCTCAATGACTATTAAGTTAAAAATGTTTGAATTCCTATAATAATCCTTAATTTTCATCATTTACCATTCATGCATTCATCACCATGAAAAATCATAAGTAAAGACTCCATTTTTACTTAATGATACATAAAACCCCCATTTGATTAACTACCTACATCTCATAAAGCATAAAAACCCTCGAAAATACATTATATCCTAAGTAAAAGTGATTAAGTTATGATAATGAAGCTTTGCTTTAATTTTCACTTTTATTAGTTATATTTATGTATTTTGACTATTCACTTTCCCTTTGTCATATTAACTCTAACTTATTTATTAGTTCCCTATGAAAATCCTTGTCATATTAATATAATTCCCTTTTACTAAATATCCTTGAAAAACCCACTATTAGAAAATTTAGCCAAAGTCTATTATCCCACATGTTTTAATAAAGCGCCCACAATAAACTCCCTTTGGCTAGACTAACACTATGTAAATATCCCGCCCCCTTATAGTTAATAAACCTATTTGGTTTAAATTAACTATATAATAAAATATGAAGGAAAGTGTTCGGAATATAGATATATCATTGAATAAACAAACTTTCTCGATGCCTCAGATATTGTTTTTAAACCAAGGTTTAAAAAACGTTGAGCCTTTGATTTATTATTTTACCCCTTCATTTTCCTGGTGCTTTTTTGCATTTATCCCTAGCCACCCGATCAACCAGATCCCTTTGGATCCAACAGTCCTAAATCAACACGATACCCCGTCCATATGCCCCACCACTCCTATTCATATTCCTTTCCCGATATCCAATTGAACCTACACTGTAGATCTAAATTTTTAGAATAACGACTTATATTATATCCCGGGTCCCACTTACCATTTCTCACAGCTTCTCAAATAATCTTGAACGTTCGCATCTTAGGAGTAAATATAACGGTGTGCATTCCATATCGCGCTCCGAAAATGATCAGGTAAAGTTTCTCCAAAATTGCGTGATAAAAGTTGTTTTCCAAAACAACTCAGTGCTACGTGTCCCATCCTTATTCGATCACGTTCCAAATGCTTTAATCAACTTACCATCCAAATGCAACACGAAAACAACTAGCGGTTTTTCGCATTCAAAATTCCAAATCCGCCTCCCTCCTTTGCATGAACTTATAAAAAACGCCGAATATGATGAAGTTTATTAAGGTTAAAACTTTGATATATCATTGTGATATCTGTTAGTTGCATTCTCGACTGGTTAAACTCCCACCCCGACTATTTTGAAAGATTTTCGAGCCTCTGTTGACCAATTTATAGGCCCAAAGCTAAACTTTACCACTATGACTGCATCTGAAAGACCATTAAAGCTACCCTCTGCAGCATCAAAGATACATTTTTTACTGAATATACCCTGTTGACATAAGAAAGTACACTATTTCAACCCCAACAAAATCAACAGAAGTCCAAATTCGACCACAGAAGCTTCAGAAACCCTATCAAAACATCAAAATACCTGCGAATTTAGGGAGCTCTGTGTTCTGGAGCCAGTCTTTTAAAGGCCATTTTCCTCTATTTCTAAGCTCCAAAGACCAAAATTCAAAGATTTAAAGGGTTGAAAATCTGAATATACTCTATAAACTCCTTCTCTCAATCAAATCCACTCAAAAAACCGTCGTTTTCTGTTTTATCCCAGTTTACATCCTCTGAATAAACCTAATTGAGAAAAAATCCCAAAAGAAGCTATCCTTAGCCTAAATTTCTCAGTTACCCCTCTGTTTAAAGTGAAAAACTCTTGCAAACAGTCTAATCTTGTAGTAGTTACCCAAAATGCCTAAAAAAAAACAGAGTTGAACCTCCACAGATAGATCTCATTCCATAGGTCTTTCAAAAAACTTCAATCACCTCCCTGCAGACCTGGATTTCATTAACAATTTTTTTTATTTTTGCAAGTTATCATCAGAATATGGATTTAGGCCAACAGTTTCAATACTAGTTGACAAAATTGTTTGCTCCAAATTCTGAGATTTTAATTCAAAAGCTTCATTCGACAAATAGTTTGTATACAAAGAAAGAATAAAATCAAGTCAGAGAAAGATCAGAATGATGAAATGTGCATAGTGAATGGTAAAAGTGAAATGAGAATTCATAGGGACAGTTAAAGAGTATCAGTGGTTAAAGTGTGTCAGGTAAAAGTCAGAGTGAAAGTTTAAACAAAGTTACAGAGCAGTCAAGGTAAAACAATAAAAGTAAAAATAGAGTCAGTAATGGTAAAATGAGATGAAAATACTTTCACGAACAATGAATTTTATCCAAAGTGAAAGTAAAACAGTTAAAAGAACAAAGAAGGTGAAAAGATGAAAACATAACAAGAAGGAACATTTTTGCAGAAATATCATGTTTAAGTCGTTGTTTTGAAGAAACTATTGTGACCAATCCAAGACGAATTTTGCAAAACTGAAGGCGGTTTATGTTCTTAAGGTGTCCAACTACAAAAACCTCTCTCACTTTTCTAACAGCTATTATGGATTGGGAAATATTAAACAATATTGGAAAGCTCTCTTTGCACAAAATTCCTGTTAAGTCATCATTTTACAGAGAAGATGGTGGCCAATTCGAAACACATCTTAAAAAAATGAAGGAGGTTTTTGTTCCTAAGAGACCCATCTACAGAATGAAAGATACATGCACATCTTTACAACCTATTTTTCAAACTCTGTAAAACTCTGTTTTACACATCTTTTTGCAGAGCCTATTGTGCACAACTGGAGATGAAGTTTAGTAAACTGAGAGAGATTTATTTCAAAAAAATATTTATCTACAATAACCTCTTTCACTTTTTACATATCTATTTTGGATTGAGAAATACAAAGGTATCATTGGACCCCAAGTTTGCAGAATTGCTGGAGAAGAATGCACAAAGAAAGGAAACAGTTAGTGACTTGGATGTCTTACCATCAACTAAGAGTTGTGATCAAATTCGAATTCTCTTCTTAGTCATCATATATCCATGAGTATAGTGCCAAATAGGTTCATTAGTTTTGAGTGTCCTTTTATTAATTTCTATTTATGTAAAACAGTTTGAGATATTTTGTAAACCAATCTTGATATTTTTCAAGATATTTTAGTTTAGAATTTGTATAAATACTTCACTCTTTGAAGTATTTTGGGGGGAATAAAATTTTTCAAGACTACTATAGACATTTTTGTTGAATACATTGGGAGTTTGTATGAGTCGATTTGTAAAGCAGCAGACTTGAACTAAGTCAAACAGACATTATAACTCATGATTCTTGTACTGATCAGATAAGTCAAGTATTTTCATGTTTTCACTGTTTATCTTTCTAAAGTTCCATACATACATTTACATGTTTTCTGTCTTAAATGATTGACTAGGAAAGTTTATATAGGATTAGTGTCAAAAACTCCCTGTTTTTTACTAGTTATTCATTGATATATTTTATGTTGATATCCAGACTTAAGAATCCTTAACTACTCTTAGTCCATTTTGACCCCTTTCTTTCATCTTCTTTTCTATAACTTAAGGATCCTTCACTGCCCTTTTGTTCAGATCTTATCATTTCATCAAAAATCCTATTTTCAAACCCTTTGAAGGTCATCTACCCTACCCTTAGTACATTTTCTTTTTTGACCTTATTTCCTAGCTCTGCTTGCCAAGAAATTGACTCCATAGCCCAATGGTCTGGTAGATCCCTCTGTGGTTTACCTTGAAGTACCTTTTATTCCCACCAAACATTCAAAACAAATCAATTGTCCAATTATAACTAGCCTAAAATCGTATAACAAAATCAAGCTAAATCTTGAGGAGAGATCCCTCTCTGGAATTTAGGAAGGCTAGATCTTGAATTTCAAAAGTAGGTTTGTGGTTACTTCGGACTATTTCTCTTGAACCTGGAGAAATTACTGAGTGATAACACCCCTAAAATTCTAATTTTAGCAAGTGTTTCTCTTATTTCTTGTTTGGGTTGGTGCTATATTGGGAAACATTTATTTCTCCTTAGGACATCCTTAAGGAAATGTTAATGAGTACATATAATTATGCCTTACAACCAAATGATCGATGGTCAATTATTCACATGAAAAGTTTTTGTGTTGATGAAACAATTTTGAGGAGAAGGAGACAAGAATTTTCTCTCCAAATTGGAACATAATTTGAAATATTTTGAAATTGGGACATCTAAAGAGAATGTTTATAGTAAATAAAATAGAAACTGTATGTTTGGCATGTAATTTCAAATGTGGGCAATGAATCTAATCCAAATTAGGCAGGAAGAATGTGTCCTACTTCTGTATTAACATTTAGATCATTAAATCTACACTGCAGGTTTCTGAAAGACATGCTTGCATCACATGAAAAGACAATTTGTTCTTCCTCACTGATTTGCGCAGTGAAAACGATACCTAGATTATTGAGTTCTTCCTCCAGTGCCAGCTCAAATTCCTTCATCTAAAGCCTTGTATCCGCTCGATTGGAATATGTGTGGAGGAGGCCCGTATTGATATTATTATTTTCATTGGAGCACTTCTTGAGT
This sequence comes from Pinus albicaulis, assembly GCA_034641835.2. NCBI lineage: Eukaryota > Viridiplantae > Streptophyta > Pinopsida > Pinales > Pinaceae > Pinus > Pinus albicaulis. The sequence continues at coordinate 1,364,589,028 of CM076572.1, forward strand.
TGAAGCAGAGCGGCGTTGATGCATTTCATATAACTCTCTGTTGCTGTGTACCACATATTTTCTCTAAAGTATATATTGCCATTTTTTCTCAGGTCCTCCACATCCATATGAAGCTCCATATGTTTCCCCTTCTCAATGGAAAACTTGAAAATGTTGGCGAGGTTGTCGACGCGGATGGGAAGGCCACCATCACTGGCCATCTTGAAATATAGGGTTCCTTGATGGCCAAATTGGCACCTCTGGGGTAAAGCATCTTAATGTCCTCCTCAAAGGTAGCAGTGTTGTACATTTCCAGCCTGACAGCAAGGCCGTTATCGTCCTCCAGCAAAGTCATGATACCGCATATCTTTTTGGAATCCACGCACAGCGTCCCATAGAGCCATTGTGATACTAAAACCATACTACAAGTGAATTGGTTCAAAGCATTTGAAACCAGATTCGACAAGTTCTGCAATTCATACGACCTCCGTTATTATATTGAGAATCTCTAACCTCTCATTTTCATAGTAATATGAGTTATCAGCAGTGACTAAGAGATCAATGGACCTTATCCCTTTTGTAAGTGCCATACTGATCATAGCTGGAGATGTTAAAACTTGAACCACTCTCACCATCATCAACTGCAACTGCATTCATATCTTGCAAACGAGTAATGAAATTTATGACTACATTCAGTAGAACGTCAACATAATATTCAAAATCTAAGACGAGGCACTTGTTCTTGATCCAGGTGACATAGAGGATTGAAATTATGTTGTAGATGTCTTCATTCATTATATTTCTGGAATTGTAGCACCATAGGAGATAGAGAGAAACCTTGACCACATCATATGATAAAACGCCCCTTACTCCAAAATTGTAAACAATGTTATTGTAAAACAGTTGACCGTAAATTCTTAAAACCATACTTTGGATTTTCAAATATTCTGAATTTTCAAGATAAAGAGAATCCGTACAAAGGCACACACAAAATTTTCACAAGCCGATATTTTTAAAACACTCATTCGAGAGTTTTTAAATCATTAAATCCGAGAGTTTATGTCAATAAAATCTCGAATGAGAAAATACTTAAATCTCACCTGAGAGTAGTTTAACTCTCAGTCGAGAAATTGAGTTGACTATTTTCTCGAACGAGAAATTAAAAATTTCACCCAAATTTTGGCCATCCACCAAAAAGTGTTTCCCAACTTCGAGTTTTCACCCACAGAAAATCATAGAAAAGATGTGGCCAGTGAACTAACAGCTCTGTGCAGTGACTAGGTAGCACAATGTCATATTTCCTTTATGGTTGACACATGTTCGTTGAAAGCTGGGCTCAAATGGCATCCAGGTGTAAAGAAAGCTGACCTCTCAAATTTCTAACAACTAGAGGCTCCAAAACATGAGTGAGACTTAGTAGCCAAGGGTTGCGCAACACCTGCGCAGCGCTTGTGCAACACCTGCATAACACACTTTGTTTTGGGTATATCTCCCAAACCGTAACATATTTTTCAAAACCGAGGGAGGTTATATATGATAGTGTTGGGAAGAAATACCTCTCTCAATTTCTCCAAATCCTTCTCCATCTTCTCATAGGTGCATACCTGGCATTTGTTCTTGAACCCATATTGAACACAATCAACCAAAATTAATGACCTTTGACCAGTGGAGTCACCGTGAAATTTCAATCTGCTGGATCCTTTGAACTCGGAGTCGCCATGTCAATGATTCAACATTCGGATGTCCAATTTTTCTTCACTATCAACAATTATATTTGATCTTTGTCATTCATACACGGGGAAAATGTGATCGTTCAGTCCCTGGCAACGACGCCAATATGTTAACACTCCTTGATATCTACTAGGTTGAAAATAGACTCATTAAGGTAACCACTAAACACTTTTGGTTGGGGTACTGGTCTTTCCTGACTGGAGGGGGCTCCCTCACTAAAAATAAACTAGATATTTGATGATTATAAACCCACAGAGACTAGGTTTGTTGTAACTATTTGACAATTCATTCTATTGGGGGTGGGTAAAGATTTATCTAAAGAGAATGTTTACAGTAAATACGCATAATAAAGGGTCACATTTACAAAAAAAAAGTGTTTAATTATATGTTAGAGGGATTAAGAACCGTAGGGTTGTTGACAGGTAAAAAATTCCACCTTGCCAACAAGGGGGAATTAACCAAATTGTAGTTCCCAACTAGAAGTGCTCTCGTTTGGAATGGCTAATCCCAACAGGTTTTAAGGACTGTTATAAGGGTTAGGGGAATAATGAGTTAGTGGTTAAGGGATTAGGGATTAGGGGCTTAGGGGTTAGGGGAATAGGGGATTAGGGGTTAGAGGTTTAGAGTTTAGGCCGGCACTAGCACATTTTCCCCAAATTCCGACGGCAAAAATGTCGCTCTTGCGACACATAAGCGGCCCAAGAGCGACATTTTATTATGCACCAAAGCATGGTTTCTGCTCACGTCGAATTTTCGACACTTCACTTAAACGTAGATATAGTGACGATAGCTCCAATGTTTTACATTGGTGTCACACTTCCGACGTTTATTGAAGCATCGCGGTTCCGACGGGATAAAGTGTCGCTAGTTCGACCTGCACTTCTGACGTTTTTGAATGGTCGTCTCTCTTCTAACGTTACCAATGGTACATCACTATTCCGAAATTAGCAAGCGAGTGTCTCTCTTCCGACGAACCAGAGCATTGCTATTCCGACATTATAAAATGTGCAAAATTCGTCGCAAGACCAACGGTACCCAAACATCGGAATACCGACAAGGGTGAAATGTAGGCGGTGATGAAATGTCGGAAGGCTGATGGTAGTGGAACGTAGGAATACTGACGGCAACAAAAACACATGTAAAAAAAATGTTGCAGACCAATTTCACGTGAGTTGATGAATTTTGGCGGTAGAGAGAATCCACACAGTTCTGAGGAGTGTAACTTATTCAAAACTTATTCATATGACACAGAATTCTTCCTTGATCGAGAGATGGATTGGGAAATAAGCTACAGATCTTCGCTTGGTTTAAGTTGACTCAGAAACAAAATATACTTCTGCGGGGAATCGAGCCCTGAATTTGAAGCCCTACCAAAACTCCTTGCCTGAAACAAACAAATCCTTGAGCCAAATGCAAGAAAGATTAACAAGCCAAAACAGATGTAAATGATCATTCCAAAATATCTCTCAGTTTATTTAATATTCCACCACAAGGCCAAGAGTAGTAATTTCAGAGAATCAAGAGTATTCGTTCAAGTTCTTGTCTTAGGAAGTGGGTCACTGCCACTTTATAGTCCTTCTCTTGGATAGAAGGGGCTCCAAGGAGACATTAGTTGTCAACAGGAAACAATTGTAGTTGGTTGCTATGGGGTTGTTTTTGGCTCCTTAATCCTAATTGCATGATTTTCTTGCTCAAATGAAAACCCTATATATTCTAGTGTACATTGTTGCACGGTAATAATTGATAGTCAACGGAGTTGGTGATATCTTTGATTCTGTGGTACTTAGTAGCAGCTGGTGGTATATAACTTGGTAGTACTCAATGATCAGTGATACTCAGTTGTGCTTGATGGGTACTGGATACTTTTTTGTATGCCAAAGAAATTATTTACCAGTTAGGTTGAGCCTATAAGATAAATCATGGTGATGTGATGTACCTTTATTTATTGATGTAGATAATAGTGCTAAATAAGACTTTGAAAATCTGATAGATGGTTATGGAAAGGATATTGGACTAAAGAATGTTGGATAAATGCAATCCTTCTAAGTCCACTGTGGCATTGCCCCAAGGTAATAACTGATACTCAATAGAGTTGGCGCTATCTTTGGATATATCACTTGGTAGTACTTGATTGTCCATGATATTCAGTTGTAATTGGTGGGTGCCAGATAATTTTTCGTATGTCAAAGAATTTATTTATCAATTAGGTTATGCCTGATGGTCAACAAAGTTGGTGCTATATTTGATACTGTGTTACTTAGTAGTAGTTGGTGATATGTCACTCGGTATACTTGATGGTTATGATATTCAGTTGTGCTTGATGGGTGCTAGATACTTTTTCATATGTCAAAGAGCTTATTTTCCAATGAGGTTAGGCCTTCTATGTTAAATCAGAATGATGTGATGTATTATTCTCTACTGATTTATGTCTTAGTGCCAAAGAATATTTTGCATAACTCGAAAATGATTATGGAAAGGAATAGTGCAACAACGAATAATGGTCAACATGAATGGATTTATTAAGGAGGTTTGTAACAATATTGAAATGTGAGATGCACTTTTAGAGTGTTTTGTATATCAGCTTTTCAGAGATTTTGTGGATGTGTGTTTTCACAAATTTCCAACTTATTTTTCTCCACAAAAGGTAGTGAACTGTGTTATTGATCTGTGTCAAGGTATAACACTCTTATAGGTACTATACATAATATGAAATACTGAAAATAAGGAAATGAAATAGCTGGTTAAAGATAGATTATATATTTAATTTTAGTTAATAGTAGAGGAAGCCATGTAGCGTACTGAAATCATCTCTACTAGTGCATACCTTGTTTCAATGGTGATGTTATATTTAGGATATATCATTATATAAGGCTTTTATCCTGTGGAGTCATACATCTTCTTAATGCTGGATTTGCCAAATGACCTTGAATATCATAGTTTTGTTGTCCTATAGGATTCTGTGGGCTATATATCCTAGATTGAGTCCTCCCAGTTGGATTCACTTACCTCTTGAAATCCTAAAGATGATCAATTTTCACACTTAAACCCATTTCTTAGATTTTTCACGTTGTTTGATTTTGAGTAGTCGTTCTCCTTCCTAGGTCTTAAAATCGATGTGGATATTCCTTGAAGATCAAACCAGTGTAAATACTCAGCTCAGTGAAACATTTGATGAGGCTAGAGGTTAAGAGTTTGACTTCGACTCTGCAAAAAATTCAAATTTGGCTAATACATGTAGGGACGACTGAGTTTATTCTTACTGTTTGGGTTAATATAAATAGGGCACACTGAGTTTTTTGACGAGATTGCAAGTAATATTCATTGACCTGTCAAAAACTTAGCAAGTACATGTGGGCCAGAGTTTGACCTCTGATTACTCCCAAGTCAAACTCATAGTTGCTGAGTCACACTTGTGGGCAGTGATTTTGACTCTCTGCCAGATTAACTTGCCTCTTTTTTACGGGTCAAGTTAGGTTTAACCTACAAGTCTGGGTCTAACTCGTTGATTTTTGTAATATTGGAGTATTTTCTGACTGCCAGACAAAAAACTCTTCAGCGGAATTAGCACCGAACCCTTCTTCATCAACGAAATTATCACTCTTCAGCCGAATTAGCACCGAACTCTATCCCAAACCTGGTAAGGAGAATAGCGGTGGGAAAATAAATCTGAATAGGTTGATTTAGATTTTAGAGTAGCCACAAAATTATATTTCCATGTGTTTTCTATAAACGTCGTAAGACCAATGTTTTGGCTCTTGAAAATCGTAAGATTGACACTTGGCCCTCAACAACGCAAGACTGAAGGTTTCCCTAAACGTCGCAAGACCGACGGTTGTCTCCTAAATTTTGCAAGACCGACGTATGTCTCCTAAAATTTGGTATTCCGATAGTTTGTTCTGAAACATTAGTATTCTGATGATTGTCCTAAAAATCATTGTTCCAATGATACTCCCAAAACGTCGCTAGAGTGACGCTTGTTAGCGAGATTTTAAAAAATGAGAAAAATTGGGGAAATTTTTGACAATACGTCAAAAGTGTTGGAACTAAAGTGTCGGAATTTTGACCATATGTACTAGTGCAGGTTAGGAGAATAATGAGTTAGTGGTTAAGGCGTTAGGGATTGGGGGCTTAGGGGTTAGGGGATTTAGGCACATTTAGGGGTTAGGGTATAATGAGTTAGTGGTTAAGGGTTTAGGGATTGTGGGGGTTAGGGTTAGGGGATTTAGGCGAATTTAGGGGTTAGGGGTCGAATAATGAGTTAGTGGTCCAGGGATTAGGGATTGGGGGCTTAGGGGTTAGTGGATTTAGGCGAAGTTAGGGGTTAGGTGAATAATGAGTTAGTGGTTAAGGGATTAGGGATTAGGGATTAAGGGGTTGGGAATTAGGGTTTAAGGGGTTAGAGGTTTAGGGTTTAGGGGGTTAAATGGGTTAGGGGTTTAGAGGTTTAGGGGGTTAGGGGATTTAGCAGTTAAGGATGCCTCCATGGTCATATCCCAACTCAGTTGGGATGCCTTTTTCATTTGAGAGATCTCTGGTTTAACAAAAATCATTTGGATGGAAACATTCTGAGTTGAACCTTGTAATTGAATTTTTATCCTTAGATGGTTTTCCTGCAGGATTGGATATTTGGTTCTTTCTTGCTATGTTTCTCAGAGAAATATATTTACAAAAGAGCTAGGAAATGAAATTACTGAAATTTCTAGGCTTATGAAGAATACGAGGGGAGGAAGATATGAGAATTCCATCAATTCGTAATTGGAGAAGCATCTACTTGGAGTGCAAGAAATTGTTACCAAGGATATTTCTTCTTCAAGTTTTTTTTTTTTTTTAATTGCAAATGCAAGATATGCTAAGAAAGTGGTTCAACAACTTGGATTTTTAGGGATTCAAATGTTTTAAGGGAAGAATACTTTCCTAGAAATTGATTATAAATTTTTTTTTTCACATCTTTCATTAAATGGTTCTCTTTCTTTCAATCCACAGAAGAAAGATTCGATTGAAGTTTGTGAACTCGTTAAATCATCCTTTTTTTTGGAGTTCCCTATGAGGATTTTATTCATTCAATCTCATCTAGAGAAGGAATTTTCTATCAAAAGAAGGGATTGAAAGAACTGGGAAAATTATTTAAGAATCTAATGGCCTTTCTATGTGATCTCATCAATGATCTGCTATGATGGGATAGTCATAAATGGATCACACAAACGTGCAAAAGGAACACGAGCACCAGTCACAACTTAGTATTTTTTATATGTCCACCCTCACACGAATCGACCTGACTCGACTCAACTTGCCTAAACGTGTTTCCCTGGGTGCCCTCACACGACCCGACCCACTCAAACTTTTTTTATTAGGTGCCCTCACATAGCATGACCCGCCCGAACGCATTTCCTTAGGCGCCCTCACACAACACGACCCGACCCAACCTGCCCGAACATGTTTCCTCAAGCGCCCTCACACGGCATGACCCGACTTGACTTGCCCAAATGCGTTTTCTTGGGTGGCCTCACATGGCACGACCTGACCCAACCCGCTTGAATGCGTTTTCCTGGGCGCCCTCACACAAGACAACCCGACCCGACCCGACACACCCGAACTCAACCTTGCTCACCTGAATGTGTTTCCTTGGGCACCCTGACACCACCCAACTTGAACCGACCCAACCTGCTCGAACGTGTTTCCTTGGGCGCCCTCACATGACTTAACTCGACCCAACCTTCCCGAACACGTTTCCTCGGGCGCCCTAGCATGACCCGACCCGACCCGCCTGAACGCGTTTTCCTGGGCACCCTCAGACGACCCGACCTGACCCAACCCGACCTACCCAAACGTGTTTCCCTGGGTGGCCTCACACAACTCGACCCCACCCGACCTGCCCGAACGTGTTTCCCTGGGCGCCCTCACATGACCCGACCCAAATGGGTTTCCTTAGGTGCCCTCACACGACCTAACCCGACCTGCACGAACACATTTCCTAGGGCGCCCTCACACAACCTGACCCGAACCGACCCAGCCTGCCTAAACGCGTTTCCTTGGGTGCCCTCACATGACCTGACTCGACCCAACCTACCTGAACTCGTTTCCTGGGCGCCCTCACACGACACGACCCCGCCCGACCTGGCCCGCCTAAACACGTTTCCTTGGGCGCCCTCACATGACATGACCCGACCTGACCCGATTGAACACATTTCCTTGGGTGGCCTCACACGGCACGACCTGACCCAACCCACCCGAACGTGTTTTCTTGGGCGCCCTCACACGACACGACCTGACCCGACCCACCCGAACACGTTTCCTTAGGCACCTTCACACGACACGACTCGACCTGACCTTCCCAAACATGTTTCCTTGGCGCGCCTCACACGACACGACTCGACTCAACCTGACCTACCTGAACACATTTTGCTGGGCACCCTCACACAACACAACCCGCCCAAACGCGTTTCCTTAGGTGCCCTCACAAGAGATAACTCGACCCAACCTGCTCGAATGCGTTTCCTCAGGCACCCTCACAGGGCACGACCCGACTCGACCTGCCCAAATGCGCTTTCCGAGGCGTTCTCACATGACCCGACCCGACCCGCCCGAATGTGTTTCCTTGGGTGCCCTCACACAACACGACCTAACCTGACCCACCCGAATGCATTTCCTTGGATGGCCTCACACGGCACGACTCGATCCACCCGAACACGTTTCCTTGGTCACCTTCACATGACCCGACACAACTTGACCTTGACGCGTTCCTTGGGCACCCTCACATGATCCGACCTGCATGCTTTTCCTGTGGCACCCTCACACGGTATGACCTAACCTGCCCGAACAAAAGCACGAGGGAGAAAATGGAAAAAGAATCGCACAAACGTGCAACATGGGCAATCACAATTAGTAATTATCATTTTTGATATGGACATCCTCACATGACCTGACCAGACCCGACCCGCCCGAACGCGTTTCCCTGGGCGCCCTCACACGACCCGACATGACCTGACCCAAAAGCGTTCCTTAATGGGCCTCCTCACACTATCTGACCCGAACGCTTTTCATGTGGTGCGCCCCTTACATGGCATGACCCGACCCACTCGAATGAAGGCACAAGGGAGAAAACGGAAAATGGATCGCACCCTCACACGACCCGACCTGAACCGACTCCACTCGCCTGAATGCGTTTCCTTGGGCTTCCTCACACGACCTAACCCAACCCGACTCGCCCGAATGCGTTTCCTCAAGCACCCTCACATGATAGGGCACGACCTCGACCTAACCCGACCCGCCCAAACATGTCTCCTTGGGCACCCTCACACGACCCGAGCTAACCCGACCTGACCTGACACGACCCGACCTAACACGACCCGACCCTGACATGACCCAACCTAACATGACCCGACCTTGACCTAACCTGACCCGACCTTACATGACCCGACCCTGACCCGACCCAACCTCAAACGTTTCATCTCTTTTCTGACGTTTTCAATATTTTGACACTTTCATCGTTATTCCAACGTATATGGGGGGATCGTCGTTATTCAAAAGTTTAGATTGGTATCATTGCTATTCCTACATCCACACATTTTCATTGCAAGACCGATGTTGGAGATAAATGTCATTATTTCGACATCTGGAGCCCTATCATCACTATTCCGACGTCGACACATTTTCGTCGCAAGTCTAACGTTGGAGAAAAACGTCGCTATTTCGGTTGGAGCCCTTTTGTTGCTATTCCAACGTTTTGAGCATTGTGTCGCAATTTCGACACTTAATTTCGATACTTTTTGGTAGGATTAAAATTATTGAAAAAAATTTGGGAACTTTCCGACAATATGTCAAAGGTGTCGGAATTAAAGTGTCAGAAAATTGACGATATGTGCTAGTGAGGGAACGACGAAAATAGAAGTTTTTGATTGGCCAAGAGAACAATGTTTGGTCAGGAAAATCTGACAAAGAAAACGTCTTTCGGCATAAAAATCACTTGAAAATATTGAAATTGAAATTATATCACATTTGAAGGGTAAAGAAAAATTTCACAATATCTTGTATTTGTCATTATTTTTATATTGTTTAATTAATTATTAATTAATTTTTTATTTCACTATGAAGTTTTCTTTATTAACAAAGAAATGTTTAAAATTTAGTTAATTATTACTTATTTTTTAGTTCACTATGAAATTTTCATTATTAATGAAGAAATGTTTAAACTTTATTGTAATATAAAAAAGAATATTCAGATTTTATTTTATCATGTTAGTTCAAAAAAAAATTATTAGAATTTATATGTAATACAATCATATTTTTATGGAGTTCATGTAATTTATTGAAATTACATTTTAATAATAAGAACTAGTGAATTTGGGATGGGTGAATTATTGTCTTGTTACTCAGAGAGAGAGGAGGACCAATTGCAAATAGAATCAACTCTTATGGTCTATTCTTTTGTGGTTTGGATTTGAAAATTGTAATACCTCTCAGTGTAAAGTAAATACCTAATTTAATTTTAATAACTTGGTAAATTGTGGGCTAGGTGGAAGCCTGGTGTAAAATTTAAATGTTTAAAGTTTATTTTGATTTTATTTGTTGGTTATGGCCAACCATGGAATTCACGAGGAAGAGACACTAAATGAAAATATTATTTTGATTTTATCTATTTTATTGATAACTTATTTTGATTTTATCTATTTTATGGATAACCATGGAATTCAAGAGGAAAAGACACTAAATGAAAATATTATTTTGATTTAATCTATTTTATGGCCAGCCATGGAATTCATCGGGAAAATACACTAAATAGATTAGAGATTGAACATGTGACCTTTTAGGGACAACACCCCACTCAAACCAACTACTTTACACCTCAAGTGAAAAAGTTTCTACTCACGAGATAGTTAGAAAATATTTATTCCTCTCTCTAGAGATAAATAATCTCAGTTGGGGAAAACAAAGTGAATGGGAGAGAGAGGAGAGAAAACCTTAGGAAATCTTGAAGACTTGGTACCAGGTTGGAGGAGGTCCAAGTGAGGAGAATTAAGTGAACCTACTACAGACGTTGTTGAAGGAGGACACAACATTGCCAGTTAGGGTATTCTTGAGTTGGTTGGAGCCATTGCAAAATCCTAAGATAGACTTTTAAGTTTGTGAATTCTTTTTTCAGACTTGTATAATCTTGATGCCTTGGAACAAACCTTGTTAGGTCTCTATTGAGAAAATTGTTATGGGAATGGTAAACTGGATAGAGGGGAGAAATCGACATAATTTCCACTCTCATTGGTTGCGAGGAGTGGTATTTCTTCCCCATGGATTCACTGATGGCCTAAACCTTAATAGATAAGTATTCTACAATGTGTACATTTTCTCCCAGGATAGAATTGTTGCTGTAAATGACTAAAGTATAAGAGATCATTGTCTCTAAATGGTTTATGTATTTATTTTTCTTTTAGAATAGAAGATGTTACTACAGGTGACAATGGTGTATGAATTCTCTGTAAGAGAAAACTAACATAGTTTACAGTAGCAAGTTGCTAGGAAGACTAGTAAAAATCTCTAAAAAGATAATAAAGAATGTAAATTTTCTGCAAGGACCTTTTTATATCTATGGTATCAATTACTGATAAAAGAACGGTGAAACTTTCCTTTGTTAAGGAATCTGTAGGGAAGGGTTGAAACTAGTGAAGGAAAATACAAATATTTTTCATGTCTTCTCTAAAACTCTGGCACTCTGGAAGACTGGAGTGGTAAGTAGTATGCATGCAGCTCCTACAAAAATGGGTTAACTCTCACCTATTAGACAAAAAACTATCCTGGAAGCTATCCACATTTCCGTACATCTTGATAACCACAAATTATTGTACAATGTTGTAAGGAATTTGCCAAATTGACAATTGTTTACAACGAAAAGAAATGAGGAAAGCCAACAATAGTGGGATCAGGGTATAACTCTGTAAGAGAATTAGGTTAGTCCCCGAGTCGAGTCCACCGATTCGATAACTCACAGTCAGTCCCTATCTCAATCAAGTAATATTCAAGAAGACGCATTATGTTAAATAATAATTTTATATAAGTAAAGTCACATCAATAAATATGTTCGGTACCAAGAACTGGAGTTCCAGACCATACTTGCTAATTTCAAATCATATGAAAAATGATAGTTAATCTGATTAGAATGAAATTGTCACAAAAAAGGGAAAATGTGTTAATATTGACCTTGTCATCGCTTACTAAATAATAATGATCAATGGTAGAAGTACACCGCCACTTATAAAAATTGGATTTATGACAAGAACTTTATCAAAAATTGCAAAGTAGTGATCCGAGATAAATATTTTCTATGTACACAAACCTAGAATTGAATTATTGGGAACAATATACATTCGATGAAGTGTGAAATGCAGGGCTTACCCTTGAAATTGATATAAATAATAAACACATCTCTTAATAAATAAAAAACAAATATTATCTAAACCATGGAAAAATCATTCAACAGTAGACCAAAAATATAAAGAAAACCAAGCTCTCTGCAAAAATGTTTTTAGTTAGCATGTGATATCAAGTCTACTACAACAACCAGCGTACAAAACAATAGGTACATGTGACAGATTTTGATAGCATGTGTAACTGCATATCGAAAAATATTCAAATCCTGATAGGGTCATGGTTGTAGACCATTTTAATCAAAGTCATCATATATATTGTTTAAAAGTGATTGTATAGACCCTAGGAACGGTCACAAGCCCTCGATAGAAAAGGAAGAGTTACTTAAATTTCCTAAGGAGTCTGTCTTTGGCACCTAGAAAAGGAGGAGAGTGAATCGTAAGCCAAACATAAACCCAAAAAACCTCAAGCTCATAGCTTCAGGTGAATAGATACCCTGGAAGCGTAGTTAAAAAATTACTTGTAGAAAAAAATAAACCCTTCACTCAGAATAAGGGTTATAACTCGATACAAAAATAAATTAACTTGATAAAGTAGTAAATGAAGTTTTTATTACAATGGTAACTATTTACAGCAACTATCTCTTGTCAAATGGGATACTTCATATAAATTCCAGCAAAATATGGTTTGTGAGCCTTAGTAATTGAATGCAAGAAAGTGTATTAATTCACAACCTTACAACTGAGTAAAAAAAAAAAAATTAATGTAAACACTCAACAGAAGAAAAGCTATGAAACATTAGTTGTCAACACCTGTAAGAAATGAGGGTAGGATTGTTAGAGAGGAACCTCGGTAAAGTTTTAACAAATTGCTCAAGGTCGTGGACGAGTTGACCTCACCTGAAGCAAACAAGTAAAAATTTAAGGCCAAAATATAGTACCTCAGATTGGAAAGAATTCAATTCATATCCAAAGAGAGATTTACCTAAAGTTGTAGTTTCTTTCCTCATAGCAATGTCATAGCTAACACTCTAAAACTATTAAGGTTTATCCCTAAATAATAAATATTAAAAACCTAAAAATATTGAAATTAACAGACAAGAGTATTCACCTGTTGTAATAATAAATTCTTAAGACAAGTCTGACAAAATCAGTCCCTGTAATATTTGAAAGGAGCCTTAGAAAATAGCCATGGAAACAACGACCTTAAAAATGCTAGCATGAAGCTCGATATCTTCATCGAATAGAGAAGGTCATATATAATTTATTCAAATTCAAAGAAAAAAAAAATCACTGCAAAAAATAATTAACTATGATTTACTTGTTGAAACAAGTGAATGGGGTCAGAATGAATGATCCAAGCAAAATTTGCGCTGCCTCCCAAGTTGTAGATCCATTCCCAACACCATCAAAGGAGAAAATGGGTTGTCTAAGCCACATGAATGAGAGTGTAGTTGTCATGTAACAACCCCCTTTCCATTAGATTGTCAATGGAAACCCAAACTATCTAAGACCGTAGATACAATCCCATATTTTCCAACGCTGTCACATCGCCAAGTGGTACATGATCATACACCTTCACGAGAGTTCGATTGATTTTTTGAACATAAGGGTTACAACATACCCTACGTACCATAACATGTATTTTATTCTACATATGTGGTGATACACCAAACAATATTATTAATTGGGGTATCATACTCATTTTGAAAGGCCAACCATTCATATGTAGAGATTGAACATATATATCTAGATGCAATTATAAATTTGGTGTTAAGTGTGACTAATTAAATCAAAGTTTAATTATGTTTCCTTCAAACAAATGTGAATGGTAAATGTTAATTAAAAAAAATGAAAATTCGGGGGTATTTTACAAGTGGTATCATAGTTGAAGGGTTCAGTGTTGTGGCCTGATTAAGGGAAAGAAAAGTGAAAAGCCCTGTTAGGAATGCATTGAATTAGTTCCATACATGAGTTAAATTATCAAGGTATTAATCGATTTATTTATGAGGCCACCCTTAGCTACAAGACTGACCTATTGAGTGCCTAGAAGAACAAACAACTATTGAAATATTTTTTTTGACAACAAATGATAATTAAGAAAAACATATTTTGTAACTATTGCATGATGATGAAAATTTTGTGAATCTGGAACAATGAGGAAGCGTAGGTACCAACAAATCAGAATATGGGTACCAGATAAACTAATTAAAGTGCCATTTACTACATTATGGTTATGTTTGAGAAGGAAAATGGGTGTTGCATGGGAGATCATTCTGAGGATTTTGGGATTATTTGTAAACGAATCGATATTAGCAGTTGCGAGATTCTTTTCTTAACTTACATAGGGATTATTCTGACACATAGTTTATAAGAGTGATAATGATATTTCTAAGTATTTTAGTCAAGAAAGGAGATAGGTATGAAAATGGGTTAAAGGTACTACTGATGTCAAAGTAAGTAACATTTAGTTGTAATACCACATATATTGCACATATACTGGATGTTGACCAAGAAATTTGTTAAAATAATGAGTGAATAAAATCATAAATGATAACATACAATTTTGAATCATATCCGCGAATGGCAAGCAAGTTGTAAAAACACTCAACATGTTGAATGCATTGCATGAAATCAGGAACCTTGTAGTCCTAGTTGAATGGGGATATAGGATGCTTATTATTACCAAATATATGTACAATATGAGTCAATAGTGGGTGCTGGTGTGAATTGTTGGAATATTTTCAATTAATATGGCAGATATTGACATTTTTGACAAGACAAGATTAAAAAAAAACTACATCTCAATAGTATACTCTAGGTATAAATAAGTCCAATACAATTATACAGGTTGGTACAAATTTCATGATTGATGGAAATAAATTCAAAACTAATAAAGGAAATAGTAAAATTTTGCATTGGAAAGTATCTTGAAAGGGAGCCATCGAAATAATGGTTAACATAGTAGAACAATTGGCACAAAACATCAACACGGAGGATTATAACAGTCAAATGGATGAGAGTTGTAGTAGAATTATTGGACAAGATATTTGATCAATAACCAACGAATGGGAATAAGTTGTGATGGAAGAAAATTAGTCTAAAAAATAATCGGTAATTAATAAAATTGAAACTTTTAAGTTTGAAGGCGCATGATAATTGCATCTGGGATATTCGTGACACCACATAGATATGGAATCACTTCATAACAATGTTGTTGATATCAATAAATGGCCTTTGTGTTACATCAAGATTTAACATCAATAAATGGCTTTTGTGTTACATCAAGATTTAACAAGTATAAAGTGAGTAATACCAGAGTCAAAGATATGAAAATTTATTAAAGAGTGAAATGGCCCTAAAACATGGGAAAGGAATCTAGATAATTTTTTGAAAAATTCTTGTACATTGTATATGTAGAGGGATCAAGAATTGTGAGTTGCAAACTCACAATCCTAAATCCTATAATTATTCACTAAATGTTTTATTTTATAATCTCCCCATGAATAAGAAGGCTATGTATGGCTGAAAACAATATGACAATAAATTGTTTATTAATTGTAATTACTAATAATTGCAATTATGATGTCTAAATATTGGAAGGTGAACAATAGTGAATGCACACTAAACTTCATAGTCGATTTAAAGAACTACAAGAAACTCTCTCTCTCTATATGTGTGTGTGTGTGTGTGTTACAATTGTAACTCTTAACCAAGTCTATGCTAGTTTGATGCATTTTCTTTAAAATATTGGCCAATATCATAAGTTGAGAAGGAAAACCTTGGAATATATGTATATGTATATATGTGTGAGGCAAAAACGACAATGAATATGTACTCATATTTTTAAAATTTTGTTGTTTTAACATTCCTTCAAGAATGGATGGTGGGTTTAGGTAAAAGATGATTATAAATTAACTGATAGCTGAGTAAGATAACTAAGGAATATGGCCTCTGATTTAAAAAAAAAAAAAAAAAAAATCAAGAAAAGGGGAATGTTGATAGCACATTAGCGGAAGCATTACCTATTCCTGTTGACATGGAAAGGAGAAGTATGGCACCAGTCAGTGTTACCCAGGATAAATACCTCAAATATGAAATTTATAGACAAAAATTAAGTTTGGGAAAATGATTGTTTAGAATGAATTGTTCCTTAAACAATTACCATGTCAAGATAATAAGACTAGGAAAATGTGTAGTGAAGGTTTATGGGCACAAAAGGTGGAAAAAGGAAAAAGGATTCCCCAGACACTTTAATAGATAATGACATAACAAAAACTCCAAGAAGAGAGTTAAGAGGAACTCATGAGTGTGGCAAGATTAGAGAAATATTGTGTTAGATTTAGTGATGTGAGTTTCTTGTCATCTTTCGTTGATTTTAAGTATGCCATGTTACTCCAAGTTGTGTTCTTAAGTCATCATAGTGACTCCATTAATATTATCTTGTAGTTTTGAGTCTTGGTGGTACTGAAAAAGAACAAAATAAAAGGAATGGAATAAATAAAAAACTAATTGAATTATGAAATTCTAACTAATTGCTCTACGTGAAAGATCGACAAATAAGTAATGTTAATGGGACCAGATCCACCTGAACAAAGAACAAAGGTGATACTTACGGTGAAAATAGTAAGTTGAAGCAATTATCCTAAACCTTGGTAAAAGTGATTATCCTAAACCTTGGTAATGTTTTGTTGTAGTACATTTGATATTCTAGATTATGCTTGTATCTAAACAACACATATTTAGTTGCAAGGAATCATAATATGACTACTAGAAATTGAATAATTATTTAAAACTGTTATTTCTTTTTAACTATCCACATGATGTTATAGGCTAAATGCACTAAGGAATCCTATTGATTGAATGACATGCTAAGAATTGATATATAAAAAAAGAACTATATTATATTTATCGAAGAGTGTTGGATAGTTAATAGACATACACATTCCAAATAAAGAAGCTCCATGACTATACGTGGAAACAGTTGTGCAAAAATTTTATTCATCACTTGTAATATCCTAGAATCCATTTCCTTCATAACAACATCAAATTATTGTTGGGGCTCTACACCCTTGCAAAGGGACAGTTGTTACACTAAAATTTGTCACCATGACTGTCGATTCAGATATCTTGCCATCCAATGGAGTGTCTCAAGTGAATCCCCTCTAAATCTTGAAGTACAAAAGGAATTTTGGTTTTCACTGCGTAAAAACCAATTTTGAGCATCTGTGCGGTTTTGCTAAACAAAACCGGTGCATGCGCAATTTCTTCCACTAAATATACGCAGATCTGTGCAGTTTCTTCCACTAAAACCTATGCAGGTATGTTCATGGAGGTAAAAATAAAAAAGTAAGTTCTATAAGCTTTTGTTGATGAATATTATCCAATTTAGAAACCTCGAACCACTAGATAAATGTGCCTCATCCCTTGGTAGATGGAACTAATATCCTTTTCTTAAGGATCATATCCCTTGAGAAGTGGAACTAAAAACCTCCTCATCCTTCCTATAAATTGAGCATAGGACTAAAGGAATGAGATACTTGGATTTGTAAACTCATGTTGATTATTTTGGGTCTGAAGAGCTTGTGATCAAGGGAAGGAAAGGAGAACATTGGAAGAGGCTTGTGACATCAAGGCAATTGGGTTGTAAGCATGTTTCCATTTTGATTTTGATACAAAGTAATTTCTCTTTCCTAATTGTGTCTATTTCAATGTTATTTGTGGGATTCCTTGATCACTCACATGGTTTATAAATGATTATTGATTTGTTTATAATTTGTTTGCTAGATTAGGGATTTCATTTACCTTTGCTTTTATATGCGAGATTATTTGATCCCTTTGAATGTTTTTGTCTATGCAGCTCTCTTTTGAAGCGTCATGGAGAAGCTGTGGAAATTATTCAGAAAACCTCTAAGGAATTGAAGGAAAGCTTGTTGTGGAAAGCACTAAAAGGACTTCTACAAGCACTTCGTTAATAGGTAAGTGATCCTTCTCATACTACATGTTTCATGTTTTAGTTATATGCTAAGGAAAGAGCTATTTTTTTTTTTGTTTCTAGTTTTCCTCTAGCATTCTAGGGAGATCGCTCTTGTCCATAAGAGGGATTTATCTGGGTAACAATATTCAAAGCCAAATTCACCTAAAAATTAGATTCTATAGTGGGATTTTCTCATTACCATTATTAAATTTTATAGCGTCCCATAAATATATTTGTGATTTAACTTTTTTTTTGGGAAAAATATAAAAGGCATTGATGGAAATTATTTTTGAAAGGCTACTTGGAATTTTTGAAAGGCTATGTGGATATTGAAACTCTCTTTAGCCAAAGTTGTCTTCCCGACTCCCCCTAAATCGACTATGCCAACCACCTAAACTTGTCTTGCACGTTGGTGTCCTAATACTGTAGTTCCAAAATATTCAACTTTGTCATCTAAGCTGGTGAGATTATTGTCCACATACAACGATGTCTTTTCAACCATTGTTTCCATCACATGTTTGATGACCTCATCTAGAAATAGACCCTCGTCCCTAGTCATTCAATTAAAAAACCAAATAAAAAAACAATTAGAACCGTAGGAAAAGCATCATATGCATATGCATGTTAGGTATACTTCATAATTAAAACCACATGAAAAGTAGCATACATGTGTTACCAAATCATATACACATTATATATTGTATCCATAGAGAGGGAGTTGGATGTCTCACTCGTTAAACTTGAACTTCAAATCAAGCCCACTTGTGTCTGCAACACTAGAAAGAACATTTCTCTATTTTTGAAGAGTGGAAAAGTTATATTGTGGCTTCTCTTCATCAATTTGAGGTTCGACCACTTTCTTCATTTGGAGTTCGTTGAGGGCCTCAAATACACTCCTCTTTTCTTTGGATCTATCTACCTGAGGTTAGCAGGCTCGACATGGTAAAATATATGAATAATAGGATCCTTAGACTCCAACATGAGGACGAGTTCATTAAGGAACCATGGTGAATATGCATAATATATAGAGAAGATGGCCACATGGACCGAGGCACCTCAAATCATTTAAATAAATTTTTAAATAATTATTAATCATCTTTTATTCGACTATGAAACATTTAAATTTTATAGTAATAGGAAAAGTAATATTCATATTTTATCTCTTTATCATGTTAGTTCAAAAGACGGTTTATTATAATTTCTATGTAATAAAATCATATCTTTATGGAGTTCTTGTATGCATGTACTACTTATTTATTGAAATTACATTTTAATAATGAGAATTAATGAATTTGGCATGGCTAAATTATTGTCTTTTTACTAAGAGGGGAGGATCAATTACAAATAGAATCTAACACTTATGATCTATTTTTTTGTTATTTGGATTTGAAAAATGTAACACCCCTCACAAAAAAGTAAATACTTAATTTACTTTCACTGCAGTAACTTGGTAAACTGCATGGGTTGGATAAAATTTTAGTGGAAAATTTAAATGTTTAAATCTTACTTTGATTTTATCTGTTGATTATGGTGAGACATAGAATTCACGGGGAAAATACGCTAAATGAATTTGTTTTTACTCACAAGATAGTTAGAAGAAAATTATACCTCTCCCTAGATATAAATAAATTCAGTTGAGGAAAAGGGAGCTAAGTGAGGGGAGAGTAGAGAAGAACCTGAGGTAACCTTGAAGATTTGGTACCTATTTGGAGGAGGTCAAAGTGAGGAGAATGAAGTGAACCCGCAATAAGACATTGTTGAAGGAGGGAAGGACGTTGCCAGTTAGAGTATTCTTGAGCTAGTTGGATTCAGTTTAAAACCCTAAGAAAAACTTGTGAGTCTGTGAGTTTTGTTATCACTATGTAAGTTATGAGGTTGTGGAAGAAACTACATAGGTAACCACAAAATCACTTTGGAGTTTAGGTTCTAGCCCTCCTAAACTCAGAGATGGATCTCTCTGTTAGATTTAACTTTGTTGTATTTGTGATATTAGGCTAGTTATGAATGTTCAGTAGTTTGTTTGATTGTTTGAAATTTGTGTTAATTTATTTGGTTGATTAAATGACTAAACTTCCATTGGGCTATGGATTCTGCAACTTAACCTGGATCTGTTTCAGATTTTCAAAGGGGTTTCACAGGGCAAGGTAGCTATATTAAATGGATCCTTTAAATTTAAATGAAATGTAAGAGAAGAAATGAAATAGTTTCAATTAATCAAAGAGCAGTTAAAAATTATTTAACTTAATATTAGAGGAATACATTTAAATTATCCACAACCAAAATTATAGTGTATCTTTCAAAAAAGTATGCTCTTCAACTTTCTGTAAAATAATTCAAGTTCAAGAACACATAAGTATGGAAATAAAGAAATAAACACATAGACAGTGAGAGAAGTGCTTCACCAAATATTCCAACACTTGACTCCTGTGAAAGAGTCCTTTTTATTACGGATCAAACCATTAAATAGAAAAAAGCACAATAGCTTATGGAATGAAAAAATCTGTAGAAATTATACAAACAACATGTATATCATGGACTCAATCCGATCTAACAATGTACTAAAGCTAGATACTAAATCACTTCTACAAATCAATTGTGGAAATTAAACACAATCGCCAATCACATGAAGCAATGAAGAATCAATCAAACGACAACACAAATAATTTCTAGGGGAAAGCTTGCTGCTCAAAACCCCACTATCTTTTATTGTATATTCAGCATGGATAAATGAAACAATTTCAATACACTCTTCTCACAAGAGCCTCCTATACTCAGCTAATTGTCTCACACTACAAAACCGACCAACACTTAGCCAATTCTCAACCTCTAAATAGCCTTCCTTGCTTGCGCAATTCCTGATGAATGCAATCCCTATTGTTTAGGAATTTTGGCCTTCCTAAACTGGATCATGGGTTATGAAATGAGTGTTTGGTTGCATGGGTGCAACCAAATAATCCTACAACTGTTAGTTAACATCCCTTTCACCTTTGTCTCAACTGGGTCTCCACTGGAACTAACATGCATGCAGCTAATAATAGTAAAACATCAGTTGCATGGTGGACCACTGATTGTAAATTAAATAATATTCAATTCACTTGATCTCTCACTAGTGCAACAAATAGTTACAACTAGCACAACTGACTTTAACTCACTTAACTGAGTTAACTGATTACACATGCATTAAATTAATGCACCAACTTCACTTCGAACTCTATTACAACTAAATTACTCTGCATGCCTCACCAACTACCCTCAGCTCAAAATTCATGATCTAACTGATTTTATCACACTCAGTTAACTATTGCAAGTGATTATGAGATAATATTACATTTTATTGTCCATTTTAATTAAGGGAAAATTAACATAGACATGCACCAAATTTATCCCACACCAGTGTAGGTGCTGCTAAGAAATGTGGTCCCACACTAGTGTAGGTGCTGCTTGGACATCCTAGTCCCACACTAGTGTAGGTGCTTCAATTTCTTATAAGACTTCAACACTCCCTCTCAACAAGAAAGGGATTATCCTTCACCCCGATCCTGCCTCTATGGTATTTGAATTTTCTCCTGGTGAGCGCCTTCGTCAGAATATTTACATCTTGATCTTCCATGGGAATGTACTGAAGTAACATTATGCACCTTTGCACACAATCTATGAGATGGTGGTACCAGATGTCTATGTGCTTGGACCTATCATGAAACATAGTATTAACCGAGAGTTTAATACAACTCTAGTTATCACAATGTATCACTTTCAGATCTATATGAGAACAAAACAAACCAACTAGGATCTTTCTCATCCAGATGGCCTCACATGCAGCTTGAATTGCTGACATGTACTCTACCTTCGCTGAACTGAGTGCCACAGATCATTGCTTCCTGTTGTACCAAGAAATTGTTGTCGATCCTATGCTAAAGATCCCTCCTGATGTGCTCTTTCTGTCTGATGGACTACCTGCCCAATCTACATCCATGAAGCCTTGAAGCTTCACTCCCTCTATCTGTCTGTACCATAATCCATACTCTGTAGTTCCCCTTAGGTATCTCAAGACATGATTCCCCACCTTCCAAAAGATCTTAGTCGACTTAACCACAGCTTGACTCAGCTATTTAACTGCGTAGACAATGTCTAGTCTGATATTCACCAAGTACATCAGTGAACCTACTAACTACCTGTAGACAGTCACATCCACTACTTCTCCAGAAGTAGCATCCTCTTTCCTCCAATTTCCTGGAAGACGAGTGTTCATGGGTTTACAAATCTCCATGTGAAACTTACCCAATATCTCTTTGGAATACTTGCCTTGAGAAACAAAAAGTTTACCATCCCACTACCATATTTCCAAACCAAGGAAATAATGAAGGAATCCCATGTCCTTCATTTAGAGCTCCCTTGAAAGATCCTCCTTGCATGAGTGTATCAGCTTCTCATCATCGGTCAAAATTAGATCATCAACATAAAGTAAAATAATCAAGAGCTTACCCTCAACCAAAATCTGGTATAGGTTTACATTAGCTTCACTTTTGGTAAAGCCCAACTCGGTGAAATATTTGTCAATTCAGGTGTACAAAGCACGAGGTTCTTGCTTCAGCCCATACAGTGCTCTATTGAGTCGACACACATGAGACTCACTATCAAAGATATTGAAACCTTCTGGTTGCTCTATGTACACTTCTTCCTCAATAACTCCATTGAGAAACATAGTTTTCACATTTATCTGATGAATGTGCCACCTCATCTAAGCTGAGAGTGCAAGGTTAGATGTAATGGAAGAGTACCTCGCAACTGGTGCGGAAGTCTCATCATAGTCGATCCCCTCAATCATACACTCCCATTAGAAACTTGCTTTACCTTGTAGATCCATCTAGATCCAACCACTGATTTATCGACTGGTCTTGGGACAATCTCCCATGCACTGTTCTTGATAATGGATTCATACTCCTCAACCATTGCATCAACCCAAATTGGTTGCTGAACTGCTTCCTAAAAGGAAGATGGTTTTTTCACAATACACTTTCTCATAAGAGCCATGTATCTAGTACACTTGTCTGGAGACTGCCTCTATCTACACAGTGAAGTAGGGGCTCCTACATCTCTGTTACATAAAATCTCAATCTATCATCTTCTGTGGTGCACCTTCTACCATTTTTGGTGGATGGCTCTACATGAGTGTTTTATGCCACTCCATGATCCTCCGCATGTGGTTGCTCCACAACTTGAGGCTCATCCTTTGGAACCAAGAGTTCCTCCTCTGCATGCAAATCCAACTCCCTCTCAAGGGACAATCACATGGCTTTATCCTCATCAAATTTTATATCCCATCACACAACAGCCATTCTTCAGTTGTTTGGAAAATACACCCCATAGTTGTGGGGAGTTCCACTGTACCCCACAAATATCCCAATCTCAGTTTTTGGTTCCATCTTCTTCCCGGCGTCTTTAGTCACATGCACATAAACATATGAGCCAAAAATCTTAAAATGTGAAACATAAGGTTTCTTACCAGTAAAATCATCTTTTGGTGTACTCATGCCAAGTATCCTAAGAGGACAACGGTTCTGCACAAAAACCAATGTGTTGCATGCCTCTGCCCACAAATGCAACAGTAGGCCCTGATCATGCAACATCACTCGTGTTGCACCCACAATTATTTTGTTCTTTCTTTCAGCAACCCCATTCGGCTGTGGATTATAAGGCGCAATCAGTTCTCTCTGAATTCCTTCTTTTCTGCAAAATTTCTTGAATTCATTGGAGATGTACTCACCACCATTCTCACTCCTAAGGGCCTTCACTTGCTTCCCCATGTCTTTCTCCACCAGTGCTTTGAACTCAAGAAACTTTGAGAACGTCTGATCTTTCTTCTGCATGAAGTAGACCCAAAAATTTCAGTAAAAGTCATCAAAAAATATCACATATTAGTTATGCTTTGCTGTCGAAGAAATAGAGAATGGCCCACATACATCTAAGTGAAATCTCTCAAGGATCCCCAAGGCTCGATTCTCCTTCTCATGAAAGGTGGCCTTTGCATATTTTCCCATAGTACATCCCTTGCATGTTTCTGACTGTGCAAGGGTACCCTTGGGAAGACCCATAGAAATCTGTTGCAAGAGCTTCAAGGCTTTGTGGTGAAGATGGCCCAATCTCATGTGCCATAACTCGCCCTCATCCCAACTCACCACTTTGCCTGCCTTACCCATCAATGTTGTGCAACCATCTACATTCAGTTTATATAGATTCTTAACTCGAATCTAAATATTCTTTGCTTTTCCTATTGTTTTGTGTTGCAGTAAAGTTTTTCATTCACTGAAAACAACATCATAGCCTCTATCCTCCAACATTGCAACTGAGACCAAATTTTTCTTCAAGCCCAGTACATGCATTACATCTTTTAATTGAAAGGGTTTACCTGACTGTCTTTGGAAGGTAATGGTACCAATCCTAGTAGCATTGTACCGCCCGTCATCACCCATTTCGATACCCGTCCCTCTCCTCCAAGCTATTGAAAATATCTTTGTCTCCCGTCATGTGAAAGGAGGAACCACTATCCAAATACCACACCGATCACATTGCACTTGACACCATGCATGCGATCAATGAGAATTCAAGCTCAAATTTCAAGGCCAAAGCTTCACCAGTTGCAGATCCTGAAGCTTTCCTGTTCTTCTTCTTTTGTGGACAGTTAGTGGCATAATTCCCATGCTCATGATAGTGAAAACACTTCACTCTGGACATGTCGCTCTTCTTGCCATCTTTACCGGACTTGGATTTGGAATGGAATTTATTTCCTTTCCCATTCTTTGCCTTGGCAGCCAAAGCACAATCTTTTTCATCTTCATTTTTAGATGAAGATCAATCTCTGGTATTCCGTTTGAACTCTTCTTGCACCAGATCCAACCAAATTTGTTCCCAATTGGGCAGCTATCCCCTTCCACTGACAGAGTCCTGATAACTATGCCAACTCTTTGGAAGTCTTAGAGGAGCTAGGCTCACCAAATCATCATCATAGACAGTAATGCCAACGCTCCCAATCTCATCCCGACATTGGACAAACTTTGTTAAATATTTTGGCATGGAGTCTTTCTCCATTTTGATCTTCCCAAGTTTATCGTTCAGTGCCAATTTCCTTTGATCACTGCTGCTCTGAAATAGATCTGTCAAAGCTTTCCACATTGCATATGGTGTCACTTTTCCATGGATACTTGAGACAACGTGGTCTCGTACTCCCTTAAGTAAGATCCTCCTTGCCTTTAAAACCTTCTTTTTCTAAGCATCAATATTTGCAGCATCTGCTAAAGCTGGTTTGGGAACATCATTGTCAATGAATTCCTTCAATCCATTGTCCTCCAGTACTTCCTCCACCCTGTATTTCAAGAAATATAGTTAGAGTTTCCCTCGAGTTCGTACTCCAATCTCAAGCCATTTAAAACCATTTTGATCTTGAATCACCTGTAGCACTAAGAAAGTCTTCTGTGAATTCGAATTCTATTCATTCACAAACTCAACGCCTCCTCCAATACTGTGATTTCTTGTGCTCTGATACCATGTAGAAATTATACAAACAATATGTATATCATGGATTCAATCTGATTTAACAATGTACTAAATCTAGATACTGAATCGCTTCTACAAATAAATTGCGGAAATTAAACACAATCGCCAATCACATGAAGCAAAGAAGAATCAATCAAACCACAACATGGATAATTTCTCGGGGAAAGATTGATTCTTAAAACCCCACTATCTTCTATTTTATATTCAACATGGATACATGAAACGATTACAATACACTCTTTTCACAAGAGCCTCATGTACTCAGCTAATTGTCTCACACTGTCCTGGACAAAACTGACCAACACTTAGCCATTTCTCAACCTCTAATAGCCTGCCTTGCTTGTGCAATTCCTGATGAATACAATCCCTATTATTTAGGAATTTTGGCCTTCCTAAACCACGCAAGGATCATGGGCAATCCAGTGAGTGTTTAGTTGCATGGGTGCAACCCAATAATCCCACAACTGATAGTTAACTTCCCTTTGACCTTTGTCTCAATTGGGTCTCCACTGGAACTGACATGCATGCACCTAATAATAGTAAAACATCAGTTGCATGTTATACCAATGATTTTGAACTAAATAATATTTAATTCACTTGATCTCTTACTAGTGCAACAAACAATTACAACTAGCACAACTGAATTTAATTCACTTAACTGGGTTAACTGATTACACATGCATTAAACTAATGCACCAACTGCACTTCGAACTCTGTTACAACTAGAATTACTCTGCATGCCTCACCAACTACCCTCAACTCAGAATTCATGAGCTAACTGAGTTTATCACACTTAGTTAACTATTACAAGTGATTATGAGATAAGATTACATTTTATTGTCCATTTTAATTAAGGGAAAATTAAAATAGACATGCACCAAATTTATCCCACACCAATGTAGGTGCTGCTAAGACCTGCGGTCCCACACTTGTGTAGGTGCTGCTTGGACCTCCTGGTCACACACTAGTGTAGGTGCTGCAATTTCTTGTTGGAATTCAACAAAATCAACCCTTAATACTTCAAAATATGAAGTATTTATACAATTATTTACAAAAATCATGTCATCACTGATCAGGATATATTTAGGCACATCTAAAACAATTTACGTATTTTATTACAAAAAAATAGGGAAATTTGGAAATGTTTGAATGTTGGCTCGGGTTTGGAGGAAGTTGTTGCTGATTTGTCTCTTTGACCGTTGTTGCATTGTTGATCCTTACGAAATATAGAGTTACTCATTAAATCTAGTAAATCACATAACGTTTTCCACCTCTCTTCATTCGTAATAGACAACTTAGTCACTCTTTTATAGATTTCATCTATTTCAGTGTACTTGGAAAAAGTAGGCTTGATGAAAAAAGTGTGATTTACCTCATGTTGTACGGTTATATCATTCTCCAGTGCTTCAAGAAATGCCTTTCGTGTCATGCTGGCCTTTATACTGGAACACTTGGAGCTTTCCTTGGCCACATCTCTTAATTTCTTGTTGTAGTCATCCTGAGTGATAAATTTTTCATTTATCACAAATAGACTTGGCAACCCCTTCTTGTTCAACACATCAAACCTGTTGAAGAATCTTTTGACACCAATATCCAGCAGCTGACATTTTTATTCGAGCTATGAAACAAGGTTATTTTTACTCAATACCTTCTTTACCTCAAGTATTGTTTCAATGTTGTCTTTGATTCCAAATTCCTCCAGCACATACTTATTCTTGGAATTCACAAATTTGATAATACCAATGGATTCAGTGGGCTTGTCCCCCATCTTTTCTTTGATCTCTTCAATGGATATTGTAGATTTCTGTATTAATTCATTTTTCTCAAAAATGATTTGTATTGAAGGCCAATTACCATTCATGGATTCATAGATGTATGTCTATATTTTTTCCTTTGCTTAGGCCAAGGTTTGGCCAATGGTTGTTTCTTTTCCAAACTGTTGCAACCTTTCCACCAATCTTTGGGACTTTTGTACTTCGTGCATGTATGAGGGCTCACTTCTATTCTTCTTCTCCCGAAATGCATTTATCTATGCTTGCAGTCTCTTGATTTCTTTAGTCTATATTGACATATATTCCATGGCGTTTACTAGTTTTCTTGCAGCATATGTGGGTTGTGTTGAAGGTGTTACTGATGTTGAAGTTCCTATTGTAGGAACTGTTGTGAGAGGTACTACATCTAAAGGAACCATGGCTAGCTATGCATTTTGTTCCTTCTCTTTAATTAATTTATCCATTTCTATCTCCATATTTATGATATGTGCATTCTGCTCCATGATTAAATTGAGCATGTATTCCTTATGGATTTCTAACTCTCTTATTTCCTTGGTCTGTGGGTCCTCAGTTGCTAGCATTTTCAACCGCTTCCTGAGTGTTGCTATATCAAAAAATTTCTTCTTGATTAACTCTTCAGCTGCTTTGACATTTTCTGGGTCATCTCCCATTTTGATAACTAGTTATTCAAGAGACTTGATTCTGGTATCCTTTGCCAGGGAGGAGATCTTTTCAATCTTCAGCTGAGATTTAACATTAGTAAGGGACACCTGCAACTTTGAGGCATTCATTGTTGTGTTAGTCAAAGTAGAATAGATAATCTCTCCTGTCTATTTTTGCATCTCCATTTGATCAATGGGATGAATGTCCTTTGTATCAAATTCAAAGGAGGTATTTTTGTAGTTGGCAGCTATTTTTGGATGTGGAATCTAAGTTTGTAAGAATGCCATTTTCATTCTTCCCCTCTCTGTATCAAAATGTGATAGATGTCTTCTTTGTGTAGTGGCATTTTGTTTCCCAAACTGAGTGTATGCGCTACCTTTAAGGATTTCATTCTTAGGCTTTATCTCTATGTATTTGTCAAAAATACGCTTCTACTTATCTTCATGACTTAGCTCTGATGTTTGAACTGGGTCCTGATGGCCTTGTGACAATGACGATGATGCTGGAGATCCTATAAATTTGTTTCCTTAATGTGCTGAAGAAAGTGGATCTTTGATGACTATTGTCGCTTATTGTTCTTCTTTTACAAAATTTGTTTGAGGACTCCTTTTAGCCCTCTTTCTGTAGATTATTTTAAATTCCTTTGTTATTCCCATTGCAATTGAAGTGGATGCTTCCTCTCTTTGTCTCTTCCCTGTCTTTTCTTGAGGAGTGGGTGTTTTTTAAGTAGAGGTGGACATGAGCGTCTCTTATGCTTCTTTTAAGTGTTCTCTGCCCATTCCAACTAGTTCATGTACCTTTCAATCTCAGGTCTCTGTGTGTGCACATAGGGATTGGTTTTCTGCTCCACCCTCAGCTTGGAAACTAGGCCAAATGGATCATAAGACCATGTAAAGCTTAATGGGAATTTCATCTATTTCAGGAACCTATCTGCCTCTTCTCCAGCTGCCCTGCTGTTACAAATAAAAGGTCCAATCTCTATCTTAATTCTGAATTGAGATTTCTTCTTTGCTGAAATAAAATGAATCTCATCATAATTTATCATTTGTCTTATATATTCTAATGCAAATACTCTCATTAGGAGGTATTTAGGCAGATTTTAGGGTGGCATCTCACATCCATACACCCTTATTTCTATATAGTTATGGTAAAGGTACCAGTCTCCTATTTTGACCTGCTCTTTGGGGTGCAAAATCTTCTTAATTTCATCACCGATTCTAGGATTTGTGTTGTTGGTCAAAAAAATCATAACAGGATGAATAAACTGATCTATGTAATCTTTGAAGGTGTATTCATCTGAATCTTTTCTTACCAAGGAAGTCCAAAAAATCACCAACTATGGATTTCCTTCTTCATCCAACTTTTGAAGTGAGCATGGGAACCTGTCTACTTGAACATGTAGGTCAGAATTGAGGCATACTTGAGAATTCCTGTAATTGGTAACTTTACGAATTTTTCATGTATGCTATCAGCAAGAAATTGACTAAAATTAAACACAACATAGGGCTTTTGATTAGTGGAGAAAAATGAGAGAAAGCCTAAGAGAGGATCATCTATCCATTCATCAGAATAATAACCTAACAGACATGAAAGTACATAAATGGTTTTCTTGCATTTTTAAGGAAACATGGATGAATCATAAGGTGGATTCTTCTTAGGCAATTGGCCATTTTCTAGTAGTAAATTTCAAAACTTTGTGCTCTTTTGGCGAAATCCAACTTCTGATACAGGTCATTCAAAGCTTATATTGAGAAAGGGGTATTAGATTGAGTCTAAGGGACCTGCATCATCTGGTTAATTGTTTCAGGGGTGATGGTAAATAAAAATTCCCTATTTGGATCCACAATTTCTCTCTGAGTGGGCAAATAGCATGCTTGGCACCTTCTAATGAAATCAGGGAAGTGATAGGTTAGAGGAAAAATATAGAAGGGTAAATTGGACTCCCATAGTCCAATTTCATCATTTTGATCAATGAAATTGACTTCGAACCAATAGTACAACTCGAAGAGATCAAATTTTCATTTGGTCTTTGTGATTTTATAATCCATGTGGGCAAGGGGAACATGGTCAAGATCGACTGTGCGAGGGAGCACTAGGTTGATTGGATTATCATTATTTTTCTTCTTTGGAGGCATTTTGCTAATTAAAGTGGAGGAAAATGAAGTTAATGGAGAAGTATTACCAGGACTCTATCTGAAAATGGACTACAGGTGGCAACAATGTCTTTTTCTTGTGCTCGATCGGTTCCTGTGTCGGTTGTGGAAGCTTACTCTGTCGGTACAATTTTAAAAATCACAATAGATTGAGTAATGTGTATGTGAAGGGAGTGAGAATGGTATGCTAGGGTTTTTTAAGGGAAATGACATAGTTTTGTTGGAGGTGCAGAGCCATTATTGAATTTAAACAGTTATCCTGGGAAACAGTTAATTTTAACAAACATAGTCGGGTGTCAGGATAGGAGCGTAGGGGAGCGCGTGGGAAGTGTTGGCGGGAAAAGACAGATGGTTGGAGGTTTTTGGATGGGGGTAAAAATTGTAAGTGGTTTATGGAGGGGGAGGGGGGGGGGTGCGAAATGGGGAGCGGCTGACACGTAGGGGTGGGCCCAGCGGGGAGGAAACTGCTTTTCGAACCCCCCCTCCACTAAGAAAGCTAGGATGGGCAAGGGGGGCCGAAAATCCTTTTCGGTCGTTGAGCTGACACGGAGTTGATCAGGCAGTCGATTGGAGCGCGAAACTTAACCATATATGACAAATGCTTCTTTTTTCACTTGCGAACATTATCACATGGGCAGAATACTTAGGCTAAAATAATTTTCCTACTAAACTTTGGATAAAAAAATTTGATGAGCCTAAACTTCGGATAAGAGCCCACATAATTTAAAATCAACCTCTTCTACCCATTTGAACCCTTTTTAACTCAATTTTCTCCTAAAATAGGACTAACTTTGATCAATCAAGAGTGCATTTAGATGTGCAGACCCTTGTTTCATTTTCTTTGAGGGGAAAAA
The DNA here is from genome assembly GCA_034641835.2 of Pinus albicaulis. NCBI lineage: Eukaryota > Viridiplantae > Streptophyta > Pinopsida > Pinales > Pinaceae > Pinus > Pinus albicaulis. The sequence continues at coordinate 1,364,620,063 of CM076572.1, forward strand.
CACCTATTCTAATCCTATTATCTTTTTTTATTGCTCCAGCTTAAATAATTGGATCAACTCATTCATTTACCTAACTAAAAATTAGCCAAGATTACACAGTTTGGCTAACTTATTCTCTAGTATAATTAACAAAATGAAATGTGTTTAGTGTTGCATGCAATTTTGCACATTTTGTATTATGGCTCTCTTCTTGGACTCATATGTACCCCTTCAGATTAAGGGGGGGAATATTGGACATGTAATCCGATGAGGGTTGGTGTGATGGAACGTGAACAATCTAAGGGAGTCCAAGAGACCTTGGAATATGAAACCGAGGGTCGTATGAATGTAATATAAATGTATGTCATGTTAATAGTAAATTCATTCAATGCGTATCCTTCACCGTTTTCTTTGTCATGGTTGTGTCTGACATAGATTAACATTTTTAAATTAAATTTTAATCTAAAAAATATTTTTCAAACATTTAAGAATTTTTGTTATCATCATATTTAATGGATTTTATTTGAAATTTAATAACATTTTTTTATAAAAATTAAAGCATCAAATTCTCATTTCAACTAATTTTTCTATGTATGGTTCTCAAAGCTTTGGAAGTGTCAAAAGTGTTAATGCCATTTCACATGCATATTTCCAAATGCTCCTTTCCATTTTTGAAGAGCATAAAAATATAGCATGATAACACTGTCTCTACCTTTCACTCTACCATTTTTACAAATTTCACCTCGTAAATATGGTTGAAATTGTAATGTTTTATTCTTAAGAATTATAATTCTAGTTCAGAGAAAGGAACCCAGATTCAAATGCTTGAGGAAGGGATTTTCTTGAGAGTTAGGAATGGGAAGTTGAATGTTTAATGTCCATCATATCCTTAATTTTTTTTATTAATTGGACCTAATTGAGTCTTTAATGGTTGCATGGAAGGAAAGAGGTAGAGTATGGGGCTCCCTAAGTGGAGGAAAAGTTGTTTACTCCCTTTCCATGCCTCGTGGATGGCGTGAGGAAGGCCAACATGAAATTTGAGCTTAGAGAAGCATTGGGGGGAAAGAATTAGGGTCAAAAATAAATATGGGAGATGAAGGAAGGAAGGGACATTACAATTCAACATGAGCAGAGAGAGGGAATTCGAGGAACAAGGATGAGATTTTGCACTAGATTTTTGGATTGATAGGAAGCACAGTTGAAAAGAATGGAGATTAAAAACCATATCACAACATGCTGGAAAATCATGAATGAGAAGGAAGACAAGAACACATGTGAGGTTAGGACATGGATATAGGAAACATATATGGTGAAACATTGTTCAGGCGAAGGAGAAAGGTCATCTAGATTCTTGCTTTGGATGGAAGAAATATTACCTTTAGATTCCTGTTTTGAAGTGCCTTCAATGGACTTTGGAGTCTTCATGGTCTTGATACAGTGGGATCTGGATAGTGTATTCCCTAAAGGGTGGAAACAATGCACTTTGGATTCTTGGTTTAGGGTGGATTCATTGTGCTATATATTACTAGAATTGGGGTGGAGACACTCAAAGCATTACAAGTTGGTTTTATAGGGTGGAGATGGTCTAATATTTTCATTTCCAATATCTAAGGGTGGAAGTGGTGTAGCCTATGAATTCCATGTATTTGAGGGTAGAGATGCTGTGATCTTTGGACTCCTTGCTCCAAATTGTTACTGTGGTTTAATTCCTTTGAGCATTCATCTCAAGCTCTGAAACTGGTTTAGGGGTGGTTGACTGTAAGAAATATTGCAATGTCATCTTTTTAAGGTTTGGTGGAGGGTTGAAGTCCCAATCTTAATTGCTAGGCTTCTCATTATAATATAATTTCTTATTTGAATCCTTGTTTATTTGATTGTTAAGTAATTTCTCACTGTGTTATTAAAGATACATATGTTAATTAATCCCAATGTTGATTTCCTTTGATATTGATGAGGAAAGGATTATTTCCTACATGAATGATGAGGATGGCTAACTTTTCTATTCATTAATTAGCTCTTTATCATTTTATTCATCAGGGAATTTAAGAGATGTGGGAAATCTCTGTCAAATTGAATGATGTTACTAGCATTGAGTTGATTATGTTTGGGAAGTCTGGGTTGTTGAGTCAGTTAGAGGAACTATGAATTTATGCATAACTATAATAGGAAAAACCCATAAATATGCATATGAGATATGAGATAAGTGTCATTTAAGCTTGGGAGGGATAGCCTAAAATGAATCTTTATGTATACACGATCCAAGTTTAGTGTTATTTAAGCTAGGGATAGATAGGTTGATAGGGCCAAGAATTGAGGATGTTATTATTGCAACACACACACACACACACACACACACATATGAATATGTTGCTTAACCTCTGAAAGGATAGCCCATATCTAACTAAGGGTTGAGGGAATCCCCCTCTATACATATATATAAATATATATGTAAATAAGCATAGGACGGGTTTTCCATGTATCGTAGGAATTTTCCATTGGCATATGTACATATATAAATAGGCAAAAAATCATGTAACCTTAAAAATGTAAGGGCATATCAGATGGGTCATTTTTGCTATTTGACATATAAAATCTTTGTCTTGCTCCAGTTTGGATGCTTCGTAAAGAGGCTGGGGTAAGGGAGTAGCATAGAGTGAGAGGCATTGATATTTAATTAGGGAAATAGATGTCAGTATGACGATGATATGACATCATCACAAAGTCTTAGGTTCACATACCTCTGGGAAATTGTAGTGTTCATATAAGAAAAGGGTTGAGAATGATGGGGCTAGGAAATGGAGAAGTTCTTCGAAGTTGAGAGAAAGAGTATACACCTCAGGACGTCAAGGTCTATGACCTCAGAAACTCTTTTTGTGGCAGTTTTCATGAAAAGGGAGATATAGAGGTTGAATATTTAAATTTAGGTAGCCTGAAAGGTATTTCTGAGTGGAGAAACCCCACAAAAAGTGAGCTTGTGGGTGAGATACATAAGGTTTGGGGTTTCTAACCCAAAGGTGTGGGCTTAGAACACAAGAAAATTTATATTTTATTCTAATTTGGTATTGATGGTAAATAGGGGTTTCTTGAAGGACACAGAAGATACCTAAGACACTCACGCAAGAGATATAAATAAGAGGTGAAAGGAGTGTCCAAGACACAAGTGAAGGATTGATTTGTGAGAAAGAGATCTACCATAAGGAGAGTTGCAACCTAGAAGGGGAGGATGAGTAGAATATGAGGTTGAGTTAGTGTTCTATGCTCAAATATGTCACAACAAGGATATGTTTATGTTTCAGGGTCGAATTAAGTGTTCCAGTCAAGGTGTCTCTCTATTGAAAAAGGCTAAGTTTTTTATCCTCGAGAAGGCCAAGATTTTTGAGATATTGAAGGGATAGTTTTGTGACTATTGGAGAAGTTTGAGCCCTAAAATAGGGTTGGCTTATACCCAAATCTAAGCATAAAGAATCTAAGAGGTAGCAAGCAGACGCCATCCGTGGTCTTCTCAGGTGGACAAAGGCAGGGAAAATTTTAGGGGATAATATTTGTAGATGGGCTAATTTTCCATGTTTTTTCCAAAAAAAAGATTCACCAATTCCCATTTTTCCCTACAAGTGATTCACCCAAATTTTATAAGAAAATATTATTTACCTTAAAAATCGCCAAAATTCTATAGATACTATATAAAATCACTATAAATTTTAATATTTTTATTAAAATATCACTAATCATTTTATAGTTTACATATTGGGGATTAGTAAGATTCGCCAAGGTTTCTAATATTTAAGATAAGTTTCCATCCTTAAAATTTTCCATGGACAAAGGCCATATAAGGTTGAGGGCCTATGAACCTTCGAGAAGGCTAGTTGTGAGGTCAATAAGTCTCCTATATGTGACCGTAGAGTAAACAAAGGTTTTGTTGTACTTTGAGGGTTAGAAGGACTCCATGAAATTGAGTCGAGGGAAGATATGGTTGGTTAGGCCAAGTGAAAGTCAAGATAGGGCTAATTAAGGGTTGAACAGAGGTATTGCAATATAACAAGGGTAGAAGAAGAGTCATAACAACATGTTAAGGCAGATTGAAGAGGCTGAAAGTAGGCCAATACATATGAGATTAAACTCAGGACTAGAAAGTGCCCAGGTTAACTAGACAAAGGAAAAGAATATTTTACCTAGTGATGCTAGGTGGGCTGATAAGATAGGCTAAAGGGTTTGGAATAAAGGAGAAAGCTAATGGTGACAAAGAATACTACAGCAAAAAAGGACAAAGGCTACAACAAGGAAAAAAATAATATTGAGGTTAGTGTGTTAAAGGAATAAACCTAGGTGAGTATGTATCTTGTTGATTTTATTTTGTATTTGTATTTGGGTAGATGAGGACATGATGGACAAGGAATTTTACCTAGGGTTTCATTGAAAGTATTGAATTTGTACTATAGGATTGTATGTGGGTTTGAGACATGTTTCTTTTATTTGTTTCGTCTCTTGCTTGATGCAATGTGAGCACTTGTTTAGAGTTAACTATTTTTAACACACTGCAACACCAAAGGCATTGTTTTCAAGTGAAGCGACATAACCATCTAAGGAAACTTTCAAACTGGTCATTATTAATAGGTGTGTGACAGATTTTGTGAATAAAATTATGAGTATCACCCTTGGATTTCAATTATATATGAGAAGCCTTCATACTTAGCACTGACATCTACAAAGAATCAAACCAAGCTCGTTTATGAGACAACCTCTTTCATTTTATTCATGCAACTTCACCTCATTGAAGAACTACAAGCCTATTGCACTCTTCCAGCACAAATGATTATATCACTCTTTCTATCAAACACCGACAAAGAAAGTCTGAACATGAACTATTTCATATTGGATTTCATTTCCATCTAGCTGCTTGAACATGAAGGTAGTTTGTTCCTAACACACTCAAGTAGTAACCCATTGCAATTTGCTCCTATTCTTGTGAAGGGAAAAGATCCTTCACCTTTAAGTTTGAGTCTAAGAGTGGAGATTTGTGAGTCCTTATCTACCTTAAATCCACAAAGGGTGTGTTTTCCTTCAAGCTTATGCCTATGATCAATGAGAAAATTTTGCATTTCCAACCATTTTCAAAGTAGCAACTATAATGTATACACACCCCCAATCTTACTACCCATATTTGGCATGGTGAGTTGGGCCCTCAATTTACCATTGTAACCAAGGTTAAGGCTTGCATATGATCTAATTGATTAATCACTTCTCAACCCATGAAGGGTGGCATATTTTTCCTTTGAATTTTCAACCATGATCAGTAATCATAAGAGTTGTTTATTCATGTAACACGCTCAATATGCAAGTTTTTTTCTTCATTTAACACAACAAATAAACAACCTTGCATATTGAGAACATCTCTGAGTTGGAGCCTGTGTTACCCCTTATTTTGTCATAGGTTTAACACTAGTGAATTATCAAGAGTTAACCAATTTGATGTTGGGAAGTTAGATATAGAAATGTCAGCTATGTTGAAGGATCAGTTTGTTAAGGTCTTCTCCGTGATGAAGAATATTCTCACAATTGTCTTTGTTAGGAGTCACTAAAAATGTTCAATTAGATGCAACATAATGGGATGACTGTTGGGTATGTGTTATATTCTTTCCACGACTAATCAAGCGCGGGGGGGTAAGAGGGGGGGCGATATCCCCCCCTGTCGGGGTCCGGGGCAGTGCCTTGGCGAAAATTTTTTAGTCCTTAATTTCTAGTGGGCAATCCATGCCCATGGTTTTGTGCATGGTTTTGCACATGGTTTTGGGGTACGATGGTTTTCGGCCCCTGGTATTTTTTGTAGATCTGGTCAATGGAACTACGGTTATGTTCTAATCCAGGGTTAATGGATTAGGGTTTATGTATGCTTTGACATGTATATATATTTTTTGTAACACTAAAAGGAATATGATGAAATATCAAGCTGGTCGTCCCAATTTGGGATCCAGGGGAAAATCTCTGTGTTTATCTGTTTTATGTTTTATGCTCTCGCTATTGTTTATTTTATGTTATAAGATTCGTGTGTAGATAAATTTTTTTCAGGGTTAAAAACTACATTTCGTATCGGAGCTATTTCAGCTTCAAGGGGACGCCTTTGCTGATGAGGGTTTTTTGCTCGGGCCTGAGGTAGACCCTGTTCAGTGGGAGATCTGCGGGATTGATTCTTGCGGTGAAAGAAGATGGCGAGTGGAGAAAATATAGAGATCGAGAAATTTAATGGTCAGAGTTTTGAGTTGTGGAAGCTCAAGATGGAGGATCTGTTGGTGGATAAAGATCAGTGGATCGCGGTAGATCCAGATACTAAACCAACAGAAATGTTAGATGAAGATTGGAAGAAACTGGATCAGGAGGCTAAGAGCACAATACGATTGTGTCTCAGATTCAGTATTGTTGAATGTATCTGGGGAAGCTACGGCGAATAATTTGTGGGAAAAACTTGGGACTTTGTACCAATCTAACTCTCTGGTGAATAAGTTGTTCCTGCAGAAAAAATTGTATAACCTGAGGATGAAGGATGGAGACTCAGTGACAGAGCATCTGAACGCCTTCAATACTGTGGTAAGTCAGCTGTCATTTGTTGATATTAAAATCTCAGATGAAGATAAGTGCATCAGTTTGTTGTGTTCTCTACCAGACTCGTGGGACAGTCTGGTTATTGCAATAGGTAGCAATACAAATACCTTGAATTTTGATGACATTGTCTCAGCCTTGTTGTCAAAGGAAATGAGACGAAGAAATATGGAGGGCTAGAATGGAGATTCCTTATATGTACAAGGAAGGTCCCAAAACAGAAATAAGAATAAGGTTTCGAGTGGGAGATCCAAATCTAGAGGGAGATCTAAATCTCTTGGAAATTTTGTAAAGGTATGTTGGAAATGCGGAAAGGAAGGGCACTACAAAAGAGACTGCAGATCTAAAGCTCCTGAGAAAGGAAATGGATGTGATGATGCTCCTTTTGCAGAGGCAAAAGCCACCTCGAATGAAGGTGGGGATGTGTATTTGGCTTCTTCTTCAAATACACATGTATATCATGAGTCATGGTTGATTGACTCAGGTGCATACTTTCACTTCACTCCCCATAGGGAGTGGTTTTGTGAGTATGAGAAATATGATGGTGGTGATGTCTTCCTAGGGGATGATAGGAAGGCCAGAATCGTCGGACGTGGAAAGGTCAAGCTGAAGCTGCAAGGTGGAAGGATTAGAACACTTACTGGTGTTCTGCATATTCATGCATTGGCCAGAAATTTGATTTCTGTAAGCAAGATGGATGATGCAGGTGTAAAAACAGTGTTCGAGAAAGATGCCTGCAAGATGGTTCGAGGAGCACTGGTATTAATGCGGGGAATTCGGACTGGAACTCTGTACAAGATACAAGGTAGCACTGTTATTGATGGGTGTAATAGCTCTGTGCTTCCTGAAAGTGGAGTAGAAAGCCTAGCTGTCTCTGGGGAAAAGACCATGCTATGGAATCAAAGGCTTGGACATATTGGAGAGAAGGGCCTACGGATACTACATAGAAATTGTATGGTAGAAGGTATGTCTAATTGCTCTCTGGATTTTGATTTCTGTGAACATTGTGTATATGGGAAGCAGAATTGGGTGAGTTTTCCTTCTGGTGCTAAGAGGATGAATAAGATATTAGAACGTGTGCACAGTGATGTGTTTAGACCTGTGTCAGTTCCATCACTGGGAAAGTCTGTGTACTATGTTTCATTCATAGATGACTTCTCAAGGAATACATGGATATATTTCTTGAGAAAGAAATCTAAAGTCTTTGACAGATTTAAAAAATTTAAGGCTCTGGTGGAAAACCAGACAGAGAAGAATATAAAGGCACTGAGGACAGATAATGGTGGGGATTTCTGCAAGAAGGAATTTGAAGAGTTCTGTAAGAAGTGTGGTATAGCATGACAGAAGACTACTCCATACACACCTTAGAAAAATGGAGTGGAAGAAAGAATGAATAGAACACTGATGGAAAAGGCAAGAAGCACGCTCAGTGGTACTGGGTTAGGACAAGAATTCTGGGCAGAGGCAGTGAAGACTGCATGCTATCTGGTTAACAGATCACCTTCATACGTGTTGGAGGGTAAGACTCCACATTAGGTATGGATTGGTAAGAAGCCCTCTCTTTCACATCTAAGGGTATTTGGATGTGATGCATATGTACATGTTCTAAAGAAGAAAAGGACCAAGTTGGATAATAAATCTGAAAGGTGCATCTTTATTGGGTATAAGGATGGTTTAAAAGGTTACAAGCTTTGGAACCCGGAAACAAGGAAGGTTGTGTATAGCCGAGATGTGGTGTTTAGAGAGGTGAAATATGTTTTTAAACATGAATTCATACCAAAGGAACCTGAGAAGATAGATTTTGAGCTAAAGGAGTATGAATCAGACTCTAAAACAGAAGAAGAGTCAGAAGAGGAAGAGCCCCAAACTCCAGCTATGAGAAGATCAATTCGGGAAAGAAAGCAACCAGAAAGGTATAATCCATCTGCTTTTTGTTCAGGTTTTTCCTTAACTATAACTGATGATGATCCCAGAAATGTCAGGGACGCAGTAGATTCATAGGATGGAAAACTCTGGAAGGAGGCCATGGTTGATGAAATGACATCCTTGCACAAAAATGAGGCACGGGATCTGGTGGAGTTGCCGGCTGGAAGGAAGCCCATCGGGAGAAAATGGGTGTTTAAGAAGAAGATGAATGTAGAAGGAAAGGTGGAGAAATACAAAGCTCGGTTGGTAGCAAAAGGTTATTCCCAGGTGCCGGGAATTGATTTTGGTGATATTTTTTCCCCTGTTGCCAAAGTTACTTCTATTAGATTACTTTTATCTATTGCTACTGCATTTAATTTTGAGATAGAACAGATGGATGTGAAGACAACATTTCTTCACGGGGATCTAGAAGAGGAGATCTACATGAAGCAACCTGAAGGCTTTATGGTGAAGGGTAAGAAAGAATTGGTATGCAGGTTGAAGAAGTCTCTATATGGGTTAAAACAGTCACCAAGGATGTGGTATCAGAAATTTGATACCTATATACGGGGATTTGGCTTCACCAGAAGCAAGCGAGATCACTATGTTTATTTTAAACTAATTGGTGACCGTGTTGTTTATTTGGTATTGTATGTGGATGATATGTTGTTGATTGGAAATGACAAAGAAATTATCCAAGATTTGAAGACCCAACTGTTCTCCAAATTCGACATGAAGGATCTTGGTGCTGCAAACTATATTTTGGGCATGAAAATTAAGAGAGATCAGGCAAAGAGGAAGCTCTGGTTAAACCAGAGGAAGTATGTCGAGACTATATTGCAGAGGTTCAATATGCAGGATAGTAAACCGGTGAATGTTCCTATTCCTGTAGGTGTAAAGCTGTCTGCTGAACAGTGTCCCAAGACACAAGAGGAAGAGGAGGATATGTCCCGTGTTCCATATGCAAGTGTAGTGGGTAGCCTGATGTATGCAATGGTCTGTACTAGACCATACATTGCACATGTACTGGGAGTATTGAGCAGGTTTATGTCAAACCCAGGGAAGGAGCATTGGACAGTAGTGAAGCGGGTTTTCAGATATTTACGTGGCGCTAGTGATTATGGCTTGTGCTACCAGGGAAGACCAGGATTGGAAATAATGTTGGACATTCTTGGTTTTGTTGATGCAAACTGGGCTGGAGATCTGGACCAAAGAAGATCTATAATTGGGTATGTGTTTAGCCTATTTGGAGGCGCAGTCAGTTGGATGAGTAAAAGATAGTCTATAGTGGCTCTTTCAACTACAGAGGCAGAATACACGGCAGCCACTCATGCAAGCAAGGAAGCAGTTTGGTTGCAGAGATTGTGTTAAAGTATGGGGTTGGTATAGCAAGCTATAAGGATAGACTGTGATAGCCAAAGTGCAATTTTCTTGGCTAAGAACCCTACTTATCATTCAAAGACAAAGCACATTGATGTTCAATATCACTTTGTTAGAGATATGGTTTAGGCTAAAAGGGTGTTGCTGGTAAAGGTGGACACTTTGAAGAAAGTTGCAGATGCTTTGACGAAGTCTGTGAGCACTCAAAAGTTCTCTTGCTGTAGAGAAATAATGGGTGTTGAAGAATTGGGCCAATGACTAAGCTCTCCTCTGGCCCCCTGCGGAAAGAAAACAACAAGTGGGAGAATGTTGGGTATGTGTTATATTCTTTCCACGACTAATCACGCGCGGGGGCGATAGCCCCCCCTTTGCACTGGGCGCAATGGGGGGGTGGTAGAACCCCCCTATCAGGGTCTAGGGCATTGCCCCGACGAAAATTTTTTGGTCCTTAATTTCCAGTGGGCGGTCTGCACCCATGGTTTTGTGCACGGTTTTGCACATGGTTTTGGGTTACAATGGTTTTTGGCCCCTGGTATTTTTTGTAGATCCGGTCAATGGAACTATGGTTATGTTCTAATCCAAGGTTAATGGATTAGGGTTTATGTATGCTTCGGCATGTATATATATGTGTTGTAACACTAAAAGGAATGTAATGAAATATCAAGCTGGTCATCCCGATTTGGGATCCAGGGGAAAATCTCTGTGTTTATATGTTATATGTTTTATGCTCTCTCTATTGTTTATTTTCTATTATAAGATTCGTGTGTAGATAATTTTTGTTCAGGGTTAAAACCTATAATGACACTGTATAAGTTCACCTTTTCCACTGATTATGCAGCATGTGCTAGTTTAGGATGCAGTTCCATATAATCATCATTAAAGTTAGGTTGGACTCAAATATCTTTGTGGAGAATGCTCTTGTTGACCTATATACCAAATGTTTCAGCATAGAAGAGGTGTGTTTAGTCTTTGATAATATTTTTTAACAGATGGGCTTTTCTTGAAATAAAATGATTACTGGATATGTTGAACATGCTTATGGTGAGGAAGAACTTCATGATCTCAGTGGGTTATGAACCTACCCTGTTGATGTTTAAGGATGAATGAGATGGAATGGAAAAAAAAAATAAGGAGGTGCATGAGAAACCTGCAAATAATCTAGACCTTCCTTTCGATGAGAGTTTGAAACTATATAAAGGCTCATAATTTGGACATGCATTCAGTATTGCAAAGAAAGAACAACCAAAAGAGTGGAAGGAGTTGAATACATAGGTTGTTGTTTTAGAAACAAAAAAGGATAGTCTCAATTTGAGAAATTCAAAACTCAAAACAGCTTAGGGAGTAGTGATATCAACTCGAGAAGTGGAAAAAGAGAGTAAACATCAAATAGTTGAGAAAGCGAATTTGATGAAAGAATATATAGATTCCTTTGTGTCTATGGAGCATTTAATTCTTGAATTTCACGTGAGATAAATGGTTTCAACAATATTAATTTAATAATATTGAGGTTTCTTTGAAGAATCTCATAAGTGCTATACAAGAAATTTATTTATGGGTCTCAAAAAAAATTATCCATCGAGTTCCTCAAGGAAACTATGTTGTTTTGGGCGAATATGACAAATATTTGGTCGAGATGGCTAGGCAAGAACCTAATCATGGCATCATTTTATGTCTATGGAGAATCAATGAGTGCTCCATGGAAGAAACATCATCCTGGAATTCTCTAAGGTGTGAGCACAAGAAAGCTAAGAGAATTTCAAGAATGGACTCATAAGAACTCTCCTATGGTGATTCTATCTCAACCATGATATCACTTTGGGAGAAAAAACCTTGGTATGATTCACTATTAACATAGTTTTGCATAGCTTTAATTGAATCTTGGTCAAACTCTTGCACTCTTACTTGACTCCTCCACTTTCTAGGTTGAGTCTGTTAACTTTTATTTTAGCTTTTGAGATCCCATTGTCATTTGATCTATGATGCCAACTTTTAATCTATATATGCCATTCAAATTGAGATCATCAATCACAAAAACAACATAAACTATAATAAATTTAATCCTTTATCAAATTTTCCATGCCGGAAAGGTCAAGCCAAGAAATGCACAAAGTTTAGGGCACAAGCCATTTTATTGCTTATTTTCCACTTGTTTCATACTAGAATAAAATTTACATCTAAAAAGAAAGATGTGTTTACAACACCTTACATTGATGACACAAAAAGAAAAAATACACTCCACTGGTAACCATAAAATTTTAATAGGGCCGCTAGGAATTACATTTATGATAAAAGGCAAGGAAAGAAGGATTGAAAACAAAGAAACAGTTAAAATAGTGAGAAAATGAGAATGCTCTGAAGCCTAATTGATCAACCTAGGACACCCAATGTAACATTGGTTCACTAGTGAGGTTAGCAGAGTTTAACCCAACTACTAGGCTTCATTTTGTAGAAATTTCTTGTTTTCCCACCCCAGTTTTCAGTTTCACCTTATTTCTCCTTTTAGTTAAATGCATTTTCCCATATCCTTACATTCAACAACAGGTAAATAATTTTTGCTGAAAACACAAATTCTGGAAAATTTACAGAATGTTGGAAAATGCAGAAATAAAAATCAGCAAGCTCAAAACAGCCATTCAACACATTTTTAACATAGAGATTTTTGGTCAAGGTGACCCTGGAAAAACCCCCTACAACTCTTGGGGAAAACTAGTTCGAAAGCTCCTTCTTATTTCTGAAAATGCCTTTTACAGAGAGGTGAAATATACAGAAAATTTTTCAGCAAATTAAATACAGACTTATCTTGTTTTCCGTGCTTGCCACTGCCTTGGAAAATGTGCCAGAACAGCAATAAACTCAAAATAGAAAATTTTTACAGCAAATGACAGTTTAGAAATTCATGCCCAGAACTTAGCTTAATAGTCGTATGGAATGTACGGACTGTACGGAATTTTCCAGCAAGCTGCCTTTCTCGAAAACAGTGCTGGTCGCCTTGAAAAACGTGCCCAACCACCTAGAAAAATGAGCCCCCTTGCTACTGTACTTTTCCTCGAAAAACATGCTGCCTTTCCCCTTGAAAATCGTGCCTCAATGCCGCTATACGGACTGCTATACGGATGGTTGTCTTGGTTTATGTGTTGCTGTACGGCCAAGCTGCCTCAGTATCCGTGCAGCCTCTTGCTGCCTTGGAAAACATGCCCTCCTTGCTGCTGTACTAATTTGTTGAGTGTGCCCTCTCCTTCACCTTCTCAAGCTCTCTTCAGAAAATGTCTCCAGCTCTCCTTCTCTTCCTCTCTCAATCTGCTCATGAAAGAATGAATGACCTTTTCCTCCTTTAACCTAACCCTAAGTGACTTTTGGGGAATCCCTAAATCCAATGGCTGAAATAGATTTAGATCTAGGGATGAGATTAAATGCTCATTTAAATCTCACTTTCTATTTTTTAATTCACCCCACTTTAATAAAGACCCACTTAGTCATTTATTTCCAAAGTCACTTTTCCTTTCTAATTTTACATTGAATTTATTAAAGTCACTTTAAAATTAGACTTTAGTAACTTTATCACTTAAAGTCACTTTTAAATTAGATTTGACTTTATAACTTTATAAAGTCACTTTAGGAGAAAAATTATATTCTTTTGGACATTTTTCCCTAGGGAAAAGATCAAAGCCTTAGGGAACCACCTGTCCTCCGGTAACCAAATTTCAACACTCCTTCTTACCGAGGAAGGTTTTCCTCACCACACCCATCTTGTCTCTGAAGTAGACATGCTTGCCTCGTGGTAAGGCTTTGGTAAGAATATCTGCAACTTGCTCATCAGTGGGAATATACTCAAGCCTCACAGCTCCCTTCTGAACATAGTCTCTGATGAAATGATATTTGATCCCGATATGTTTTGACCTGTCATGAAATACTGGATTCTCTGTGAGTTTAATGCAACTCTGATTATCACAGTAAATTACTGAAGGTCTCAACGGCTGACCAAATAATCCAAACAACATCTTGTGAAGCCAGATAGCCTCACAACTAGCTAGACTGGCTACCATATACTCTGCTTCCGCTGAACTCAATGCTACTGACTACTGCTTCCGGCTGAACCATGACACCACTGCCGAACCCAACCCAAAATAGCACCCTGAAGTACTCTTCCTATCAGAAGCACAACTTTCCCAATCAGAATCAGTGTAACCTGCCAATCTCACTCCATCCCCCTACCTGTAGTCCAGACCATAATCCACTGTCCCCTGCAAGTACTGTAAAATGTGTTTTGCAGCCACCCAGTGAACCTTCCTAGGCTCACACATAAACTGACTCATTGTGTTGACTGCAAAACAAATATCTAGTCTAGTGTTGACCAAATACATCAAGGAACCAATCAGCTGTCTGTACAATGTGGGATCCACCAACTCGGAATCCAAAGGATGAAGCTTCTTCCAGTTGGTGATCATCGGTGTCGACATGGGTTTACAATCCTCCTTGTGGAATCTGCCAACGATGTCCACAATATACTTCCCCTGCCCCAGGAAGAAATGCCCCTCCTCCTGCCACACCTCCAAACCCAAAAATTAATGCATCAAGCCAATGTCCTTCATCTCAAACTCCACCGCAAGATCTCTCTTGCAGTGCTCTATGAGTCTCTCTGCACCTGTAATGACTAAGTCATCCACATACAACACCATAATGAGAGGCTCCTCACCTATCACAATATAGTAGAGGTTCGGATCTGCCTCACTCTTTGTGAAACCCATCCCCTGCAAGTATGTATCTATCCTGGAGTACCAAGCTCTGGGAGCTTGCTTCAGGCCATAAAGGGCCTTCTTCAGTCTGCACACATGGGACTCCTTTCCATGCACCTCAAAGCCCTGTGGCTGCTCAATGTACACCTCCTCCTGTATGAAGCCATTGAGAAATGCAGTCTTCACATCCATCTGGTGGATCTTCCAACCCATCTCTGCTGCTATCGATATAATGGAGTGGATCAAAGTATATCGAGCCACGGGAGCGAAGGTCTCCTCATAATCAACTCCCTCTACCTGGGAGAACCCTCTAGCCACAAACCTCGCTTTGAATTTCTCAATGCTGCCATTTGCAGCATGCTTTACCTTGTAAAGCCATCTGGAAGTAACCACGGATTTTCCCTCAGGCCTCGGCACCACCTCCCAAACATCATTCTTCATGATAGAAGAATACTCCTCCTGTATGGCCTCTCTCCAGACCTGCTGGCTAGCTGCCTCCTCATAGCTAGAAGGCTTAGAGTCAAGGATGTTGGCAGTCATTTCCATATAGCTGCAAAACCTCTCAGGTGGTCTGCTCTCTCTGAATGGCCTCTTAGGCCCAGCAATAGATGTGGCCTCTCTCAAGGTGTCCTAAAGCCACTTGGGCTTCCTCTTCCCTGAGCACACTTCTCCCATTGGAGAATGAAACTCCTCCTCCTCATCATCATCAGGAGCCTGAACTCCTGATTGTCTGTCTGTTGTCCTCCTACCTGCACCTAAACCTATAGAAGCTGAGATACCGTGTGAACTTTCCATCAGTGGACTCCCTAGTGAACTGCTTTGTGGACTACTCTGTATGCTGCCCGAAGCACCACTCCTCTGACTCTGCGAGCCACTGCTCACTGATGGACCAGACATCGTCATAGATGTACCTCTGGATCCTCCAGATCCCTGCCCACTAGATCCCTATGACTGACTCAGCTGCTGCTGAGGGTCTAGCTGATCCACATACTCTAACTCTCGTGACCTCCTAAAGGCCCTGTCCTCCTCTAACTTCACATCCTGCCTGACAACAACTTTCCTCTGTGCAGGAATGTAAACCCGAAAGGCCTTTGAGGTCTCACTGTAGCCCACAAAGATACCCTTCTTTGCGGTGGGCTCTAGTTTGGTCCTCTTCTCCTTGGGTATGTAGGAGTATGTAATACACCCAAAGATACGAAGATGACCAATATCAGGCTTCTTCCCAGAAAAAGCCTCCTCCGGAGTCATATGCCCCAAGGCACGATGCGGACTCTTGTTCTGCAAATAAACAGCAGTGTTGCAGGCCTCTGCCCACAAAAACAATGGCAACCCCTGATCATGTAACATGGCTTTGGCAGCCCCTCTGATGGATCTGTTCTTCCTCTCCGCAACCCCGTTCTGCTAGGGGTTGTAAGGAACAGTGAACTCCCTCCTAATGCCTGCCTCCGCACAATAGTCAACAAACTCTCCAAGGGTGTACTCTCCTCCATTTTCCGACCTCAGGGACTTGATCTTCCGACCTGTCTGTGTCTCCACAAGAGCTCTGAACTCCTGAAACCGCTTGAAGACCTCACTCTTGGTCTTCAAGAAATAAATCCAGGTCCTCCTGGAGTGATCATCAATGAATAACACATAGTACTCATATCCACTCAAGGAAACATGAGACATCCGACCGTTCACATCGGAATGAATCAAATCAAGTATCCCAGTCGCTCTGCTGTCACTGCTGGGAAAAGGGGATTTGGCAAACTTGCCCATCGCACATCCTCTGCAAGTATCAAAGTGATCGGTACTGAAATCTGGCACACCTGTAGTGATCTCCCGCAAAGTCCTCAAGGCTCCATGATACATATGCCCCATCCTGCGGTGCCAAATCTCACACAGCTCAGAACTGCTAGCTCTGCTGTCGGTACTATTGCTCAATGCCAAAAGGGGCTGAAATGCAAACTTGTACACCTTTGCATGGCGTACACCTATCACTCTAGCTGAATCAGCTGGAGCGCCCCTGGGATATATCAACACCTGTCCCCCCCTAAACAGTATCTCATATCCTCTATCCTCCAAAGCTGAGACAGATATGAGGTTCTTCCTCATCCCTAGCACATAAAGAACATCTGACACCTTCAAGGGAGGTTTGGGTTCCCTATGAAATGTCAGTGTTCCCACACCGACTGCTCTAACAACTCTGTCATCACCGAGTACTACCTCTATATCAGTGCCACTCTCTGAAAGCTCTGAGAAGTACTCATGGACTCCTGTCATGTGACGTGAAGCCCCACTGTCCACATACCAGATACCCGAAGATGCTCCACTAGTCGAGGGAAATGCATGCTCCCTCTGAACCTTTATGGCAGATGATCCCGCACTAGAGGACTCACACGCAATGAACCCAAACTCCCGGTCAAAACGATCTGCAAAGTCCTCAACCTCTGCTGAAGCCGCCATGCTCTGGTTCTTCCCCTTCTTCTTCTTCTTCTCCGGACACACAACTGCATAGTGTCCCATCTTCTGACAATTCCAACACTTCACCTTGGAATAGTCCTTCTATGTGTTACCCTGTTTACCTTTACCTTTTCCTTTGCCCCCACCACTGCTTTTGGAAGCTTGCTTCTTTCCTTTTCCTTTCTTGCCTCCTGCCAACAGTGCTACATCCTCATCATGCTCAACTGGCTTGGTTGCCCCAAGCTGACCCTTCCTGATCTTTTTCTGAATGCAATCATCCCAAAACCTCTCCCATGTGGGAAGGGTCTCACGTGCACAAACCCCATCAGCAAAGTTCATCCATGAACTGGGGAGGCCATTCACTGTAATCCGCACCAACTCAGTGGGTGGAATGACCTCTCCAACTACTGCCAACTCATCTCTCACATTAGTAATCTTTGTGAGATATCTAGCTGCACTATCAGTCTTACCCATCTTAATGGCTTCAACTTCTCCTACAGGACCATTTTCCGATTCTCATTGGTACTCTGGTAGAGATTGGTCAATGTTGTCCACATCTCATGAGCATTTCTCTTTCCTCTCACATGAGGAATGCAATGGTCTTTGATTCTGTCTAGAATCAGTCTCTTACCCTTGTTGTTCTTTCTATTATATGCTTCCAACTAAACAACATTAGTAGGCATAACAACAGGGTGTTGTGTAGTATGCACCATGATGTCCCACACTTCTATCTCCTCAAAGATACTCTGCATTCACTCCTTTCAAACGATGTAATTGGTATGCCCATCCAACCTATCCTCCACCCTCAATCCCAATGACATCATGTTGTCCTAAAAACTGGAAAATAGCACTGCTGTAGTAAAGATAAAAATTATGTGTGTGAAAAATCAGCTCGCTGGAATTTTCTGAGTGAAAAATCAGTAGACTGTATTTTTTCTCCTTGTTGTCCCAAACTGCACTTTCAGCACTCAAGCTTCGATACCATGTAGAAATTTCTTGTTTTCCCACCCCGGTTTTCAGTTTCACCTTATTTCTCCTTTTAGTTAAATGCCCTTTCCCATATCCTTACATTCAAAAACAGGTAAATAATTTTTGTTGAAAACACAAATTCTGGAAAATTTACAGAATGCTGGAAAATGCAGAAATAAAAATCAGCAAGCTCAAAACAGCCATTCAACACATTTTTAACACAGAGATTTTTGTTCAAGGTGACCCTGGAAAAACCCCCTACAACTCTTGGGGAAAACCAGTTTGAAAGCTCCTTCTTATTTATGAAAATGCCTTTTACAGAGAGGTGAAATATACAGGAAATTTTCCAGCAGATTAAATACAGACTTATCTTGTTTTCCGTGCTTGCCACCGCCTTGGAAAATTTTCCGGAACAGCAATAAACTCAAAATAGAAAATTTTTACAGCAAATGACAGTTTAGAAATTCGTGCCCAGAACTTAGCTTAACAGCCGTACAGACTGTACGGAATTTTCTAGCAAGATGCCTTTCTCGAAAACAGTGTTGGCTGCCTTGAAAAACATTCCCAGCCACCTAGAAAAATGAGCCCCCTTGCTGTTGTACTTTCCTCGAAAAATGTGTTGCCTTTCCCCTTGAAAATCATGCCTCAATGCCACTGTACGGACTGCTGTACGGATGGCTATCTTGGTTTCTGTGTTGTTGTACGGCCAAGCTGCCTCGGTATCTGTGCAGCCTCTTGCTGCCTTGGAAATCTTTCCCTCCTTGCTGCTGTACTGATTTGCTGAGTGTGCCCTCTCCTTCACCTTCTCAAGCTCTCTTCAGAAAATGTCTCCAACTCTCCTTCTCTTCCTCTCTCAATCTGCTCATGAAAGAATGAATGACCTTTTCCTCCTTTTCCTCCTTTAACCTAACCCTAAGTGAATTTTGGGGAATCCCTAAATCTAAAGGCTGAAATAGATTTAGATCTAGGGCTGAGATTAAATGCTCATTTAAATCTCACTTTCTATTTTTTAATTCACCCCACTTTAATAAAGACCCACTTAGGCATTTATTTCCAAAGTCACTTTTCCTTTCTAAGTTTACATTGACTTTATTAAAGTCACTTTAAAATTAGACTTTAGTAACTTTATCACTTAAAGTCACTTTTAAATTAGATTTGACTTTATAACTTTATAAAGTCACTTTAGGGGAAAAATTAAATTATTTTGACACTTTTCCCTAGGCCAAAGATCAAAGCCTTAGGGAACCACCTGTCCTCCGGCAACCAAATTTCAACACATTTTCACTGTGGTCTACACCACCTAAATGGCATAACATAAAATCCTTGAGCGATTTTGGTAGAATATATACCATTCAAACCCAACACCTAAGCCAATGGAAGTCCCTCATGGGAAAATTTATTACAGTAATTCCTATAATTAAACAATAAAAAAGTTCCACAACTTTCCATCCCCAAACTAATGACCAGACACAGGTCATCAATAGGGTGATCGTACACATTTTGTACATGTACAACTCAAAGAATCCACGAACATGGGATGAGAACCTCCCCTATGTATAATACAATTATAACTCGACTCTCCACAGCTCAACTAGCCATAGCCCCTTTCAGGTGGTCTTGGGATTCCAGCCACTATGTCCCATTGATGTAGCCATGTCATTTGTGGCCACTCAGGCATATTCAGCTCGTGTCCAGTCTGAAGCTAACAAGGCAAAAAACTTCATTGAGAACATTCAACACATCCACCAATAGTTTCATGACATATCGGACAGAGCCAATTCTAATTACAAGCAATGACATGATCAACATCGGGTGCCACAAAACTTCTAGGTGGGCGATAAAGTGTGGTTACATTTGTAGAAGGAGTGCCTCACTGGACCCCACCACAAGCTTCGCCTGCTCCAATATGGGACATACACCATCACCAAGGTTGTAGGGGACAATGCCTTCGAGCTCAATATTCCACCATTGCAAGAAATCAAATAGGATTAGAAATCATCTACATTGAAATCAATGCATCTAGAGCAAGAAATCAGATATCATGAGAAATAAATATCTACACTAAAATCAATGCATCTAGTGCAAGAAATAAAATAGGATTAGAAATCACCATCTACATTGAAATCAATGCATCCACTTCAAGAAATATTATTCCCTCTTCCTTTCTCTCCATATATATATATATATATATATATATATATATATATATATATATATATATATATATATATATATATAGCCCACCCCATCTCTCCTTACCTCCCCTCTATCTCACCCCCTCTCCCCCTCCCCCTCCCCCAAACACTCTCTCTCACTCCATATCTATAAATCTCTTTTTCCCTCCCTCCCTCTCTCCATCTCTCTCTCTTTCTCTTCCCTCTCTTCACCTTCCATATATATATATATATACATATATATATATATATATATATATATATATATATATATATATATATATATATATATATATATATATATATATATATCTTCCCATTCTCTCCCTCAACCCCAACTTATATCACTTTTTCCTCCTGTTTTCCTCTCTCCCTCTCTCTCCATCTTCCTTATCACTCCCTCTCTATCTCTCCACCTTTCTCTCTCCATGTCTTTCTTCTTAACTTCCTTTATCTCTCCCCCCAACTCCATCTCTCTTTCCCTCCCTCTCTCCACTCTCTCACATCCTCTCTCTTCCTTCCTCTCTCTCCCTTTCTCTCCCGCCTCTCTCTCTCTCTCTCTCTTCACCCTCCAACTTTGTTATTATATCCATCCATTTCTCCTTCTCTCTCCTTCTCTCCCCCATTCTCTCCATCTCTCCTTCTTTTTCTCTTTATCTCACCCCTAAAATTTATACACTCTCTCTCCAACTCTCTGTTGTCACTCTCTCTCTATCTCTCCTTATTTTTCTCTTTATCTCACCCCTAAACATACACACTTTCTCTCCATCTCTCCCTTGGCACTCCCTATATCTCTCCACTTCTCACTCTCTATTTATTTTTTCTTCTTTCCCTCTCTCCCCCTCCAACTCCATATCTCTATCCCTCCCTCTCTCGTGCTCTCTCTCAAGTCCTCTATCTCGTCCTTTCTCTCTCTCCCTTTCTCTCCTACCTCCTTCTCTCTTCCCCCATATCTCTCTCTCTCTCTCTTTGCCCTCCAATCCTCTCACTATATCCCTCCCTCTCTCCTTCTATCTCTCCCTCCTCCATCTTTGTGTCTCCCTCTCCCTCTCCCTCTCTTACCTTTCTCTACCTCTCTCACTCCTCTCCCTCTCTCTCTCTCTCTCTCTCTCTTCATTCCTCCTGTCCCCTCTCCTTTGATTTATCTCCATCTCTTCCTTGTCACTCCCCCTATCTCTCCACTTCTATCACTATGTATTTGTTCTTCCATCACATATGTATCATGATATATTAATATATATTATAATATAACAAATTTAATATTGGCCCATATAATTCACCTAAATAAAGCCTATTTTTTGAGTGTTCGTAAATATAAAGCGATTATAGAGTAAATATGAAAATAGGTTTAAGTTATTTACCATACCTCTAATTTATTTATAGATGTTGATTTATAATCCTATTTGATATATTTTTTATTTATTTACAATATCTATTTATAGCTATTTTATATTTATTTATTTACCATACCTCTTTTATAAATATGGTATTTGGCCCATGGTATTTACCTAGTGGTATTAATAATAATTTGTCCCATGTTATTTGTCCCTTGTCACCCCCTCTCTCTCTAACTCTCCTTATTTTTCTCTTTATCTAACCCCTAAACTTACACACTCTCTCTCCATCTCTCCCTTGACACTCCCTCTCTCTCTCCACTTCTCACTCTCTATGTCTTTCTTCTTCCCTCCCGATCTCCCCCTCCAAATCCATCTCTCTATCCCTCCCTCTCTCATCCTCTCTCTCAAGTCCTCTATCTTTTCCTTCCTCTCTCTCCCTTTATATTTTGCCTCCCTCTCTCTCTCTCTCTCTGCCCTCCAATCCTCTCATTATCTCCCTCCCTCTCTCCTTCTCTCTCTCCCCCTCCATCGTTGTGTCCCCCTCTCCCTCTCTTACCCTTCTCTACCTCTCTCACTCCTCTAACACTCTCTCTCTCTTTGTTCATTCCTCCTCTCCCATCTCCTTTGGTTTATATCCATCTCTCCCTTG
Organism: Pinus albicaulis; assembly: GCA_034641835.2. NCBI lineage: Eukaryota > Viridiplantae > Streptophyta > Pinopsida > Pinales > Pinaceae > Pinus > Pinus albicaulis. The sequence goes on from CM076572.1 coordinate 1,364,642,222, forward strand.
TCACTCCCCCTATCTCTCCAACTCTATCACTCTATGTATTTTTTATTTCCTCCCATCTATATCTAGAGTTAATATATATCATAATATATTAATATATATTATAATATAAAAAATTTAATATTGTATTAATCCAAAGTTATTAAATTTAATAGTATTAATATTATAATATATTAATATGAATATTAAATTTAATAATATTAATATTAGCGTTAATAATGTTTTTTTCAAGGTATTAATAATATCACTAAGAAGAGAAGGCATGCCTTCTATGCTCGAATTTGTGTCTATATAAACATATCTCAACCCCTTTCAGAATCCATTAAACTAGAATACCATACTTCAATATGGGTTTTATCGCTCGACTACGAGCATGTGTCGTTCAAGTGTAAGAGGTTCCATGAACATGGGCTCCTCATTAGAGATTTCCCCCTCACTCGGGCAGATGTCGAGAGAAATAAATACATATGGGATCAAGATGGGTTTTAGTCGGTTAGATAAAAAAAGAACAAAATCACTAGAATTCAAGCAGCACAACCTGTACGAGGTGAACCTCAAGATGAAAAGATGATGGATATAGGAGATAATCGACTTGCAATCCTGGAACAAATTGACAAACAAGGAGAACCAAAGAGGCAGACAGAGATGCATGAAATTTTGGTAACGGAAATAGATGAGGCTAAAATTTGTATGGTAGAGAATGTAACAACTAAAAAAAATTCCTCAGAGGACCCAGAGGACAATCAAGAACTAAAATAAGTTTTGGCTTGCACCAATAAAATCTTGGAAGAAAAATACTAACAAAATATATTGGGTCCAAATGAGAAAACCATGTTCAAATTATTCCACACATGGTCATGAGCGGAGGGATAGGAAATCCATGTAAATAAGCTCTAAACCTTCCTCGATTGGTTTGGTTAATAGTATAAGATCAACATTAATTTGGAAGGTGAAATGTGACCAACCATTTAATAAAAAGACAATGGTTCTCAAATTCCTCCTCAAAATGCACTTATGGTAATCGAAAAGGGAAAGAAATGGTGCAAGTCCTCTAAGGAAGTACTCAGAAAAGTAGGGGAATATATGTTAAACTCCAATCAAATGAACCTGATCATGGAATATTATCACCTCTTCTCAATATTTTCCTAATGAGAGTTGTCTCACGGAATATATGCAAGTTAAATAATAAATGCAAGCAAAGATATATCAGGCCAAAGATCAAGCAATAGAAGCTAGATATAGTGTTGTTACAGGAAAAAAAAGTCCTAGGTGAGAGGATGGTGACTATTATGAGTAATTATTAGCATAGAAGCGAGGTAATGGAAATAGGTGAAAGAGGTACCATAGGTGGTCTAGAAGTTTCATGGGAACCTAGGCTGATAGTCTTTCAAGGCTGGTTCACAACCCCTTATATTCTCTCAGAAAATTTCTGTTGTGTTGGTTTCAAGGAAAGGGTGACTCTATCAAATTTTATGGTCCACTAGTGCCTGGTCTAAAGGATCAATACCTAGCATATTTGAGAAGGGTTTGAAAAGTTTTACAGGATTAATGTTGGATAATAGGTGGGGATTTTTTTATCAAAAACATGGAGGATAAAAGGGACGAAATAGGAAGATGGAGCTAATAGCGTCATCATTCCAATAAACCATAGAGGACCTTAAGTTGGTGGAAGTGGAAATGAGGAATGGCATTCACACATGGAAAAATAGGATGGGGTGTCAACATCAGGTGGCTTCTAGCCTAGATCGATTCCTTATTTCTGATGAATCTCTATTCCAATGCATATTCATTGAAGCAATGATTCTTCCCTACTTGGAATCAGGTCACTGGTCAATTATATTAGAGATATATCAGAAGATGGCTCTAAGGAAACATCCCTTCCATTTTGAGGGGCTTTGGTTTTAGAACTAGGATTTACTGGAAAGAATGGAATAGTGGTGGCAAGAAATAGAGATGTAGGTAGGGTAGCATGATACAAAAATTCAAATGAAAATTAAAAGAGCTAAATATTAAAATTAAGACCTTAAACAAGCAATAATTTAGGAATATTTTGATCGAGAAGGAGAATATAGAGGCCCAAATGGAGGAGATACATGGAAATATCAATGTGGAGGGTAGATATTAGCCCCTCTCCAAGGAGGGAGGGATGATTCTTCATGATTTAGAATCACGATGTAAGTAATATGAAGTATTTTGGAATCAAAAGTCCTACATAGAATGGTTAAGGGAATGGGAGAGAAATACAAATTTATTCCATCATTAAATGGTGAAAAATCAACACCATAATCAAATTCTCTCCCTAAACTCTATAAAAGGGAATTGCGTCGTTAAGCATAGTGAAATCGAAGCAAAGTTGGTGTCCTTTTACTAGGATTTGTTATATAAAGGGGGCTAAGATGAATTAGAAGCCATCAACAGAGTTACTAGTTTCATTCCTCCTTTGATCACCCCAGAGCAGAACGATGCCCTCATGAGAGAAATTTCTTATGGAGAGGTGGAGGAAGTGGTGAAGGATATTCCTAACAAAAAAGTGCATGGACCGGATGGTTTTATAATGGATTTCTTCAAATATTGTTGGCACTTTATCGGTAAGGAAATTCATGCTTTAGTGGATGAATCTCAACATTTTCAACATGTATGATCTAGTCTAAATGTAACTTTCTTACATTTATTCCTAATTCTAAGAACCCTAATGATCCAAGTGTGTTCGAACACATCCCTTTATGCAATGTGGTCTATAATATAATCTTGTCAATTATTGCTCGAAGGTTAAAACATGTTCTCAAAAACCTCATCAACTCATAACCGATAGGATTTTTGGAGGGTAGAAAATCTTGGACAACACTGTAACCGCTCACAAGGCAGTTGACATGCTAAAGCATAGCAAGAGGGAAAGGATTCTAATCAAACTATCTTTTTCCAAATCTTATGATCAGTTGAACAGGGGAATTCTCATGAAAATTTTGTAAGACTTTAATTTGTCTTCCTCTTCAATCAACTGTATAAAATCATTTGTATATGCTCTTTTCTTCTCTATTTTTATTAATGGATCTCCTTAGAGCACGTTTAAATCCTTCCGCGATTTGAGATAGGGAGACCTCATTTACCCTTTCCTTTTAATCATATTTTCAGAGGGGTTAGGTATTTATATTAAATTTTGGGTTAAGTTTAGGCATCTAAAAAGTATTAAAAGCCTCGGTCGGGATTTTTTAGTGACTTTTCTATAATTTATTGATGATACTATGCTATTTGGGGAGCCAAATTTGCAAGATATTCGAGCCTTGGACACTATGTGTGCTGATTTTGAAGATTCACCAGGTATGTTGATCAACAAGTAGAAATATAGTATGTACTTCTTCAGCGCTAGAAAGCTGATATAAAAAGGATTGACGTGAACCCTTAGTTTCTCAGTTCACTCACTTCCAGCCAAGTAGCTAAGAGTTCCACTAGTTGCGAACTCTCTGAGGACGAAATGTTGGAAAGAGGTCAGAGACAAAATTTCAAAGCGTCTAATGAATTATATGTCTAGATCATTAAATATTGCAGGTAGATCTATTCTATTGAAGTCTATATTATATGCTATTTTGGTGTACCAATTATTAGTCCTTTCGAGCCATAATGGAATCTATAAGGAACTTGTTTCCATATTTCAATTTTTTTTTTGAAAAGGATCTCATCTCTTGCCAAAACGGGAACTAGTATCAAGGGAGAAACTCTGCCTCCTAAAATGGAGTAGAGGACTAGGCCTTTGAGATCCAAATATGCTCAACAACGTTATGGGATAAAATCTATGGTGGAGTTGGTTTCTAGGGGGCTAAGAAATATGGAAGAGCATATGTAATAGGAAATATATCTTAGGATGGTTCCAAGTGGACAAAATTAGAGCCAAAAATTCCCCCATGTGCTCCCCCCTCTGTAATTTGGTACAAATAAGTAGAAATATAATCCAAGATCACATTTTTTGTGAAATATATGATGACAATATAGCTAGATTCTAGGAGGATTCATGAAAACAAATTTAATGCTTAGGGAGGTAGGAGGAGCTCCAACCTATACAAGAATTTACTCAGGCCCAAGTGGCATCAAGGGTGGTATATTATTGGAGAGAAGTGACTCCCCATTCTCGCTGGAGAAAGTGGAAATTAGAAGAAATATGGGTGGTATCAGGAGAAGTTAAAAATTGGTTGATCTTTCAACATGTTTTGGTAGATATGAAAATACATATTGTAGAAAAAGGGGACAAATTATGCTGGGGGCTCAAACTAGTAGGATCATTTACTGTTAATGAAGCCTATGGAATTGTAGGGGATTTTGCAGAAATTCACTAGAAACCATTATGGAGGAAGATTTGGACCCTCAAATTATGGATGAAAGTTTCCCATTTCCTTTATTTATTAAACTAATTCATTTGGTGTGAAGCTGGTAGTGGTCCTCCATGTTGTCTAGTAGGCACAAAGAGATTCATGGAATTTGTTAGCCTAATCCTTGAGGTGTAGTTTAATGGTATTTGTGATGATATTCTAAAGAATTATCTTTTCCCTTCTACTTGGTGATTTACCTAATTTTCATATGTTGTGAAACCAGCTCCAAAAATAGAAGAAAAAGAGATATCAATGCCTTAGAAATAAGCCACTTCGAGGGGGAAACCTCCAATACATTACATGAATGAACAATTGTTGGATGATACAAATGACAAAACCTCCTTTCTATATATAGGAGTCCATAAATAACAAATGTAATCCTAGCCGACGTAACAATAATAATTTAATAGCACAATATCAATAATAAGGATAAGGGTTACATGGCACAACAATAACAATACAAGTTACACTAACAACAACAAGGACTATACTAATAATATAAGGACCCAACATGCTCCTCTCCTTCTCAAAAAGGTGTTTTCCTCAATGCTTGAGTAGCTCCGGGTGCTTTTGTATAAAATTCTCATCCTCCCATGTAGAATCTTCCGTGGGTAAGTTCTTCCATTTTGATGAGATACTCTGAAATTGATCGATTTCGTAGTTGTCGAGTTCTTGTTTCCATGACTGCTTCACGTTCCAATATGGTTTTTACTTCCTCATCAAGTTCTAGCAATATTGTTTGAACTGGAATTTTGTCCCCTATAACCTTTTTTAAGCATGAAACATGGAAAAATAGATGCACTTGCGAAGAAGCAGGAAGCTCCAATTTGTATGCCATAGTACCAATCTTTTGCAAAACCTTGTAAGGACCATAGTACTTTGCTGATAATTTATTATCCTTCTTAGCTTGCTTGAGGGACATTTTTTTGTATGGTTGTAGCCATAAAAATACCCAGTCTCCCACATCAAAACTTATCTCACTACGATGTTGATCTGCCTGTTGTTTCATTCGATTTTGTGCCAAATTTAGGTTATCCTTTAAGAGTTGGAGAACTTCTTGTTGATGCTCGATGTGATCCTCCACTGCTTGAACCCTAGCATTTTCCCTTAAAGAAGATGTGATGGATGGTCAATGATATCCATAAAGTGCCATAAATGGGGTCATTTTAGCTGCAGTATGGAAGGAAGTGTTATACCACCATTCAGCCAGAGGTAATGATGCAGGAGCATCAAGGGCATTTTTTTTATTTTGTAAATATGTTAAAAGAGGGTGTGATAATTTTTAATATTTTATTAATTAATTTGAATAAAATAGGAGAAGGTGAGGATTTTTGTAAATATCATTTTATTTAATAAAAGGATATGAGGGAATTTAATAAGTTGAAGGATTTTAGGGATAAAGACCTATCCTTTAGGGATGTTGAGAGATTTAGGGTTTTGTTGAGGAATTGAAGGGATTGAGCATTTAATTAAATGATTTTTAAAATTGTATAAATAGGAAGGGGTTTTGAGAGAAAAAGACATTGAGTGAGTGTGAGTGAGAGTGGTTGAAAGAAGGCTTGAATAGCCAAGGCTGTAAGCCTCTGGTAGTTTGTAAGGGCCAATGAAATTTTGAAACCAGGCCAAGAAGAAGAAGGACTTCATTTCAGGTTTGCATGAGTAATGAAAGGAATTGATTTTGAGTTAATCTCCATTGTAAAGCTGTGGAATTGTTATTGTATGAATCGGAATTGTAATGCACTGACAATCTGATTTGAATAATGGGTGTGGATATTACAATGCAATGAGAAAGGCGTAGAGGTAGTGCTGACTTGTTGATTGTTCCAAATTATGAATTGAGTTCACTGGTTATGTCAATTTGAAATTCAAATTGAATCCTGTCGTGAATGGTTTATTCAAGAAGCAACGAATAATTACATCAAATGTTTAATCCTGGTGTTTATCTATAAATCTGCAAAATCTCTGTGGATTCGTAAGGATGTCTGTTCACTCCTTTGTGAAGAGCGCTTAATTTAAATCCAGTGTGTAATTATTTGCATTTGAATTCTGGAACAACAGCAATGTAATCGAACCATGAGACATAATACAAAGAAAAATGAATTGTGAGTAGTGGCATCAGTTATTAATTGCAGAACGTTTTTGCTGAAATCGTTTTTCAACTGGTTGAGATTGACCAATGTAAACACAGAACATTGGCACAATTGTTCTATCGAATTCATGAACAGACAATAGATGGTATAAATCAAGAACGCTGACATTAAAGGAAGCAGTTTGAGTCTGAAATCGGGTATGTGATTGCGTAGAAGTCGATTGGACAATTTTAAATTGTATAGTTCTGCTGAATAAGATCTATTTATAATTGCCAGATTCATTGTGAATCGATCCCATGAAAATCTTAGCGCTGGAATGAAAGTGTAATAGCATTTTTATCTGAAGTTTTAATTCGTGGTAATGATGGATGGTCGGTAGTCATTGGAAAAGGGCACAGGAATTCACGCACTGGAACTACAACTACGTGGACCAAGATGCTGAAAGGAGCAACGTTGCAGGTAGTTGACAGCGCATTGAACAATTTAAACAGTGGAATGAACCGTTTACTAAGGTCGATGTGTGAAGGGCGCAAGTTTGAATCCGAATACAATGAAGGTGAGTTGTAATGGGAGCAAAGGTAATTTAATATGGTTTGAATGTTTATTAAGTTTGCAGGTGAAAATCGATTGGTGGAAAGTGGTCGGATGAGTTAGTTTAAATCCAACGCAGAGTTGAAAGGATTGTTGGGTTTGGAATATAGCAAAGGAATTGGAAACTGTTGAAGAATTCGGAGCGGACAGAGTTATGATTGGCTCTTGAATGAAATCGATTTTAAACATCGAATTCTAATACCTGAATGAACTGCCTTAGTGCCGGAAAATTAAGATCAAATGTTGGCATTTGAGGTTGTAGTTCCACAGCAACTACAGAAAATGATTTGGTATTACAAAGGACCTATGGTATTGGTGGATAAACAGGTATGAAATTTGGGTTTTATTGTTTAGATTTGAGCCTGGTAAAGGGCGCACATATAAATTGCAGCTCTAAGTCCAAACAGTTTATTAGATTGCCAATGACTTTTGTAAACGTGAGAAATTGCAGTGTATTGAATACAAGAATTCATATATGAATAATGTTTATGAGCATGTACAAGATTTGGCACAAGGATTGACATGAATTTTCTAAATTGGATTGAGAATGAAAATTGTAGTTGGATGATGTGTATGAACACATTTGAATTTTGGTAATTAAGTGAATGAGGGAATTAAGGCATTGAAATGATTTTATAACCATAAAAATGAAAGATAACTTCCGCATGAAATGGTACAATTGTGAATTTGCCAGTAATTTGAGTTTTTGATTTGGGCATATAGCAGATGATGCATTTGGATATCAACAGCTGAAGTTCCTGTATGTGTCTAGTCAAATGAAACTAATTTTAATCAATATAAGCTATTTACCATACAAAACAACGAAGATATCCTTCCAAACATTTATTCACTATCTAATTTTGGCCATCGGATTGAGGATGATCAGATGAGCTATGAGCTAGTTGAGTACCCAAACAAGAAAATAATTTCATTGAAAAATTTTCAATGAAAATGGGATCTTTGTCACTTACAATAATCTTTGGGTTTCCATGTAGATTTTTAATTGTTTCCATAAATGCAGTAGTAACTGTACTTGCCTTAAATGGATGAGATAATGCACAAAAGTGTCCATACTTGGTAAGTCTATCAACTACCACCATGAGGACACTCCTTCCTTTGGAATTAGGTAAACCTTTGATAAAATCCATTGAAATCTCCTCCCAATGTTGATTTGGAATGGATAAAGGTTGTAGAAGACTCGGGCTCTTAATTGTCTCAACTTTATTTTTCTAGAAAACCAAACATTCCGCCACAAACTTTTGAATATTAGATTTAAGGCGATAAAAAAAAAAATTCTTTCTTCACCCTGTGGTAAGTTTTTAAAAATCCTAAGTGTCCTCCTAAAGGAGAAGTGTGCAATTCCAAAAGAATCTTGTGTTTTTGTTGGGGATTATTGCAAATATATAATCGATCTTTATACCATAAGGAATCATTTTTACAACTTAATGTATTAGATGTACTAGGATCTTGTTGCAAATTTTGAATGAGAGTCCACACTTCTTCATCCTTCTTCCATTCATCCCTTGCTTCGGTTATCCAATCTGGTTGGATAATTGAAATGGCACAAAGCAATACTTCCACCTCTTCATCCTTTATTGAGAGTGCATCTGCAATGACATTTAGCTTCCCTTTTTTGTAGAAGATTTCAAAGTCATAACCCAACATATTTGTGACCCATTTTTGCTACTCCTCTGAAGATAGTCTTTGTTCCAAAAAGTGTTTAAGACTATCATGATCAGTTTTTACCTTGAACTGTCTTCCCATTAGGTAAGGTCTCCATTTCTTTAGTGCATGTAGTATTGCAAACATTTCCTTCTCATAAATAGCCTTTTGTAAATACTTTCCTTTGATTGAATGACTTTTAAAAGCAATGGGTCCTCCTTCTTGCATTAAAACAACACCAATTCCATTTCCTGAGGCATCACATTCCACAATATATGTTTTTGTGAAGTCTGGCGTAGCTAATACTGGTGCTAGGCACATTGCCTCTTTAAGATGTTCAAAGGCCTTAGTTGCTTCAGGAATCCATGAAAATGCATATTTCTTCAATAATTTTGTTAGAGGTGCTGCTATTCTCCCATAATTCTTAACAAACTTGCGATAATATCCTGTTAACTCGAGAAATCTGCACAACTATTTTATGGTTGTGGGGAATTTCCATTCCTTAATGGCTTTAATTTTGTTAGGGTCTACCTTAACATCCTCGTGAGATACAATATGACCCAGATATTCCACCTCTTGTACTCCAATTAAACATTTGGATGTTTTTTCAAATAATTGTTTCTCCTCCAATAGTTTGAGCACCCTGTCAACATGTAGAACATGATCCTTCCAAGACCTACTGTAGATTAGTATATCATCAAAAAATACTAGCACAAATTTTCTAAGGAATGGTTTGAAAATGGAATTCATCAACCCTTGAAATGTAGAAGATGCATTGGTAAGGCCAAAAGGCATGACCAGAAATTCATAATGACCCTCATGAGTTCGAAATGTTGTTTTCGGAATATCTTCAGTCTTCATTCTAATTTTATGATATCCTCAACGAAGATCCAACTAAGTAAAATAAATTGCTCCAAGTAATTCATCCAATAATTCATCAATCATAGGAATGGGAAATTTATCTTTAATAGTAAGCTTATTGAGCTCCCTATAATCTGGACACATGCGCCATGATCCATCTTTCTTGTGCACCAATGCTACTGAAGCAAAGAAAGAAATTTGACTAGGTTTAATTATACCAGCCTCTAACATTTCTGCAATCATACATTCAATTTCGCTCTTTTGGACATAAGGATATTTGTAAGGCTTGATGTTTGGAGGAACACTTCCTGGAATCAAATAAATAGCATGATCATGATCACGAATACGTGGGAGTCCTTTGGGAGTATCAAACACCTTGGAATGATTGTCCAAGACTTTTTGGAGATCTAGAGAAATAGATGATTTTGATGTTGGAACTTCTAGTGGGCATAATTGTGCAATTACGCCCCGTTGTTCTTTCTTCAGAAGCTTTGTCATGACATTAGAGCTTATTATATTTCTTGGCTTCCCTGCAATACCCCGTAATTCGATTTCCTTTCCTTTCGAAAATAAATTCAAGAAAATTTCTTGAAAATTAAAATATAATCACAAATAATATGTAACCATTTACTCCTATTTAACATCAGCACTGCCCATTGGGATGAAGCATTCGAATATTCAATAAAGCCTTCACATGGCCTCAACGATATTATGGAATTTTCCAGAGAAATTTCTAGTTCCTCCATTTGCAACCATCACTTGACATTCTGGTGCTGGGTATAGGAAACAATTTAATTCCTTGGCTACCTTACAATGAATAAAATTATGGGTGCTACCTGAATCAATCAACACTATTACCTTTTTCTTCTTGATATGTCCTTCTATCTTGAGAGTTCGAGGAGTGGTAATTCCTGCCAATGCATTACATGATATGGTGGGACTCATTTCTTCCTCTTCTAGGGCTGGTTCCTGGTGTATATCCTCTTCTTGTTCATTTTCTTCTTCCTCTTCACAATCTATGTAAAATAATTTCTTCTCAGCACACTTATGACCTTTAGTGTATTTGCTATCACAACTGTAGCAAAGCCCTTTTGCTCTTTTTTCTTCCAATTGTTGTGGTGTCAACCTTGTAGGTTGTCGAAATCTAGGCGTAGCAACACTTCCTTCTTTATAGAATTGAGTGGTAGGCTTCCTTGTCGCCATAATTTTACATTCAACTTTTCTTGCCAACCTGAATGCCTTATCCAATGAATCAGGTTCCAAAACGCGAACTTCATGTTGGATGTTATCCTTTAAAGTGCCTAGGAAGAGATCAATCCTGTGTTCCTCTGTAAGATCAGTTACCCTTATATTCAATTTTGGGAAGTCCTCAATGTGCTGCCCCACTAAACCCTTTTGTTTGAGATTTATCAATTGGGTAAAGAAGGTGTTGCTCTTTGTATCCTCATAATGTGCTATCATTTCCTCCGTAAAAATTGACCAAGTGACAATTTTTTTACGGGAGCAAAGCTATTGATACCATACAAATGTATTTTGGGCCTAATGCAGGTTACATTATACCTTTGTGTTTTGCATTGTTGAGATCAAAATACGTATTGCTCTGTCTCAGTATCCATATTGCTGGAATTATACCATCAAACTTCCTCATATCCATCTTTGGAATATGGTGGTTCTTCCATCCAACATTAGAGTTTATGAAATCACGATTAACATTTCTTTTGTTCTCATCATGAGTTTCCTCTACTATCTTTTCACCATTAGGAAACATTTCTTGTATCAACTTTTCCAAACGTTCAATGTCTAATTTTAGATCACTCTTCATGCTTTCCATGTTGTCTTTCATTTTTTCATCAATCTTAGCTTCTATGTCATCCATCTTAGCTTCCATGCCCACTTCCATGCCATCCATCTTAGCTTCCAAACCATTCATCTTAGCTTCCGTTCATTTCTTCAAACCAGCCATCTTAGTTTCCATGCCTTTATTCAAAACTTCCATTTCATGTTTTGTTGCTCTTTGTGATAGTGAAATTTCATGCACTTACTCTTTTAATTTTGATATCTCATGTGGTGTTTCTTCGTCTTCATGAGTCATAATAGAGCCTTTTGAAGGCTTAATGGTTGTTGAATTATTTTTATGGGGCATCTTAGAACCCAATACTGATATCTATTCTTCAATATTCCCTTGGAATAAATTCAAACTAATTTTTTTCAAACGAGACTTATGTAATTCGAAAAAAATACACACCTTTTTCGAGCTTGATATTGAAACTGAATTATCTATATGATTTCGTATCTTCAATATCTAAACTTTGGCCCTGAGGTAGCCCTCTGAATCCTCTTTTGAATGCCACAGGTTTGACCTGATTCAAACTCTTCAAAGCAAAGTTATGTCCAATCTCCCATAATGACCTAATTATGGACTGGTTCAGTAGAACGAACTTGTAAGACTTGCCACGTGTCACTGTTTGCTCCTTTGGCCCTGAAATTGATAGAAAGAAAACTACAGTCTGTTTAATACCATCCAATTTCCCCAATGTGTGTCTGTGGACAGATTTCGAAACCTTCGCTTATTTTGGTTTGACTTTGTCCTCATTTTGAGGGTAAATATGAGAATCCATACTACACTTCTCTCTCATCGGGGATATATATAAATGATATTTTTTTGAATGAACTATACCCTCTCCCGTCAGGGAGAGTGGGTTCGTACCTCTCCCGGTGGTCGAGAGTTCGGCTAGCTCACCCTCACCCCCTTTCATATCGTTTCTCTCTGATAGCTAGACAGGATTATTCATTATAAACTAATAAAATGAAACTAAATATAGAGCCTCTGCATTGCAGGTCCATTCCGTTCCCAGTGATCGACAATGAATAGAATCCATATCCTATTTCATAGCTTTCCCTAGATGTTAGTGGGAGAGCCTATCTTTCCCCATGATGAGGACCTCCCCATCATTAGGTTGGAAGGGGATAGTTCTCTATGAGTAGGATGGAGCAATACTACAGCAGCTGCTGATGAGGTTCCACTTCTTAAGGTATCATAGAACCATATTACCTAAGTACACCACAATTGGGATATAAAATCCTCTATGTTCGTTTAGTTGGTTGGGAACATATTTGCAAAACCTCCGCATTTCGCGCATTTTTCCATAATCACATCCTCATTTGATGGTTCCGAGTCATTCCTCATTGAGATATGAAAATGGATTTGATTCATTATGAAACTGGCCATTTCCAGAGGTTTTCCTAATGTTTTTCCATTTGATAGAATGCTCAGAGAGAGATTTATGAAAATTTTCCCACAATCACCTCTTTGAGATGAAATTCAGGAGCCTGAAAAAGACCTAACTTCCATAGATCATATCTCCGAAAATATTGCGAACCAAGATCTGACATTTTGCGACGAATTTCCTCAGGATTTTGGCTTCGCGCGCTAAAAATTTCATCTTCTGAACCTTCGTAGAAAAAAAGTTATAGTGAAATTCCACGATGACCTGTTTAGTGCAGCGAAACCCTAGAATCCAAAGCTCTGATACCAAATGTTGTGAAACCAACTCCAAAAATAGAAGAAAAGAGATATCAACGCCTTAGAAATAAGCCAGTTTGAGGGGGAAACCTCCAATACATTACATGAATGAGAAATTCTTGGATGATACAAATGACAAAACCTCCTTTCTATATATAGGAGTCCATGGGGCCACAATGTAATCCTAGCCGACCTAACAATAATAATTTAAGGGCACAATAATAACAATATGGGGGTTACAGGGGTACAACAATAACAATAAGGGGGTTACACTAACAACAATAAGGGACTATACTAGTAATATAAGGACCTAACATCATATGGTGTAGTAACCATATCTTTGATCTTGTATTTGTCCATCGTGTCTGGGATGAACATAAAAGTGAATTGAGTTCCTCCATCAGTGACTACTTTCATATTTATTGAAAACCTAAATAAGAATTCCTCATGAAGGAATTTGTATACTACATGTTCATTCATAGCTGATATTTCCTTGGTTTCCATCCAATTTATAACATAATTAGTACATGCGAGGATTTACGAATTATGGTGACAAAATGGATTCATTTTTTCCAAAATATCGAGCTCCCACGTATCGAAGCATTCCAATTAAAATTGTAGCTACAATGTCATATCATATAATTACATTAACCTTCCCATGCAATGGAAAATATTCCATCTCTTTACATATTTCTTTGAATCCTTGAAGATGTTGGGCCAATAGTACCCTTGGTGAAGTACATTGTACCCAATTATCTTACCAATAAAGTGGCCCACAGATACAACATATTGGAAATCATTCAAGATTTAATACATATCATCTTCTTGTAAACATATTTCTATGATGAGTATAGGTCAACTATAGAATAGCCAGTCATCTGCCAAATATGTCTCAAGTAGATTCCAACCCATTCTATGCCATTGACACTATTCCCATGGTTTTTCAAGCTTGACCCTAAATTCTTAAATAGCTATGAACTCATCCATGCTCTATTATCCATAAGTGTAGCACAACACTGTAGATGACATACTTCAAAATATAGCTCAAACCAGTTGTCGACTCATAAATCCTTTAAACCATACACCCACAGTGATTTCCATATATCCCAAAAGCCCTTTAAACGAATGCCCACAATGTTTTTTTATTTAAAGTATTCCAAAGGCCCATGGTCACCAAAACATGTAAAACCCATCGCAAAATATCTCATGTGCACGCCTTTCATTATTAGAAGGAAATGAAAAATGTCAGTAAAATATCAACCTCCCAAATTTGTTACCCCGATGTTATTTCCTAGAACACCTTTGTTTTCCATCAAGGTGAGCCCTCTAGGCTTACATATTGCATGGCTCCACCCACAACATGAATAAACCAATCATTATCCCAACAAGATGACTTCTCACAGCCACCATGATTCCTTCATGTCCCGTTTCTTTGTTTTCGCGACCCTTACTCCTCTACGCCTCGTTTTTTTTTTTGGAGTATTCCCTTCATGTTTATTTGTTTTTTGGGTCCACACGATGCCTTTTTCATTGGCTCTGTTCTCTAACATAATTACCATTGCATCACCTTTAATGTCTCGACATCTAGTTAACTCGCAACTTTATCGCTTGCACCTTTTTTTAAACCTTTTGGGATAAAGCCTCAAGGATGATTTCTTTCTTACATCAACAACTCTATGTGGTGCATCTTGAGTGGTGACACAAGTCACCTGTATTTGGCACACTAAGCCACCCATAAATATTTAATACTCCTTCCACATGTCCTTTGTACCGAATTCATGTGGATGTCATCATGAGGTAGTCGAATTTTTCCACACATCATTAAGGGAGGGGAGAAAAGAGGTTACTGGAGATTTTTTATGTGTTAATTCCTTTGTTAAATTTAATAAAAATTTCAAGGGTGCATACAAATTTTTATTGTTGTAATGCTTCTTCATCCAAAGGGCAACACTTTCGCGCTCCTTTAGTTCTTCCAAGGAAGGACCTCCAAGATGAGTTTTCACATTGGACCTTAGTCTACGGAGTCTACCAATCAATGGTTTTGTCTCATGTTCTGCTAGTGTGTGGACTGTCTATGTAATATTATGCTTATGTCATCACTATTTTTCCCTTTGCGCACACCTATGGAACCATCTGAGGAAAACCTTGCCAGGATGAACTATGCAATGGGCTCCACTTCCAGCCAATGAGAATTTGCGTTGTTGCTTTATTGTCTACCCATGTTTTCTCGAACCTCTTTTAATGGCTCTACTTCATATTCCACTACATTTGGAAATTCCACAAAACTAAATGACCACTTTTTTCCTATTCCACATTCATAGCTACTACTTTGAGCTTGGGGCCACTGAACTTTGAATAGAAATAAA
Source organism: Pinus albicaulis (assembly GCA_034641835.2). NCBI lineage: Eukaryota > Viridiplantae > Streptophyta > Pinopsida > Pinales > Pinaceae > Pinus > Pinus albicaulis. The sequence continues at coordinate 1,364,657,673 of CM076572.1, forward strand.
TCCTAGTTTATGAGGCCATTTGAAGACTTCAATATATTATTGGAAATATATTTTTGAGCACTATCCAATTATGCCACTTCCAGGAGTATCTGATATTATCTCCTAAGGAAAAACCCACTTCAAAGTCTAGGACTTCTGCTGAGATCAACACACCATGCACATCAATGTTGGCCCAGTTGCCATCACTACTAGCCTAGTTGATATCATTGCTAGCCTAGTTGACATCAATGCAAACACACTGGATTCCACCATCCATCCTAATGATGCCAAATATCCAATAGTTTAGAGTTGGAATTATAGTATTTATCAATTATGTAGATGGAATTGTAGCAAATTTTGTTTATGTCGGCACCGTCGCCACTTCAATTAATACAATTCCTTCTCTGTGTAATGCATCCTCAATGAGGAGTTTTATGAGTCAATGATGTGAGAGGGTTTGTGATGCTCAAGTAGAAATTTAGACAAAAAAGGTCTTGTTCTACGACATTCGCTAAATGAAAATGGTAGATTAATCATCCTTCCATGCCACATGCGATCTTGTAATTGAGGGCGTTGTAGGTTTACAAACCCATAATGGCCTTCATAAGTAATCTTCCAATAAAATTGTGGAGACACATCCCCCCAAGGAATCGACAATGACCTTCTATCAAACCATCTTACTTTCTTATCTAAGGATCCTCCAATATCAAAAAATTGCTACATGATCTCAATCTTTAGCCTTATTCAACTTTACCAACATCCTCCTATATGGGAAAGCCCTCTAACCTTGGATATTTCCTCCTCTTTCACTTATACAATTTTCCCTACAAATATAGACCTATTTTCTATAAATTTCATGGCGAATTCAAACTTTCCATCATCCTCATATGACTGAAGGTTATTATATACTATACATCTAACCCCCCCATAACAAATATTTCACCCATATTGTCATCTACTTCTAACCATAGTGCCCCTATACACTCCCTGCAATTGAGTGAGCCTCCCATTCCTCCTACTCATAGCTCACGAAAATTATGGTTGCAAGATGGAATAAATGATCCTAAGATTGGTTATTTATAATTTTAATATTTTATATACTTATTTATTTTAAATTAATTTACTTATTATCTTTCTCCACTATAGAATATCTAGTCAAAAGTATTTTTTCTTAAATCTTTTTTTTCTCGTTTTAAAATAGATATTTTTTATATACTTATGGAAGGACAATGATTTATGTAACTGGGTGATCATGTCATAGGTTCGGGGTAGTGTTGAATGATGAAACCAGTTTCAATTTAGGGGTCAGGTTAACCAATGTTAACAAATATTATTCATTGTATAGTTTGGGTGATATAACTCTCACTTGCCATTAAGTGGTTGTTATGGATATTACCTTCTTCGCACTGTCCTTTTGGAACCACAAGACAATTAGGATCTCCTTTGGAATCTACGTTATAGTGCAGTTCCACAATTGCAACATCATCTCATAGTTGCAAAAATCGTGTTTAGAGTTGTAGAAACAGAGTCACAACATCGGTGTTGGCCATATTTGCAACTTGATTTGATCATTGTTTTACAAGAATAATCATCATCACTCATTCTAGATTTGGAAATTGTAGTGGTGGAATTGTATTAACAATACTAAATAGTTTTGACAATGATACTTCCATATTTTAAGCGATGGTGCTCCAAAGTTGTTGCTACTAGGTTTCCATTGCTAATTTGTAGCATCATACTTGTAGCAATAATAGTCTAGGGTTGCAATAATGGGATTTTAGTGACAGAAATGTAATAATAGGGTTGTATAATGGTGTTGCAGAAGCAAGGTTGTGACAATAGAGTTGTAGCGACATCAATATCATCTCTTGCATATCCTGAAAAGTAATATATTAGTAGAAAAAAACTATAAAGGGGTTTATGAGAGCTTGACTTGAAATATGTTGACATTACCATCACAAAACCTTCAAGTTCACTTCTATTCATGAGTTTATTATTTTTTCTCTAATTCTTTTTAATCATGAGCGTGGTTTGTGCCACCATAAGTTGGTTTTCACATAACATGCCCCCATGTATTCCTATGAGGGTTTTCATATATGGGATTTATTTATTTATTTTTATTTATTTTATGTTTTTGGAAAAAATTATCCAACAAGGGTTCCTAATTTTTTACAATATATAGGTCAATCCATCCATTAGTGGTCCTCACCCAAAATGTCGGCTTTACCAATTATACCAAGAGGAGGGAGGTGAATTGGTATAATAAAACTTTACACTTGTTTAAGAATTCAATCACAAAATAATACACCAAATACATAAGAGTATTGAGCACAAGATATACATGGAAACCCATCTAGGAGAAAACCATGAAACTTCTTTTCTTTATATGATTAAAACATGAACCAAACTACTATTACAATATTTTTAGGCACCAAATTACAAGAGACACCAATCCCCTGAGATTTTCAAGTACCAAATTTTTTAATGCACCAACCCCCTCGGATTTTCAAGAAACAACGTGTTCGAGACACGAATCCCCTCTAGATCTATTGATCCACCTTATTTTATCCTTTAGATATCTCTTTCATCACATTCTCAGACTAGATATGGAGGTATCTTCTTTAATTCTTATAATGTTTTTTTTTGTTTGTTTTTAATTTTGATATATTTCCTATCTTTTAAATACCTATTTCTATTTATAACATTTTACATGATCTTTTCGCATTGATTTCAGTGTAGATGGTGATTTGTAATCCTATTTGATTGCTTGCACTAGATGCATTGATTTCAATGTAGATGTTAATTTCTAATTATATTTTGTTTCTTGCACTAAATTCATTAATTTCAACGTAGGTGGTGATTTCTAATCCTATTTGATTTCTTGCACTAAATGCATTGATTTCAATGTAGATGTTTGTTTCTAATCCTATTTTCTTACTTGCACTATATGCATTGATTTGAGTGTAGATGTTGATTTCTAATCCTATTTGATTTCTTGCATTAGATGCATTGATTTCAGTGTAAAAGTTGTTTTATAATTTTATTTGATTGTTTTCACTAGATGCATTGATTTTAATGTAGATGTTTTCTAATCCTATTTGATTTCTTGCACTAAATGCATTGATTTTAGTGTAGATGGTGATTTCTAATCCTATTTGATTGCTAACACTAAATGCATTGGCTTTAGTGTCGATATTGGTTTCTAATCCTATTTTCTTACTTGCATTAGATGCATTGATTTGAGTATAGATGTTGATTTCTAATCATATTTGATTACTTGCATTAGATGCATCAATTTCAATGTAGAAGTTGTTTTCTAATCTTATTTTATTGCTTGCATTAGATGCATTTATTTCACTGTAGATGTTGATTTCTGATTTGATGTAATTGGATGTATGATGGTACATTAATTTTCAAGTGATTGGATTAACAATGTGCATTGATTTCAGTGTAGGCATAAAAAATTATTGACAATTTACATTTATTTTTGTGTTATAGTAATCAACCTATTAATATTGGAGAGCAAGAGAGACAAGGTATGATGTTTACTACAACATATCGAGCTAAATATTTATATGGTTTACGATTTCAACTATCCTTTTCATTTAATCAATATAAAAAGATGAGAAAACTAACAACGGTGGTAATAAGAATAGTAGAAGTAAATAGTTTGAGATTGATCACAATGAAGATTATTTGTACTTGAATACATTCTTTTTATTCACATTTTCTATCATTCAACACTATTATTGTCACTTTGCATTCAAAATTTGTATTTCATCATTTTTCATCATTAATGTTATAAACAATATTTATCATCTCACCAAACTGAGGTAACGAAGCTAATTAAAAATCAAAATGACCAGGTTAATCATAAACACATTTAGCATATTTAAAACAATTATATTAATATTAGATATATTCACATATTATTGATAAAATTAATCATATCTGCAACAAATTTTCCTTGGCTGCTCTTGACTGAAACCAACTTAGATCCATCTTAACTCTGGATCTATCGAGCACCGAGAGGGATCAAATTTCTCGAGGTGCAAACCTTTACTCAATTTTTTCACTCAAAAACGAGGTTTTCACCTTATGAGATTTAATCCCTCTTGATGCTTGATATATCTAGGGTTAAGATGGATCTAGGATGGTTTTTAGTCATGAAAAAAATATTTTAATGTCCATATAAAATAACATAATTTTATATCCTCTAGATAGTACACCTCGGTGATGGGAGATGCAGACGGGTAAGGTGTTGCAGAGTGAAGCCACCACCCCATCTCCTCAACCAACATTTTAGAGGGGTACCGTGGTATTCCATACCCTGCATGCGTGTGCGAATGAAATTAGAAACTTTGAAACTGTATTGTCCATATTCGATTTAGCCTTTGTTACTACATGCTTGACGGACAGGGTTAGCACAGGTGAATTATTCTGCTCTCTGGTACAAGTGTGACTATGAACGATGACTTGCACTACTGAATTATTGCTAAGAGTTCATTACCTCGTAGTTCTAGTGCTTTTTCTTAGCTCAAACCCAGTTCTAGTTCAGTTTTGAGACAATTGGGGTACATTGGTTGTGGTTTTTTGTACCTTAAGAATTTGTGGGATCGGGCTTCTTGAGGTTGACTCTTCATGAAGTCGCTGGAATCAAAGCTTCCAAAGTGTGGATGAACCTCTTCTTGTTGGTGGGTTAACTCAGAATGTTCTTGCTTCTTTCGTTGTTGTAGTTGCATTCTTACCAATCTGTTATAGTTCAATAGAAGATACAAATAAAGTAGTTGAATATTTATGCTAACTAATTTATTTCAATATCAATCTTTTATATGTGTATATGTATATATAAAGTAAAAAAATTACATATTTTCAATCTTGACCATAGTAAAATATTTCAATATAAAAATACAACAAAAAAAAATCAATTATTTTTAATAAAAATAATAAAACCGAAATATATGATTCATAGTATCAAATTAATATGTGGTATTTAGAAAATATTAATAATAGTAAAAATTCAACAAAAGTCATAAAAAAATATTTATTTAAATATTATTTAGATGTATTTAAAAACATATTAATAACTACAAATTTTTTATTGTGGTAATAAGTATAAATATAAATATAAATAATTGTAAGTGTGTGGGGTTGAAAAAAATATGTATATATTGCATATAATATAAAATGTTCAAAAGAACTATGTATATATTGCAAAAAACAATTGAAAAAAACAAATTCTTATGGTTAAGATATGTTAAATAATCTTATTATTCCACATTTTGGGCCTCTTTGAGATATAATTTTAAGTCGTATAAAATTAACCAATATACTTTTAAGTCATATGCAATTAACTAATATATATCTATATGAACATGATTTAGAAGAGATTAATTTTTTTGAGTTTAAGATTTTCACTTTAAAAGTGATTTATAATTAACCATGCTAGATCCATCTGAACTCTGGATCTATCAAGAGACAAGAGGGACCAAATCTCTCGAGGTGAAAACCTCTTTTTTTAGTGCAAAACTTGAGGAAAGGTTTGCACCTCGAGAGATTTGATCCCTCTTGGCACTTGATACATCCAAAGTTAAGATGGATCTAGGTTGGTTTCAATCGTGTCCGGCCAAGGAAAATGTATTGAACATATGATTAATTTTATCAATAATATGTAAATACAACTAATATTAATATAACCATTCTAAACATGCTAAATATTTCTGAGATTTATCTGGTCATTTTAATTCTAATTTGCGTAGTTACCTCAGTTTGTTGAGATGATAAATATTGTAAAATACCTATAATGATGAAAAATGATGGAATAAAAGTTTTGAACCCAAAGTGACAATGTAATAGTGTTGAATGATAGAAAATGTGAATAATAAGCATGTTGTCAATTACAAATAGTCTTCATTGTGATCAATGTCAAACTATTTTCTTCTACTATTATTATTGTCACCCTTGTTAGTTTTGTCATATTTTCATATCAATTATATGAAAATGGCAGCTGAAATTGTAAACCACTTAAATATTTAGCTCAAGTTGTTGTAGTAAACATAATACCTTGTCTCTCTTGTTCTCCAATATTAATAGGTTTAATTACTATAACACAAAAATCAATGTACATTGTCAATAACTTTTTGTGCTTACACTAAAATCAATGCACACTATTAATCCAATGACTTTAAAATTAATGTACCATCATACATCCAATTACATCAAATCAGAAATCAACATATACACTAAAATCAATGCATCTAATACAAGAAATCAAATAAGATTAGAAAACAACATCTACACTGAAATCGATGCATCTAATGCAAGTAATCAAATAGGATTAGAAATCAAAATCTACGCTCAAATCAATGCATCTAGTGCAAGTAAGAAAATAGGATTAGAAACCAACATCTACATTGAAATCAATGCATCTAGTGAAAGCAATCAAATAGGATTATAAATCAACATCTACACTGAAATTAATGCATTTAGTGAAAACAATCAAATAGGATTAGAAATAATCTACATTGAAATCAATGCATCTAGTGCAAGAAATAAAATATAATTAGAAATCAACATTTACAATGAAATTAATGCATCTAGTGCAAGAAATTAAATAAGATTAGAAATCACCATCTACACTTAAATCAATGCATTTAGTTCAAGCAATCAAATAGGATTAGAAATCATTTACATTGAAATCAATACATCTAGTGCAAGTAATCAAATATCATTAGAAATCGACATCTACACTAAAATCAATGCATCTAGTGCAAGCAATCAAATAGGATTAGAAACCACCATCTCTACTAAAATCAATGCATCTAGTGTAAGAAATAGTATTCCCTCTCTCCCCTTCCATCTATATCTATCTCCCTCCATCTCTTCTTCTTTGTCTCTTTATCTCACCCCCACAAACATACACGATCTCTCACTTCATATCTATCAATCTCTCTGCCCCTCCCTCCCTGTCTCCATCTCTCTCTTCTTTCTCTTTATCTTTTTTATATATCTCTATCTCCCTTAGTCTCTCTATATCAAACCCAAAAAACACACTCTCTTTCTCCAATCTATCTATCTATTAGTACCTCCTCCTCTCCCTCTCTCTCTCTCTCTTACCCTTCCCTCCCTCTCCCTCTCCATCACTTCTATCTCTCTTCCCTCATGCTATCCTCTCTCCCTCTCTCTCCACCTTCCTTATCATTCTCTCTCTCTCTCTCTCTCCATCTTTATCTCTCTATGTATTTATTCTTACCTCCCTATCTCTCCCCCTCCATCTCCATCTCTCTTTCCATGCCTCTCTCCACTCTCTCACATCCTATTTCTCTTCCTTTCTCTCCCACATCTCTCTCTCTCTCTCTCCCTCTCTCTCTCTCTCTCACACACATCACCTTTTGAATTTGTTACTATATGCCTCTCTGTCTCCTTCTCTCCATCTCTCCTTCTTTGTCTCTTAATCTCACCCCCAAAACATACACACACTCTCTCTATCTCTCCCTTGTCACCCCCTCTATCTCTCCACTTCACACTCTCTATGTATTTCTTCTTCCCTTCCTCTCTCCCCTTCCAACTCCATTTCTCTATCCCTCCCTCTCTCTTCCTCGCTCTCAAGTCCTCTCTCTTGTCCTTCCTCTCTCTCCCTTTCTCTCCTACCTCCCTCTCTCTTCCCCCAGTCTCTCTCTCTCTCTCTCTCTCTGCCCCCCCTACAATCCTATCTCTTCCCCCATCACTTTATCCCTCTCTCTCAAGTCCTCTCTCTCATCCTTCCTTTATCTCTCCCTTTCTCTCTTGCCTCCCTCTATCTCCCCCTGCCCTCTCTCTCTCTCTCTCTCTCTCTCTCTCTCTCTCTCTTCCATTCAATCCTCTCTATATCTATCTCTCTCGCTCTCTCTCTCTCTCTCTCTCTCTCTCTCCTTCTTTGCCCCACCCCCCCCCCCTATTTCCATCTCTCCATCTATGTCTCTTTATATCACCCATAAACATACACACACTCTCTCCATCTCTCCCTTGTCACTCCCCCTCTCTCTACTTCTCACTCTCTATGTCTTTCTTCTTCCCTTCCTCTCTCCCCCTCCAACTCCATCTCTCCTCCTCTTCTCATCCTTCCTCTCTCTCCCTTTCTCTCCTACCTCCATCTCTCTTCCCCCTTCTCTGTCTCTCCCTCTCTCTACCCTTCAATACTCTCTCCTTCTCCCTCCCTCTCTCCTTCCCTCTCTCACACCTCCATCTTTATGTCTCCCTCTCCCTCTCTTACCCTTATCTACCTCTCTCACTCCTTTCCCTCTCTTACCATTCTCTACATCTCTCACTCTCTCCCTCTCTCTCTCTTCATTCTTCCTCTCCCATCTATTTCAGTTTATATCCATCTCTCCCTTGTCACTCCCCGAATTTCTCCACCTCTATCATATGTATTTGTTCTCCCCTCCCATATATATCTAGAGTTAATCATATATATATATATGAGATTTAATAATACTAATAATATTAATATTAGGGTTAATAATGTTTTTGTTGAATGATATTAATAATAATTTGGTCCATGGTATTTGGCCCATAGGCTTGGTATATAATTAGATGTTGATTTCTAATACTATTTGATATATTTTTATTTATTTACCTTACCTCTGTATACCTCTTTTATATTTATTTATTTAACATGCCTCTTTTATAAATATGGTATTTGGCACATAGGATTTACCTAAATAAAACCTCTTTTCTAAGTTTTTGTAAATATAAAGAGGTGCATGGAGTAAATATAAAAATATGTGTTATTTATTTACCATACCTCTAGTTTATTTTTATTTTAATTTATTTACCATACTTCTAGACTAAGTATAAAAATATATTTTTATTTATTTACCATAAGTCTGGTTTATTTATATGTTTAATTATTTACCATATATCTTTTTTGAGTGTTAGTAAACCTCTTCATCTTTCAAATCTATATTGTTTAACTGTTTATTTATATGGTGATATTATTTAGATTTTAATTCTTTATTTCTTTTAGCTTTTTATTTTGGTAGTGAATTTGATGACAAACTTACACATCTCCCCCATAATGGGCTGTAGAATGGACCTCTCTAGGCATTGAGATTTCATCCTCTAAATACATGCTAGGATCTATAATCAAATGAATCCATATGTCTAAATAGGTCAAAACTTTGAGTCCAAACATTAAATTGAGCAAAAAATTATTAAGAGAGATTTTCCTACCTCATTTCTTTCTTTACGAACAACCAAATTGTCATTGGAGCATTGCGACTCCATTTTATCATAGGTTTCCTAATCTCTATCCAGCGAGAGAAGAAAAATCTAGATACTTGCATGTCTCATGGGAAAATAATTTGTGCGTGTACTAATGGTACCCCGGAAAATTCTTTGTCTCGTTTTCTAAGTGCAAAATTATAGATTAGTTGCTGCCAATTTCAAGGAAAAATTTTATGTGGGCACATGATTTTATATAAAGCTCGTTCGTATCCATGAAGGGCCTCGATGTTTTGAAAACAATTTCCCTTCATTTATATTTTTCTTCTTCAGTTCCTCTCATTTTCAGTGATCATCTTTTGCCTTATCTTTCCAATATTTCTAGTTGGATGGAATTCGACGAACAACCCCGTCAAGGGGTGATTTGAAGTTGAAGTCAAATACAGGAAAAAAAAATTCATGGACGGTTAATTTTGTTTATTTTTTTGTTAAAATGATTGGAATGAATATTAATATTATCTATCTATTCCTAAAAAACATGGGGGATGGGGCATTTTAAATACCAAGACTTTCAACTCCGCGCTTCTCATCAAATCCTTATGGAGGGCTATCAACGGACATGGATTATGGCACAAAATCATCATATGTAAATACTTGTCGGGGGATACACTACACAAAATCTATAACACCCAAATGTCCTTCCCAAGATCGATTTCTATGATTTGGCAAGGTTTCAGGAAAATTATGTCGTTGCTTGCTGATAGGCTGTCTTGGACGTTTGGGAATGGTCAGCGAATCCTTTTATGCTGTGATAGAATTTGTGGTGTTGTTGGGACTCCATACCTGGAGGTTCAAATGGTGCATAAGCTTTCCCATCGAGGAATTATTTATCTTTCATAGGTCATTCATTACTGGGCTCATGATGCACCCATCTGGAAGAATGCTACTCAGAATTGGCCTTCAGGGCACGGACGCAATGGATTAGAACACATTTGTTGGTAAAATGCAGGCTGGTGGTTTGTATCTAAGGGAAGGAGGAGACATGATCACATGTGAGGGGGCCATGGCGGGAGAATCTCTGATTGTTAGTGACATTTATTCCTGTATTTCTTTCCAATCTCTGTAAGATAAATATTGCTTTGATTTCAGGCATTTTTGGCACATGCGTATCCCCACCAAGATACTTCTTTTTGGATGGTTAATATGGATGCGGAAGATCCTAACTTGGGATTCACCCATAAAAAGGGGGTTCTCTGAGCCTGGCAGATGTCCCTTTTGCAAAAGCCATGATGAATCGGTAGCACGGCTCTTTTTCTCCTGCCCCTTCGTTCTTCAAATATGGACACTTTTTAATGGTTTTCTAATGGATCCCTTCTGGAGGCTGACGGATTATATGGACACTATTAAAACATGGGACAAGCTCCCTGGTATATTCCAATCTCTGCCTTTTTTTGTTTTCGAAGGTAAGGAAACCTCCATCCCCCTCATATTTGCAGCTATTATGAACTACATCGATGGCAGGGTTCCTTCTCAGCCCTATGTTACTGATTTATCTCGCTGTATACAACCTCATCCTATCTCTCTTCCGACGATATTTTTTGATGGGGCATGTCTTGAAGGGATGATGGGCTGCAGGGCTTGGATCAAAATTTCACAAGCAGAGAGATTTCTCATTTGCTGGAATGGTGGGAAAGGATCCAATAATAAGGCGGAGTTGATGGCATTATGGAGTGTCCTTACGGCTGCTTACAACCTGAGTTTGGATGCAGTCCATATCTATGGGGATTCTAAAATCATCATAGAAGGAATATCTGGGCGATCCTCCTTCAGTTCACCGGGTTGTTAGGGGTGGTTTGTGAGAACCAAATATTTTTGGATTAATATGAAGGAACCCCCTCTGACTCATATTTACAGAGAAAACAATACCAGAGCGGATGGGCTCTCTAAAAAGGGATTAAGTCTAACTTTTGGCAATCTACAGCTATCACACTATAAAGACGAACATCCTACTAGGACCTTCAACGTCCCAATTCCTTGAGCATATTACATTATGTTTTATTTGCAGCTTCAAGAAAACCGGTAACAAGCGAGCCTATTTCTACATGTTTATGATGGATCTTCTCCTGTATATATGACGATCCCTTATTAGTTTCCTCACTTTTTGCAAGCGAGCCTAAATCACAAAAGGATCGGACTAACAAGAGAGCCTGAAAGCGGTCTACTACAAGATATCTAGTCTTTTCTTATGGAGTTGTGACCTTTTCAAGAGAGCCTGAACAACACATTATGCATGATCTGGGATTTGTTCGTTTATGTTGGGATATTTTTCTAGAATACATCTTATCTCACAGGCTCAACACTTGTTTATGTTTATGTCATTAGTCTTTACTGGTGGCATTATGGCCCGATTATTTTCATAGTTGGAACAACATTGTTCTCAACTCTTAATGCATGTTTATGTCTTGAAACTTTGTTTATGTACTGAGAAATAACAATGTTGGACTCTGCTACAGTTTTGATTACTGACAGTTATATGCGAAGTAGTTCACTCTGTGTATTAGACGAGAGAACGTAATTAGAATGATGATGTAATCTATCTACTCTTGAAAAGTCTCTCCCGAGCTTGGATATGATGGTTGATATGTATTGTTTACTTATATAATAAACAACATTTTTTTCCTTCTGAAAAAATAAATAAATAAATAAAAATAAAAGTAAAAAAGATGGAAGAAATTGTTAAGTTTGATGGGTGTTTCAAATTTGAAATACTTACCCTAAATGAAATTGAATAACTCTGAATCAGATATTAGTAAATTGGAATAACTCTGATATAGAAGAAATGTGAACTAGATATCAGTAAATTGGAAGAACTCTAACCAAGATATCAATAATCAATAATTTTTTTTAGTTTAAAAAAATTCTTCTTTTATTAATCAAAGTAATTATAATACTTTGTTTCTTATTTGTTTCCTCTAAAAAAAAAATGCATTTCTTTCATAAATTTATCATTGTACCTTCATTTAAAATTAATACAAAATTCTACTTACCTATGGTATCCCCTATATCTCCTTACTAATTCCACTTTGAAATTTATTAGTATACACGCTCTCATTATTTCTGAAATATCTTTGTCCTAGCCTTAATAAAAACAACTTATACAAAATTGCTATAGTTCCTTCATTTATCACTGAACTTTTTGATATGCATGAAAGTGAATCATATTTGTTTCTGCTGCAATTCCTTTTTTTTACACTATGTAAACAACCCCATTATGTTTAGGGTACATATGCTTATATGTAATCTGACAAAATGTATGCTCCAGAATCTGGATAAGCCTCATCCATGTAGAAAGATTAAAAGGATTAAATTAAGAGGTTCCCTATACCCATGGATTAAATTGAGAGGTTCCCTATATCCATTCTATGACACTGTTTGAGTCTAAAAGTATCTTTAAAGTCTCAATACCCAGACATTTTCCACATAGAAATGTTCCAATTTTTCCTTTACATTTGTGTCTTTTTCTCCTTCTCTCCAAAAAATAATAAAACGTATCAGATTCCATTACAATATATGCCCAACATCCACCATAAAAAACTAGCAAAAAATTGACTCCAGGTGGATATACTTGATATTACCTCTATAGCTTCTTATTTTTTTAATAATTGATCCAATCTCCAAGATATCAGTAAATTTTCAGTGAGTAGAGTTCTATTGTAAATATTAAATAATGGAACGAATTGGTGAGTAAGAGTGCTCATAAATTTAACAGGACAATCTGCAATTAGAGTTCTATTGTAAATATTAAATAAATATTGTAAATATCAAATCCTTATGGAGGGCTATCGACGGACATGGATTATGGCCCAAAATCATTAGATTAAAATACTTCTCGGGGGATACAGTACACAAAATCTATAACACCCAAATGTCCTTCCCAAGAGCGATCTCTATGATTTGGCAAGGCTTCAGGAAAATTATGTCGATGCTTGTTGATAGGCTGTCTTGGACATTTGGGAATGGTCAGCGAATCCTTTTATGCTGTGATATAATTTGTGGTGTTGTTTGGGCTCCATACCTGGAGTTTCAAATGGCGCATAGGCTTGCCCATCGAGGAATTGTTTATCTTTCACAGGTCATTCATTACTGGGCTCATGGTGCGCCCATCTAGAAGAATGCTACTCAAATTGGCCTTTAGGGCATGGACGTGGTGGATTGGAACACATTTGTTGGTAAAATACAGGCTACTGGTTTGTATCTAAGGGAAGGAGGAGACATGATCATGTGGGAGGGGGCCATGGTGGGAGAATCTCTGATTATTAGTGACATTTATTCCTATATTTCCTTCCAATCTCTGCAAGATAAATCTTGCTCTGATTTTAGGCATTTTTGGCACAGGAGTATCCCCACCAAGATACTTCTTTTTGGCTGGTTAATATGGAGGCAGAAGATCCTAACTTTGGATTCTCCCATAAAAAGGGAGCTCTTTGAGCCTAGTAGATGTCCCTTTTGCAAAAGCCATGATGAATTGGTAGCACACCTCTTTCTCTCTTGCCCCTTCATTCTTCAAATATGGACGCTTTTTAGTGGTTTTTTAAAGGATCCCTTGTGGAGGCCGACAGATTATATGGACACTATTCAAACATGGGACAAGCTCCCTGGTATATTCCAATCGTTGTCTTTTTTTATTTTCGAAGGTAAGGAAACCTCCATCGCCCTCATATTTGCAGCTATTATGAACTGGATCGATGGCAGGGTTCATTCTCAGCCCTATGTTACTGATTTATCTCGTCGTATATGGCCTCATCCTATCTCTCTTCTGGCGATCTTTTTTGATGGGGCATGTCTTGAAGGGATGATGGGCTGCGGGGCTTGGATCAAAATTTCACAAGAAGAGAGATTTCTCATTTCCTGGAACGGTGGGAAAGGATCCAATAATAAGGCAGAGTTGATGGCATTATGGAGTGGCCTTATGGCTGCTTACAACCTGAGTTTGGACGCGGTCCATATCTATGGGGATTCTAAAATCATCATAGAAGGAATATCTGTTCGATCCTCCTTCAATTCACTGGGTTGTCAAGGGTGGTTTGCGAGAACCAAATATTTGTGGATTAAGATGAAGGAACCCCCTCTGACTCATATTTACAGAGAAAAAAATACCAGAGCAAATGGGCTCTCTAAAAAGGGATTAAGTCTAACTTTTTGCAATCTACAGATATCACACTGTAAAGACGAACATCCTACTAGGACCTTCGATGTCCCCATTCCTTGAGCATATTACATTATGTTTTATTTTCAGCTTCAAGCAAGTCGGTAATAAGCGAGCCTGTTTCTACATGTTTATGATGGATCTTCTCCTGTATATATGACAATCCCTTATTAGTTTCCTCACTTTTTGCAAGCAAGCCTGAATCATAAAAGGATCGGACTAACAAGAGAGCCTGAAAGCAGTCTACTACAAGATATCTAGTCTTTTCTTATGGAGATGTGACCTTTTCAAGCGAGCTTGAGAAACACATTACGTATGATCCAGGATTTGTTCATTTATGCTGGGATATTTTTCTAGAATACATCTTATCTCACAGGCTCAACACTTGTTTATGTTTATGTCATTAGTCTTTACTGGTGGCATTATGGCCCAGTTATTTTCATGGTTGGAATAGCATTGTTCTCAACTCTTAATGTTTGTTTATGTCTTGAAACTTTGTTTATGTATTGAGAAACAACAATGTTGGACTTTGCTACAGTTTTGATTGCTGACAGCTATATACAAAGCAGTTCACTTTGTGTATTAAACGGGAGAACGTAATTAGAATGATGTTGTAATCTATCCTCTCTTGCAGAGTCTCTCCCGAGCTTGGATATGATGGTTGATATGTACTGTTTACTTATATAATAAGAAGAAGAAGAAAGAAAGAAAGAAAAATAAAAAAAATAAAAATAAAAAAGAAAAGAAAAAGAAAATAAGAAAATATGGAAGAAATTGTTAAATTTGATGGGTGTTTCAAATTTGAAATACTTACCCTAAATGAAATGGAAGAACTATAAATTGGAAGAACTCTGATTTGGAAGAAATGTGAACTAGATATCAGTGAATTGGAAGAACTCAGACCAATATATCAATAACTTTATCAATAATTTTTTTTTGTTTTAAAAAAATTATTCTTTTATTAATAAAAATAATTACAATAGTTTGTTTCTTATTTGTTTCCTCTAAAAAAAGATACATTTCTTTCACAGATTTATCATTGTACCTTCATTTAAAATTAATACAAAATTCTACTTACCTATGGTATCCCCTATATCTCCTTACTAATTCCACTTTGAAATTTATTAGTATAGAGTCTCTCATTATTTCTGAAGTATCTCTGTCCTAGCCTTAATAAAAACAACTTATACAAAATTGCTATAGTTCCTTCATTTATCACTGAACTTGTTGATATGGATGAAAGTGAATCATACCTATTTCTGCTGCAATTCCTTTTTTTTACAACATGTAAACAACCCCATTGTGTTTAGGGTACACATGCTTATATGTAATCTGACAAAATGTCTGCTCAAGCCTCATTCATGCAGAAAGATTAAAAGGATTAAATTGAGAGGTTCCCTATATCCATTATATGACACTGTTTAAGTCTAAATGTATCTTTAAAGTCTCAATACCCAAACATTTTCTACATAGAAATGTTCTAATTTTTCCTTTCTATTTGTGTCTTTTTCTCCTTCTCTCCAAAAAATAATAAAACGTATCAGATTCCATTACAATATATGCCCAACATCCACCATAAAAAAATAGCAAAAAATTGACTTCAAGTGCATGTACTTGATCTTATCTCTATAGTTTTTTTTTTTTTAATAATTGGTCCAATCTCCAAGATATCAATAACTTTTCAGTGAGTAGAGTTATACTGTAAATATTAAATAATGGAACAAATTGGTGAGTAAGAGTGCTAATAAATTTAACAGGACAATCTGCAACTAGAGTTCTATATTAAATATTAAATAATGAAATGAATTAGTGAGTAAGAGTCCTAATAAATTTGATGGGACGATCTGCAACTTGTTCCTGCATGTGTGAACTCGGCTTTGGAAAAGACTTTTCTACATTACATAGTTGCTAGGAAAAACAAGAAAGACTGATTTTTATGTTACAGTTATAGTAAGATATTTTGTTTGGGTAACCAATATTTCTGGAGTTATAATTTTATTAATACACTGTGTTATTATATATTAATCTTTATATTTTATACTGGCTCAAATTCAAGAATTTACATGTACTACGTAATATATTAATGCTTTTCTATTTCATTTCTCAAGAGTGATGTCGAGATCATGGGTTGCGATGGTATGATTATAGACAGATTTCAAAGCCTGTACTGCATTGTTACGCACACACACCTTTAACAGGCTTCCGTCGAATCCCTTCATCATGAAGAAGGCCAAGGAGTACGTTTATGTCGACGATTGATTAGAAAGGAAACTA
Organism: Pinus albicaulis; assembly: GCA_034641835.2. Lineage (NCBI taxonomy): Eukaryota > Viridiplantae > Streptophyta > Pinopsida > Pinales > Pinaceae > Pinus > Pinus albicaulis. The sequence goes on from CM076572.1 coordinate 1,364,674,333, forward strand.
AAGAGGAAACGTTTTTTTGTTATTCGTCACATAATTATAATCATAAACATAGGCCACCCTTAAAAAAGGAAATTTAAGTTAAGGTGTCAATGTCCTTTGTTATTGCAATCTTCTAAATTATTATAATTGTGGGTCTAGTACTGATGATGTGGTCTGACAGTGAGTAAAACACTTTGCAATTTTGAATTAAAGCAGATACAAAATCATACATATAATATTTTATCTTATTTTCATAGCATAATATAATATAATATATATATATATATATATATATATAAATTTGTATTTCTTATTAATTTGTTGATTGGAAATGTAGAACAGTAAATTCAACATCTTTTCATGTGGAGTGAAAGTACTCCAAAAATATTCACGAAATGTATAAAATTTAAATGGTGTATAAAGATTCTATTTCTCACCATATAGTTCCGGTGGATCTAAAGTTAAAATCCGAGAATAACCGGATAACATAAAATATCATCGAAGGATAGGCCATCTAGAAGTTTATAGATGATGGAAAGCGTCAGCTTTGCTATTAGTTGGGCACACGCAGGCAAAGAGTTCGGTGGTAATTTAAGAAAGCGTGTTCAGTTTTTGCTAGATATCATTACAATATGAATTTGTTTGGGTGACAATGATTTTTAATTTGTTTGTGTGACAATGACTTTTGATTCAGAATTCGGTTAAACTTGTTTCATTTGTCTAAATTTATTTCATTGATTAAAAGGAATGGATGTTTACTTCAATACAAAAGGAAAGAAGATGCTTACTTTAATAAAAATATAAAAAAATTACTCCAAATTTTAGAAATAAATAGATAATGGAAATGGTTGTGAAGAGCATTGGGATGTGCATGAAGAATGTTTGCAATGGCTGGCTTTAATTTTTTTTGTTTTGTCTAGGGATTTTTTTTTCAATTAAGCAAAAGATTGTAGTCTTGTTGTCTCATAGCTACTTTATCTTCAAAAAAAGTTTGAGTGTTTGTAGATCATAGTTTTTCGTGTATTAAGTGTGTTAAATTTGAGCTTTTGGGTTCAAATTTTGTGATGCAGGGCTTCTTTGTGTTCATGTGCAACCTACAAGCTTCTTAATGAGCATTTCTCACATATTTAATGTCGATATCCCCTTAAGATCTTCTTCTATGGAACAACTTGACTCTAAAAAATGCAAATGGGCCGAATGGGCATAGGCCATTGTCGAATAGGATTTAGCAACTTCCAAGGCTCTTTGGAATATTAGGATCGTAAAGGAGAGATGATTAGTATGTAAATTTAAAGGCATCTATCAGGGATCTATCCCAATCCACATGTTGTCCTTGAACGAGCCTCTAAGGATTGGGTTGATCAGGACATTGTTGAAATGTTATGTTGTGATGAGGGTTTCCTCATATTCTATAACATCTCACAGTAGATGTTATGAAACCAGCTCACAAAAAGGAAGAAAAAATAGATCAACGACTTGACAAATAGCCTCTTCGAGGGGGAAGCCTCCTTTATATCACATAAATGAACAATTCTTGGATGATGAAATGACAAGACTTTCTTGGTATATATAGGAATCTTAGGGGTCACAATATAATTACATCTTACATAACAATAATAATGTAAGGCACAACAATAAAAATAGTGGGTTTCTATGGGGCACAACAATAACAATATTGTGGCTACATGGGCACAATAATAACAATAGGGGGCTACACTAACAATAACAATTAAGGGGGTACACTTGTATTATAGGGACCTAACATGTCTGTCTCCTTCAAAAAAAAAAATCCTGCAACGCTTGAGTAGTTATCATGGATGTGTCTGTATGAAATTATCATCCTCCCATGTGGAATCTTCAGTAGGAAAGTTCTTCCACCTAATGAGATATTATGAAACTGATCGTTTTTTTTTTTTGTGATTTATTTAGGCTCCAGTATGATTTTTATTTTTTCATCATGTTCTCACAATATTGTTTGAACTGAGAGCTTGTTACCGATAACCTTCTTTAAGCATGAAACATGGAAAATTAGATGTACTAGAGAAGATGTAGGAAACTCCAATTTGTATGCCATAGTACCAATCTTTTACAGCACCTTGTAAGGACCATAATACTTGGGTGATCATTTCTTATCCTTCTTAGCTTTCCTGAGGGACATTTGTTTGTATGGTTTTAGTTGTAAAAATACTGAGTCGCTTACATCAAAACTTCTTTCATTGCAATGTTCATTGGCTTCTTGTTTCATTTGATTATGCACGAGTGGGGTTATCCTTTAAGAGTTGGAGAACTTGTTATTGATGTTCGATGCAATCTTCCACTGCTTGAACCTTATAATTTTCTATTAAAGATGATGTGATGGATGATGGATGATATCCATAAAGTGTCATAAGTGGGGTCATATTTGCTACAGTATGGAAGGAAGTGTTATACCACCATTCATCCAGAGTTAACCACTTGACCCATTGTGTTTTTTTATCAGATACAAAGTAACAAAGATATCCTTGCAAACATTTATTTACTATCTCATTTTTTCCATCATATTGAGGATGATAAGATGAACTATGAGCTAATTGAGTTCCAAGGCAAGAAAATAATCCTGTCCAAAAATTTCTAGTGAAAATGGGATCTCTGTCACTTACAATAATCTTTGGATTTCCATGTAGACTTTGAATTGTTTCCATAAATGCAGTAACAACTGTACTGGATTTAGAAGGATGAGATAATGCACAAAAGTGTTCATACATGGCCAGTCTATCAACTACCACCATGATGACACTATTTCCTTCATATTTGGGTAAACCTAGGATAAAATCCATTGAGACCTCCTTCCAACATTGACTTGGAATGGATAATGTTGTAACAGACTCGGTGTCTTAATTATCTCAACTTTATTTTGTTGGAAACCAAACATTCTGCCACAAACTTCTAAATATAAGATTGAAGGTCGTCTCAAAAAAATCCTTCTCGAACCCGTGGTAAGTTTTCAAAAATTCAGATTTCTCTTCCTAAGGGGGAGGTGTGCAATTCCAAAAGAATATTTTGTTTGAGTTGGGAATTATTACAGAGATATATGTGATCTTTGTACAATAAGGAATCATTTTTATAGATAAATGTATCATATGTACTTGGATCTTGCTGCAAATTTTGAAAGGGTGTCCATACCTCTTCGAAATTCTTCCATTTATCCCTTGCTTCATTTATCCAATTAGGTTGGACAATAGAAATGGCACAAGGAAATTCCTCCACTTCCTCATCATTTCTTGAGAGTGCATCCGTGACGAAATTTTTCTTCTTTTTTTGCAAATGATTTCAAAGTCATAACCCAACTTCTTGGTGACCCTTTTTTTCTTCTCTTTTGAAGATAATATTTTGTTCCAGAAAGTATTTAAGATTATCATGATTTTTTTGTACCTTGAAGTGTCTTCCCATTAGGTAAGGTCACAATTTATTTAGTTCATATAGTATTTCCAACATTTCCTTCCCATAAATAATCTTTTGTAAATACTTTCCCTTAATTGGGCGAATTTCAAAAGAAATGGGTCTAACTTCTTGAATTAAAACAATACCAATTCCATTTCCCGCATCACATTCCACAATAAAGTTTTGGTGAAGTTTGGTGTAGCTAAGACTGGTGCTTGGAACGTTTCCTCTTTAATATGTTCAAGGGCTTTAGTTTATTCTGGAGTCCAAGAAAATGTATCTCTCTTTAGTAATGTATGGTTAGAGGCTCTGCTATTCTTCCATAATTCATAGCAAACTTGCGATAATATCCTATCAATCCAAGAAATCCTCGAAGATTCTTTAGGTTTTTGGAGATTTTCCATTCCTTAAAAGATTAAATTTTGTTAGGGTCTACCTTAACACCCTCATGAGATACATTATGACCCAATACTATTAGAGCAAAAAAATAACTTTGACTAGGTTGAATTATACCGACCTCTACCATTTCTGCAAAAATTCGTTAAATTTCACTCTTTTGGAATTTAACTATAAAGAGTTATCAAGAAAATTTTAAAATTGAAGAGAAATTGTTTAGAAGAGGTAAAATTTAAGGAAATATTTTGTAATTGAGAGAAAACATACAAAAAGAAGAACTGAAGATGGGGAAGTAAGCTTAAAGCTAGACTACTGGGACAAGATAATATATTGATAGAGGGGGGCTTGAAATAAGATAATGAGGTAGAGGAAATTATTTAAAATTTCATTTTATTGGTGCAATTCAAAGATATATATTTTACCAATGTCCAAAGTCAAATGTAGAGAAGAGATATGATAAAATAATCCATGTCTCTACACAAGATGAATGCATATCATGCAAATATTCCTTTAACACATTTACAAGAAGGAAATATTTTGATGATGATGAGAAGATTTACATAATTATAGATAACTATCTTTAAGTAACTACAATAAAAGGTGATGTTTTTTAGAACAAAATGTAAGATCGAAAGTGAGTTTTATACTTTGTTGATTGAGATTATAAGTGGAGTATTATGTCTATTTATTTTATTTAGAAATTTAATTAAAATTAACACCTCATCCAAAGCTATATAATGTTTTATTTTGGCAAAAAAAAAAAATCAAAGTTAATATATAAGAAAAATTGGTGAAAAAAATTAAAACTATAAAATATATTCATAATTTTGACGTAATTTTTTACCAATGAATTCTTGTCATTTTTTATTGGGAATACTATAACAATTTGTTTTAAAAAATATTCATGATGAGAGAAGAAACACTTAAGTAATGAAGGATGGAAATAAATGCAATTGTTACATGTATGAATGACTTAAAAATATAATAATATGTAAAGCATGGGAATAAATAAAATTAAGATAAAAGGAACCAGATTGGTAACAAAGAGGGAAATCATTTGAGTATTTTCATTCCTACCATGTTTTTGTATTTGTTTTTAAGACAATGGACATGGTAATAGTACAAAGATGCATAGAGGAAGCAAAGGAAGGATAATACCAATATTGTTGAATGAATAAATATGGGTGATGTGGAGAGTGATAAAGTAGCTTTGGCACTAAGATATAGTGCATTGATAAAGATAACTATATTGTGGGGAATAAATAGAAGTAATAATAAGTTTAAATGAGGTATTACACTAGATTAAATAAATGTTGTACAAATTCAATAAAGGATAAAGAGTGATGTAGATGTAGAGAAATGTTAGGCTAAGAATTTGATGAGATATTGTAGATGATATGAAAATAATTTGACAAATTTTAATATATTATAAGTAAAGTTATTTTTCTCCAAATTACGAAGATGTTCAAAGATTTCATATCGATATGTTAAAATATGTGTTTAATAGATTAATAAAAATTTATTTAAAAAAATAGAATTATTAATTTTAGAATACCAATGGCATAAATTTTACTTTTAAGATATTAATTTCTAAGGAATTATGAAAAATACAACTTTTTAAGAAATTGTAAAAAATATGGGTTAAAGCCATTTTGGATTGTGGAATTTGATGATGGAGATAGATTATTAAGAAATTTAGTATATGATGCATATTTTGTGTGTATGTGTTTTTTACTATAATAAATTTTAGATTCATAATATATAAATATTTATAAAGGTATGGAATATGAAAATACACTCTTTCTGAGTTTTAATAAAAAAAAAATAAGTTAATAAATTCCAAAATACAATTTTGTAATAACTAATTAAAAAGACCAAAATCTAAAATATTTCTATTTTTGTGTGTGAACAAATTGAATTAGTATAGAAAATTATGGGACATGAAATTTATATGAAAAATGGAATATCTAGGTCTTGTATTTTTATATTTCATTTATCATATATCTTGATATGTCTCACATTCATTTACTTAGGTTGGTGTAAGAATGGTTATCTTTTTAGTCTTTTGGAAAATACCTCTCTACATAGATAATTTAATTGTTTGGTTAGATACAAAGGAATAATATTTTATTCCTTGGGTGGATTGATGATCATGATGATGACTAATGTCCACTAAGACTAATATGATTCGTCATACCTTAAGAAATGAGCGATTAATTGATATTATTTAATATTTTATTTCTATGATAAAAAAGGAGGGAGAGAAGTGTTATGACATCAATGTAGGTTCAGTGACTTAACAAGTCAAGAAGATTGGTAATATGGAAAATGTTTTGAAAAAGGGAACAAATGTGAGTAAGGGTAAGAGAATCCAAGAGAAAATATTTTCATCCTTGACTATCTTAGTGTCAGCAAATTCTTTCATCTCAAAATGTTCTTAGATTTCATATGACACATGTGATTTTCTTTAAAGCATTTCTTCAAGTTTTTAAGATATTTTAATGTAATGAGCTTGTAATATTTTAATGTAATGATTTGAATAAGAATAGGTTAATTAGTGTCATAGTAATATTAGTTTCATATTAATTTGAAAAGTTTTAATAAATTTGTGTTTAGTTTTAGATCTAAGACTTTTGTGATCCATAATGTAGATAAAAGAACTTTCAGATTAATCACATCATTAGTATTAAATTTATTGATATGATATAAGAAACAAAATCATATTAGATGATGAGAGAGGGTAAGGATGTTGATTCAAATATGATAAATTGCAACGTTGAAAAATTAGGAGGAGTATATAAATTTAAATAAACAACTTGATATGCATTATTCAAATATTTTTATTAAATGAGTTAAGAATTATATTAAACTAAATAAATTGTAATAAATTTTCATATAATTTGGATAGAATAATGTTTATTTAAAAAAACATTCTTGTTAGGAATTTTTCAAATTGAAATTGTTGTATATAATAGTTTGCGAATTTCATTGATTAAGTTGGCTTATAGACCGTTAGTTTTCACTAGAGAATATTTTAGAGAAAAAATGAATTCTAAGTCTTTCTTATTTTTGAATAGAAATAAGCTTTATTTGCAAAAAAAACATTCTTGTTCGGAATTTCACAAATCTAAATTGTTGTATATATTATTTTGGAATTTTCATTACTTGATTTCACTTATGAACCTTAGTTTTCACTAGAGAATATCTTAATGAAAAATTACTATAGTAAGGGAATTATAAGTCCATCTTATTCTTGATATTATGTCAATTAATGTTATAGGAAAGAAATACGTCTACTACCAAATGTAATTCTTTGAAACTAATGACTTGTAACTTTCAAATTAAATATTTTTACTCTTCATTCACTCAATTAAGATAGAAACTTAATAGATTTTTGGCTTCTGTGATCCATCAATAAATTATGAAGAAAACTTTCGGTAATAATCACATTATCATGAACAAAGTCGACGTGTTTCAAACCAACCAGTGTGGTTCATCATCGGGACTAGGTGAGAGATCAGATCAGTCGTTGAGTTTAAATAGATGTAGAAGAGGCAAAGAAAACTTTGAGTCCAAGGCTCTTTCCTCTGCTCTGCACCAACCAAAGCTTTGGAAAAGGTTTGTAGATGATACTTGTGTCGTCTGGCCTCATGGTAAGGAAGAGCTAGATCAATTCTTCATTCATCTTAATAGTCAATCTTCCTCCATAAAATTTACCATGGATTATGAGGTGGATGGGAGTCTTCCTTTCCTTGAAGTTCTTATCTGTAGAAAATAAGATGGTTCTTTCTCTCATCAGGTTTTTCGTAAAAAAACCCATACTGAACAATATATTCGGGCTGATTCGCATCATTTCCCTGCTCAAAAGTTAGGCGTCCTCAACACCTTAGCCACTAGGGCGTTGAGAATCTTTGATGAGTCTCACCTTGAGGGAGAAAAGGCCCATCTCCTTAATGTTTTTTGTTCTAATGGTTATAGTAAGTCTCAAGGATTTAAAGCTTTTCTTAAAGTAGAAAGAGGTCCCTTGGTTAAAAATAAAAATCCTAATCAATGGTCCTGCAATGTAAGGCGTCCTTTCATTCAGGGTACCACTGATAAGATTGCTAGAATTCTTAGGAAGCATAGGGTTTCCTCTTCCTTCAAACCCCTTAACACGATTCGCAGCTCTCTTAACTCAGTTAAAGATCTTGTGAACCCTAGGGATGGAAAAGGTGTCTATCTTATTCCTTGTTCATGTGGGACGCCTTACATTGGTGAAACGGGTAGGTCCATTAGCCAAAGGATATGTGAACATGCAGCTGACTTTAGACATGGCAGGTCCCGCACCCCTACCCTAGCTAAACATGTGGAAAAAACTAACCATCATATATGCATCGAAGAGGCTAAGGTCTTAGCCATGATTGATCATTTTCATCATCGTAAGTTAAGAGAGGCCCTTGAAATTGAAAAAAGGCCCATAAATCTCAATAGAGATGACGGTTGGAATATAAGCAGGTGTTGGATCCCTGCCTTATATTCTTTTTTCTTTTTTTTTACTTTATTTATTTATTTATTTAATAATTTTTTATTTTTTATTATTTTTTTTTGTTAGAATTACAATATAATAATATATAATTATAATAAAATAATATTTGCATTTGGAATAATCAATTAATGATATTAATAAAAATAAAATAAAAATTGACCTAAATAATTTTTATTTATAATTTAACTATTAATTTCAATATTCAAACTAGTCGTTATGATTTTTTATTAAATAATTAAATTAATAGAAATATTTTTATTTTATTTTTATATTTTAATTTAATTTATTTTTTATTTATATATTTATTTTTTATTTTTTTTATTTTTTATTTTTTAAGATAGAATTACAATATAATAATATATAATTATAATAAATTAATATTTGTATTTTGAATAATTAATTAATGATATTAATTAAAATAATATTTGTTATATATAATAATAATTTTTATTTATAATTAAACTATTAATTTGAATATTCAAACTAGCCGTTTCAATTTGTAATTAAATAATTAAATTAATAGAACTATTTTTATTTTTTTTATTTTTATATTATTATTATTATTATTATTATTATTATTATTATTATTTTATTCTATTTTTTATTTTTTATTTAAAGATAGATTTACAATAAAATAATATATAAATTTTTTTTTTTCTGAATAGGGCTACTTCTATATTGATACAAAATATAATTACAGAGAGGCAGAGGCCTCAAGAGTTCCAGCCCAAAGTTGCGGCATTCTCACATTACAATGCAGGTCATTGACAGACAATACTCGCTGGAAGCTAACCAAGAGAGCAATAAAAATTGTGACCTGGTCTGACTCAAAGAGATAGTTGACTTCTATGACTTGATTGTGAACAGACCTTGACTGAGTGACCTTATCAGACCTAACCAGTTTGCCTGGATTAATATAGTCGCTACCCATTACAGTACCCAAAACTGACTTTCTGTTGGAAATTAATTTCCAACTGCGCGGATGAATTAAGGCGGCGACAGGTTTGATGTGATCAACAGTTAGCGGGGGGTCAAACCGCTCTGCAGTTGACACAAGGTGAACCCCCACAGTTGACCAGCAGATCAGACGTTGACCCATAATCGACGGTCGACATTTGCTGCGGGGCCTCACCTCAATTGTAGTGTACGGGCGAAAGGCAGCCCCCGCAACCACTAGGGATGGTGTCTTCGCCCACATGCCGCCAACGCACCACCGCACACCCCCATCGCCCCACCACCGCTGATTAGATTTCATGAGATGAGGGAGGCTCTTCCTCGATGATAGGACAAGCATCCAAGAGAGAAAGATCTTGGTGCACCAGGAGAGTGCAGTCTTGTTGGAGTTGTATATCATTGGAATTACTGAGAGGACTAGTCTGTCAGCCACCTTGTTAGCTGTTCATCGGATGTGCTTGAAGGTTATGCTTCGGGGAGTCCTGAGCCAATCTTCATTTTGTTCCATTCTGTTTAGAAGCTGCCAGCTTGACGCGATATTTGCTGCAGAGGTACCTGATTGAATTCGAATCGCTGCTTCTATTAATATTTGAGAGTCCCCTTCGATCTCAAGAGGGAGAAAATTTTCCTGTTCCGCAATGTGCATACCTTGCCACATACCTTCTAGTTCAGCGGAATTGTTAGAATCTCTGCCTAACGAACCGTGGTAAATATGCAGGGCCGAACCTGCTGCATCTCTAAAAATGCCACCATACCCAGTAGGACCAGGATTACCCTTGGCAACTTCGTTGAAATTAATTTTATAAGATTGAGTGGCAAGAGGAGACCAGGAAAGGGGAGAATCCAGATGGATGGAAGAAGTGGCCTTGACATGAACTGAAGGGGTGAGATCCAGATTCCAATCACTCAAAATTTGGCGTTCTTGAGGAGATGCTGGCATTTCCGAATCTTGCCAATGTCTTAGAGCTAGAGTCTCTTGAAGTTATTGTTTAAGATGAAGCCACAAAGTATCAAGAGGCATACTGTGATCTTTGAAGATCCTGTTGTTACGCTCTTTCCAGATTATCCAATAAATGAAGCCCAGTAGGAGGTTCCAGAGAGAGTTTAGAAATAGACTTTAGAATGGATGTCGTGGCCAGTTCCTAATGGTGTTTACTATGTCTCACACACGTCGACATGTTCTTCTATTGCATTGAACGGTTCTCTCCCAAAGTAGATCCACAAGAGGACACGTATCCATGAGATGTGTGATGGTTTCTGTATGCAGGTTGCAATTTGGACATCTGGAAGGTCTTGTAAATCCTCACTTTTGAAGATTGTCCCAAGTGAGGATTCGCTGTTTGCTTAAAAGCCAGAGGAAGGTCGAGACTTTGGGCCAGATTCCTAGTTGCCAAATCTGATCCCAAAGCTGGTCCTTGATTGTTTGCATGGGTTGAAAGAGCAGTTGATATGCCTCCTTTGTCGTGAACATACCTTTGGGAGTGTATCCCCAACGCACTTTATCCTTTTGATCAGAGATTTTAATTTTTCTGAGTTTGAGTTCTTGATCTATTTATGCATACATTTCCTCCTGCCAATTGGCTTGCCAGGTTTCAGCAGAGCTCCAAAGTTGAAAATCTTGTGAGGTTTTTTGCTGCCAGAACTGATGGACTAGGGTTTGATCATTGTGCTGCATTGAAGCCTGCCACTTGGGTTTATGAAAGAGAGAGGCGAGTTTGGGAGATTGTTGCCAAGAATCTTCCCAAAATCTTGCCAAGGTACCTGAATGGATTTCCCAGAAGTTGTGCGCTTGAATGAAGGCACTGTGTTGCCTTGCTACATTCCAAATCAAAGAGCCAGGGGTAGTCGAACTGAAACGAATAAGAGCCTCCTGTGGACTGCCAGTTGCATATTTGGCATGCCAGAGGCGAGCCCAAGGAGTCTGAGAATTGGAGATCCATTTCCACCAGATGCGGGCTCCCATGTTGTTATTTCTGTGAAGGGGATCCCTCAGTCCAAGACCCCCTGCAGGCTTTGGAAGACAGACATCAGTCCATTTGACCAGAGCCCATTTTTTTTTGAGTCCTGAGGAGCCCCAAAGAAAGTTTCTTTGAAGATTACGAATTTTTTTTAGAACCCATTTAGGGGCTGCCAATATAGAGAATAAATATAAAGGCATTGCTTGGAGAACAGATTTAATTAGGATTAGCCTGCTAGCAATGTTGAGCAACCAATAGGTCCAAGAAGAAAGCTTGGTTTCTAATTTGTCAAGGAGGGTTCGCCATGAAGCATTTTTGAAAGCAGAGTCTAGGAGGGGAGCTCCAAGATATTTCGAGGGAAGCACTGCTATTGGGAAGTCCAGAATTCTTGCTATATTTCATTGAGTGATAATGGGAGTATGGAAGAAGAAGAGCTAGGATTTGGAGGCATTGATGGTGGTTCCAGAGGCTTCTTAAAAGAGATTAAGCAAGGATTTGAAGGCAAAGGCTTCTTGAACAGAAGGATGACCGAAGAGCATGTTGTCTTTGACGAACTGTTGATGAGAGATGGGGGATTGGTCATGAAGGGAGATGCCCTTAAGGGAATGAGTGGAGATCGCAGCATGAAGAAGACGGCTGAGGCCTTCGGCCATGAGGACAAAGAGGAACGAGGAAAGAGGGTCGCCTTGACGAATGCCTCAGGAGGGATGAAAGGGTAGAGAGGGAGAGCCATTGAGAAGAATGGAGAAACTGGGAGAGGAGATAAGGTTCATCAGCCAACGGGTCCAAGTGGCATTGAAACCGAATGCTAATAACATGTGATTGATGTAAGACCAATAGAGTTTGTCAAAAGCTTTTGAGAGATCTATCTTTAAAATCATACCTGGTTTTTTTAGAATTTTGAGAGAGTGTATCACTTCATGGGAGAGAATGATACCATCCAGAATCTGACGTCCTTCTACATAGCCTATCTGCTCCGGCGAAATGAGGAGAGGGAGAAGAGGTTTCAGCCTGTTCGCTATGACTTTAGAGATAAGCTTATATATAACATTGCAGAGAGCAATGGGCCGAAATTTGTTAGGTGTACTGGATTCTTCCATTTTTGGAACAAGTGCTATGAAGGTCATATTCAGTGAGGGGAGAACCCAGTGCATCGTGCGCGATTCCTCCACTAGCTCCCATACCTCTGTTTTAATAAGTTCCTAGAAAGCATGGAAAAAGTTGGCGGTGAAGCCATCCAGACCCGGCGCTTTGCCATCCTTGAGTTGGGCCATGTCGTCTTCCACTTCCTGCAGTGGAACAGGCTGTAGAAGTTTGCTGTTGTGATCTGCCGTAATGATTTTAGGAATATGCTGCGTGATAGATCATATGGCCCGATTTCTGCAACCTTGAGGCTCCCGAAGAATATCCTGAAAATACTCTTTGAATTCCTGTTCCATTTCTTCATGCTGCTCCAATCGTTCCCCTTGCCGATTGTTAATGAAGGCAATATTGTTGTGCATATGCCTTTGGATGGTGGATCTATGAAAGAACTTGGTATTCTTCTCGCCATCCTTAAGCCATCTGACCCTTGATTTTTGACACCACAGTATATCTTCTTGATGTCGCCGTGCTTCGATCTTGGCTAGGAGGTCCTGCTCCTGTTGTGTATGATCTTCCGTTCTGCCTTCCGAGATGATACATTGTTGTAAGGTTTTCACTTGCTGCTCCAGCGCTTTCTGATATTCAAAAATGTTGCCAAACTGAGTGTGATTCCAAGATTTGAGAGCTTTTTTGAGGTGTTTTAGTTTTTGTTGGAACTGAAACATCTTGGCTCCGTCAGGGGGGATGAAGGATTTCCATTCATCCTTGACAACATCTTTGAAATTGGGGTGTGAGAACCAAAAAGCCTCAAATCAAAAAGGTCTATTGCACCTGGAGCCTGGACGCGTCCATTGTAGCATTATAGGTCAGTGGTCAGAGCCCATTTGGGGCAGTATAGAGGCATTAAAGTCCCCACCTAGGTGGATGGCATTGTTCGACATTAGGAAGCGGTCCAGCCTAGAGGCTATGTGCTGTGGTCCTCTCCTTTTGTTAGTCCATGTGTATGTGCCATTTGAAGTCTGAAGATCCATTAGATGATTTCTTTGTATGAAGTCTCTAAAGCTAATGTTATCTCTATCCAGCTTCGACCTCCCCCCTGTTTTTTCCTCCAATGCTGTAATGGTGTTGAAATCCCCACCGCAGATCCAGAGGGGAAAGCTTCTGTCAGAATTAAGAGCTGTTAGAGTATCCAGATGTCCAACTTATTTTAAAGATCTTGAGGGAAATATACATTAGAGAAATGTTCGTGGATATTCGTCCCAATTAGGTGGAAAGTGGCCTGAATGACGAAGTGTGAGGCGTGAAAATCATAGAGATCGAGAACTTGAGGGTTCCATATGATAGCTAGCCCTCCTGACGCCCCTGAAGCATCCACAGAGACTAAACGGCATCCTGACCAGATTTTTTTTAGGATCTTTTCCAATACAGTGGTATTGCACTTTGTTTCTTGAGATAGACTAGGGAAGGCTTATCTTGCTGAATCATATTTTTTAGGATTCTGTGTTTTGCAGGGCTATTGGGCCCTCACACATTCCATTAAATGAGCTTCATGAGGAACAGTGGGGAAGGGTTTTGAAAAATTTGGTCAGCTTGGGGAATCTTCCAGACTCCACAAGCATTTCTCCAATTATAATGGTTCTTTGCAAATCCGTTTTGCAACCACGTTTTTTTTATTCTTTCAGTATCTTTTTCCCATCCCAAGGGCTGCCTGCCTGAATACCAAGATATCTGTGATGATGTGCTCTAGCTAAGACCACTTCAAGACTTTCGATTTGCCTGGGGGGTATTTCAGTGAATTCTTTCTGTCGGCATGTTGTTTCTAGACTGAGGATGTCCAGATCCCCCAGATCTATACTCTCTGGTTCCTCTTCCATATGTATCGGTAGATTCTGTTATGCAATGCTTTGCTTTTGATGAATAGTGAGGGCGAGAGCTGCATCGATCTCCATGTTTGAATCTTTTAGACCTGGATCTAGATTTGTATTGCCAATGGATATGGAGGCGAGGATCTTGTTATGATCAGAGGCAGAAAGCGGGGCTGAAGATTTAGGAGGGGGGGTGTTAGAGGTAGAAGGCGGATCTGGTGAAGAAGGATTCGGAAGATTGCTCTCCAAGTTATTTTGAGAAGACAGGATTTCAAAGTTGTTTCGAGATTCAGGCTTGCTGGGAATGTCAGGCACAACTGGAGATTTTTTTGCATGCTTTCTTCGACTAGTAACCTTGGTGAATCCTTCCGCATCTTTGCTGGTCTTAGTGACAGGGGTTTTGGCTTGGCTATTCAATGGGAAATCCCTAAATAAATGGCCATGTTCATGGCATTTTCTGCAGCGAAAGGGTACATGCTCGTAGTCTATTGTTTGGATCTATTCGAAATCGTCATGAAATAGACTTACCGAATCAGTGAGAGCTTTGGCTAAATGCATGTGTACACAAATTCTGGCATAGGAGGTATATCTTCGCAGTTTAGTTTCCTCAGCGACATTGATGAAGACTCCTAGTCCATTGCCTATGTCCTTCAGCGTCTCCTCATCCCAATACTCCAGAGGCAAAGAGTACATACAAATCCAAACTGGAGCCCAGTTGAAATCCGTTTTTTCAGGATTGAATCTCTCAACCCAGTCACGAACGTATAAGCCAGCGGAGTTGAAGAAGTATGGGCCTCCCTCGAAGATTCGAGTTCTGTCCAAACAGTTGAAGATGGCAGTGAAGAAGCCTTTGGGACCAAGCTGCAGAGTAACTTGTCCTTTTGGATTCCATTTGGAAACGATCCATCCTTGCAAGGCCTTTTCAGTTGGCCAGAGACCTAAGAACTTTCCTATGAGCGCATGATCCCTCATATATTGGATTTGGCCGTTGATTCTATGACTAGGGAGATCTATTTTGGTTCTTTCAGAGGTTCTTGGAATGCAAGTAGCTGAGGACGCCTTTTTCTGTGGCGCAGAAGCTTGCTGATCAGATTCTTTGTCTTTAGCGGTCGTGGTGCTATCAGCAGGAATATCGTTTGTGTCTATAGCGGCTGAGGTGTTTTCAACATTGATGGTTTCATTTGCAGCCAGGGGGATGGATCCGTGCCTGGCAGTGGTGTCTGCTCTTGCAGATTTGTCAGCAGAAGGGCCATAGGGGGGAGGGGGGGACGCGCCCGCCCCTCCGGCGACCTGATTCATGAAGGGAAGGTCAGCAGAGGTCAGCAGTAGGGCCCGAGTTCTTAAGCAATGAGTCAGAGAGCGCTTAGGAACAGAGATGATGAAATGATGAAGAAACCCTGGCAGAGCCGAACCAGAGAGATCGCATCTTCCCGCCCCGATCGTATAATTATAATAAAATAATATTTGTATTTTTAATAATCAATTAATAAAAATAAAATAAATTTTTATTTATAATTAAACTATTAAATTGACAAAAAAAATTATTTATTTTATTTTATTTTTTATTTTATTTTATTTTTTTTAATTAAACTATTAATTTCAATATTCAAACTAGCCGTTTTGATTTTTTAATTATTAAATTATTAGAACTAACCGTTATGGATTTCAAAGTCAAATTAGCTATTATTCTAACGGTTTTCTTTGCCTCTTCTACATCTATTTAAACTCAATGACTGATCTGATCTCTCACCTAGTCCTGATGATGAACCACACTGGTTGGTTCGAAACACGTCGACTTTGTTCATGATAATGTGATTATTACCGAAAGTTTTCTTCATAATTTAAGATAGAAACTTTTGATATAGATTGAGATCTTTTTATCAAAGAACATGGGATATCAAGAAAATGAATAAAAAATATTTAAGATTAGTTTTTATAAAAAAAATCAACAATTTGAAATAAATAATAAATCTGATGAGATAATGCACTATGTCCTTTTACACATGGGAGAAGTTCAAGAAAATCAATCACATCAAATCAGTGCTATGGCCTCCGACATTATTAAAGATGGTATGTTTTTTAAAGATGTTATTAGTATATTGAAACACAAATACTCTTTAAATAAGGCAGCATTATTTTTAAGTAGATGCAGCCATTATTTATATTGGGAAAATAATACTTTGTATAGTTAATGTTTTTTACAATAATTTTGCTAATTATTTATTTCATATCCATGATTCAACAATAAAATGTATTGAATTCCAATAAATTAATGAGATTCATATAGTTATTAAATATTATTTTCTTTTATTTATTGATTATGTATTTAAGAGCATGAAGATTAAGAATTATTTCAATAAATTAATGAGATTTATATGGTTATTAAATATTATTTTCTATCTTTTATTGATTATGTATTTAAAAGTATGAAAATTAAGAAATTCTTAATTTTTATATTGATGTTTTAAATACCAAATTCATTATAAATGTTAAGATTAATTATTATGATAATGTACATAACAAAAAAAAAAAAATTCCTGTAAAATAAGATAAAAAGCCCAAGACTAAAAACACACATCGCCAAATTATCTTACCAACAAACCTACGTTTGCTATTTATATTATTAACATGTCTAAAATAAAATACAATAACTTGTTAGGTAAACAATATACATAAACAAGAACCATTTATTATAAATAAGAATATTCAATATAAAAGAAAATTTAATAACTTGTTAGGTAAACAATATACATAAACCAGAACAATTTATTATAAATAAGAATATTCAATATCACTATGCCGTGGATAAATTTGATATTTCAAATGTTAACATAAAAAATTATCCATATTTTATATCTCAAAAAATATTGGTTATGATTATTTCCATTGTTAATTGTGAAGACGAAGTATTGGTTATGATTTTTTCATTGTTAATTGTGAGGACAAAGTGTTGGTTATATGATTGGTTTTCATTCTGAGTTGTAAACGATACAAATGTCATCGAAGTGAATCATGTATTTTATTCCAAAGTGGATTTAAGAATTATATCATACGAAAAGAAAATCATTATTTATATTATTAAATGACATTCATTAAAAGCTAGCTAGTCAATATATTCGAGAGTTAGCTTAAATTTTTTATGTGACACAAGAGATTTACCATATATATATATATAAACAAAATAAAAAAATACATAGAGATTAATAAAACTATTAATTTTGTTGGTATAAATATAATGATCCAATTTTGATTTTCAAAAATTATATAACAAATATTAACATAAAAACTTTAATAAAATTGCGAAAAATTGCTAAATATTTATCCAATTTTAAAGACATGTTCCATTTTCATTCTATGTGATAGTTTTATTATTAGAAGCATAATAATATAAAAGAGAATCAAGTTATAAGTAGTTGTTTTATTTTTAATAAAATAATTGTTTAAAGTCAAGTTTAATTATTTATTAAGTGTGTTTTGCCACTCTAAAGCATTGATTCCATTTTATTTTGTTTTTACAATGATAAAGAGATATAACTCATTAATTTTAAAAACACCATACATGATTCACTATTCCATATATTAATGTCAATAATATTACAATTTGAGATGAGTTGGTTGTGAAATGATTTGATATTGTATTGATATTAACAATGCTACACACCACACAAAAAATGGAACATAACTTTAAAATGGTAAAGTTACATTAATATCAACAACAATGCCTTAATAACTTAAAAATGGTAAAGTTACATTAATGTAATATTAAAGTTACATTAATAACTTTATTGCTTGCATTAGATGCATTGATTTCATTGTAGATGTTGATTTCTGATTTGATGCAATTGGATGTATGATGGTACATTAATTTTCAAGTGACTGGATTAACAGTGTGCATTGATTTCAGTGTAGGCATAAAAAATTATTGATAATTTACATTTATTTTTGTGTTATAGTAATTCAACCTATTAATATTGGAGAGCAAGAGAGACAAGGTATGATGTTTACTTCAACATCTCGAGCTAAATATTTAAATGGTTTATGATTTAAACTATCCTTTTCATTTAATCAATATGAAAAGATGAGAAAACTAACAACGGTGGTAATAAGAATAGTAGAAGAAAATAGTTTGAGATTGATCACAATGAAGATTATTTGTACTTGAATACATTCTTATTATTCACATTTTCTATCATTCAACACTATTATTGTCACTTGGCATTCAAAATTTTTATTTCATCATTTTTCATCATTAATGTTATAAACAATATTTATCATCTCACCAAACTGAGGTAACGAAGCTAATTAAAAATCAAAATGACTAGGTTAATCTCAAACACATTTAGCATATTTAAAATAATTATATTAATATTAGATATATTCACATATTATTGATCAAATTAATCATATCTGCAATAAATTTTCCTTGGCCGCACATGACTAAAACCAACTTAGATCCATCTTAACTCTGGATCTATCAAGCATCGAGAGGGATCAAATCTCTCAAGGTGCAAACCTTTACTCAATTTTTGCACTCAAAAAAGAGGTTTTCACCTTATGATATTTGATCCCTCTCGATGCTTGATAGATCTAGGGTTAAGATGGATATAGGATGGTTTTTAGTCATGAAAAAAATATTTTAATGTCCATATAAAATAACATAATTTTATATCCTCTAGATAGTACATCTCGGCGATGGGAGATGCAGACGGGTAAGGTGTTGCAGAGTGAAGCCACCACCCCATCTCCTCAACCAACATTTTAGAGGGGTAGCGTGGTATTCCATACCCTGCATACGTGTGCGAATGAAATTAGAAACTTTGAAATTGTATTGTCCATATTCTATTTAGCCTTTGTTACTACATGCTTGACGGATAGGGTTAGCACAGGTGAATTATTCTCCTCTCTGGTACAAGTGTGACTATGAACGACTACTTGCACTACTGAATTCTTGTTAAGAGTTCATTACCCTGTAGTTCTAGTGCTTTTTCTTATTAGCTCAAACCCAATTCTAGTTCAATTTTGAGACAATTGGGATACATTGGTTGTGGTGATTTGTACCTTAATAATTTGTGGGATTGGGCTTCTTGAGGTTGATCTTCATGAAGTCGCTGGAATCAAAGCTTCCAAAGTGTGGATGGACCTCTTCTTTCTGGTGGGTTAACTCAGAATGTGCTTGCTTCTTTCGTTGTTGTAGTTGCATTCTTACCAATCTGTTATAGTTCAATAGAAGATACAAATAAAGTAGTTGAATATTTATGCTAACTAATTTATTTCAATATCAATCTTTTATATATGTATATGTATAGATAAAGTAAAAAAATTACATATTTTCAATCTTGACCATAGTAAAATATTTCAATATAAAAATAAAACAATAAAATATCAATTATTTTTAATAAAAATAATAAAACCGAAATATATAATTCATAGTATCAAATGAATATGTGGTATTTAGAAAATATTAATAATAGTAAAAATTCAACAAAAGTCATAAAAAAATATTTATTTAAATATTATTTAGATGTATTTAAAAGCATATTAATAACTACAATTTTTTATGGTGGTAATAAATATAAATAAGTGTGTGTGTGGGGTTGAAAAAACTATGTATACATTACATATATTATAAAAAGTTCAAACAAACTATGTATATATTGCATAAAACAATTGAAAAAAACAAATTCTTATGGTTAAGATATGTTAAATAATCTTATTATTCCACATTTTGGGCCTCTTTGAGATATACTTTTAAGTCATATAAAATTAACCAATATACTTTTAAGTCATATGCAATTAACTAATATATATCCATCTAAACATGATTTCGAAGAGATTAATTTTTTTGAGTTTATGATTTTCACTTTAAAAGTGATTTATAACTAACCATGCTAGATCCATCTGAACTTCAGATCTATCAAGCGACAAGAGGGACCAAATCTCTCGAGTTGCAAACCTCTTTTTTTAGTGCAAAACTTGAGGAAAGGTTTGCACCTCGAGAGATTTGATCCCTCTTGGCGCTTGATAGATCCAGAGTTAAGATGGATCTAGGTTGATTTCAATCGTGTGTGTCCAAAGAAAATGTATCGAACATATGATTAATTTTATCAATAATATGTAAATACAACTACTATTAATATAACCATTCTAAATATGCTAAATATTTCTGAGATTTATCTGGTCATTTTAATTCTAATTTGCGTAGTTACCTCAGTTTGTTGAGATGATAAATATTTTAAAATACCTATAATGATGAAAAATGATGGAATAAAAGTTTTGAACCCAAAGTGACAGTGTAATAGTGTTGAATGATAGAAAATGTGAATAATAAGCATGTTGTCAATTACAAATAGTCTTCATTTTGATCAATGTCAAACTATTTCTTCTACTATTATTATTCTCACCCTTGTTAGTTTTGTCATACTTTCATATCGATTATATGAAAATGACAGTTGAAATTGTAAACCATTTAAATATTTAGCTCAAGTTGTTGTAGTAAACATAATACCTTGTCTCTCTTGTTCTCCAATATTAATAGGTTTAATTACTATAACACAAAAATAAATGTACATTGTCAATAACTTTTTGTGCTTACACTAAAATCAATGCACACTATTAATCCAATGACTTTAAATTTAATGTACCATCATTCATCCAATTACATCAAATCAGAAACCAACATATACACTAAAATCAATGCATCTAATGCAAGAAATCAAATAAGATTAGAAAACAGCATCTACACTGAAATCAATGCATCTAATGCAAGTAATCAAATAGGATTAGAAATCAACATCTACACTCAAATCAATGCATCTAGTGCAAGTAAGAAAATAGGATTAGAAACCAACATCTACATAGAAATCAATGCATCTAGTGCAAGCAATCAAATAGGATTAGAAATCACCATCTACACTGAAATTAATGCATTTAGTGAAAACAATCAAATAGGATTAGAAATAATCTACATTGAAATCAATGCATCTAGTGCAAGAAATCAAATATAATAAGATATCAAAATATACAATGAAATTAATGCATCTAGTGCAAGAAATAAAATAAGATTAGAAATCACCATCTACACTAAAATCAATGCATTTAGTTCAAGAAATCAAATTGGATTAGAAATCATCTACATTGAAATCAATGCATCTAGTGCAAGTAATCAAATATCATTAGAAATCGACATCTACACTAAAATCAATGCATCTAGTGCAAGCAATCAAATAGGATTAGAAACCACCATCTCTACTGAAATCAATGCATCTAGTGTAAGAAATAGTATTCCCTCTCTCCCCCTCCATCTATATTTATATCTCCCTCCATCTCTCCTTCTTTGTCTCTTTATCTCACCCCCACAAACACACACGATCTCTCACTTCATATCTATCAATCTCTCTGCCCCTCCCTCCCTATCTCCATCTCTCTCTTATTTCTCTTTATCTTTTTTATATATCTCTATCTCCCTTAGTCTCTCTATATAAAACCCAAAACACACACTCTCTTTCTAAAATCTATCTATCTATCAGTACCTCCTTCTCTCTCTCTCTCTCTCTCTCTCTCTCTCTTACCCTTCCCTCCCTCTCCCTCACTTCCATCTCTCTTCCCTCATGCTATCCTCTCTCCCTCTCTCTCCACCTTCCTTATCATTCCCTCTCTCTCTCTCTCTCTCTCTCTCTCTCTCTCTCTCTCTCTCTCCCCATCTTAATCTCTCTATGTATTTATTCTTACCTCCCTATCTCTCCCCCTCCATCTCCATATCTCTTTCCATGCCTCTCTCCACTCACTCACATCCTATCTCTCTTCCTTTCTCTCCCACCTCTCTCTCTCTCTCTCACACATCACCTTCCGACTTTGTTACTATGTGCCTCTCTCCTTCTCTCCCTCATTCTCTCCATCTCTCCTTCTTTTTCTCTTAATCTCACCCCCAAAACATACACACACTCTCTCTATCTCTCCCTTGTCACCCCCTCTATCTCTCCACTTCACACTCTCTATGTATTTCTTCTTCCCTTCCTCTCTCCCCTTCCAACTCCATTTCTCTATCCCTCCCTCTCTCTTCCTCTCTCTCAAGTCCTCTCTCTTTTCCTTCCTCTCTCTCCCTTTCTCTCCTACCTCCCTTTCTCTTCCCCCAGTCTCTCTCTCTCTCTCTCTCTCTCTCTCTGCCCCCCTACAATCCTATCTCTTCCCCCGTCACTTTATCCCTCTCTCTCATCCTTCCTCTATCTCTCCCTTTCTCTCTTGCCTCCCTCTATCTCCCCCCGCCCTCTCTCTCTCTCTCTCTTTTCCATTCAATCCTCTCTATATCTATCTCTCTCGCTCTCTCTCTCTCTCTCCCTTTCTCCTTCTCTCTCCTTCTCTCCCCCCTTGTCTCCATCTCTCCTTCGATGTCTCTTTATCTCACCCCTTTTCCATTCAATCCTCTCTCTCTCTCTCTCTCTCTCTCTCTCTCCTTCTCTCTCCCCCCCCCCTTGTTTCCATCTCTCCATCTATGTATCTTTATATCACCCCTAAACATACACACTCTCTCTCCATCTCTCCCTTGTCACTCCCTCTCTCTCCACTTCTCACACTCTATGTCTTTCTTCTTCCCTTCCTCTCTCCCCCTCCAACTCCATCTCTCTATCCCTCCATATCTCCTCCTCTTCTCATCTTTCCTCTCTCTCCCTTTCTCTCCTACCTCCATCTCTCTTCCCCCTACTCTGTCTCTCCCTCTCTCTACCCCCAAATACTCTCTCCTTCTCCCTCCCTCTCTCCTTCCCTCTCTCACACCTCCATCTTTATGTCTCCCTCTCCCTCTCTTACCCTTATCTACCTCTCTCACTCCTCTCCCTCTCTTACCATTCTCTACCTCTCTCAGTCTCTCCCTCTCTCTTCTCATTCTTACTCTCCCATCTATTTCGGTTTATCTCCATCTCTCCCTTGTCACTCCCTGAATTTCTCCACCTCTATCATATGTCTTTGTTCTCCCCACCCATATATATCTGGAGTTTATATATATATATCATGATATATTAATATATATTAATCCAAATATATTAAATTTAATAATATTAATATTAAAAATATATTAATATGAATATGAGATTTAATAATAATAATAATACTAATAATATTTTAATAATATTATTAATATTAGGGTTAATAATGTTTTTGTTGCATGGTATTAATAATAATTTGGTCCATGGTATTTGGCCCATAGGCTTGGTATATAATTAGATGTTGATTTCTAATACTATTTGATATATTTTTATTTATTTACCTTACCTCTTTATACCTCTTTTATATTTATTTATTTCACATGCCTCTTTTATAAATATGGTATTTGGCACATAGTTTTTACCTAAATAAAACCTCTTTTTTGAGTTTTTGTAAATATAAAGAGGTGTATGGAGTAAATATAAAAAGATGTGTTATTTATTTACCATATCTCTAGTTTATTTATATTTTAATTTATTTACCATACTTCTAGACTAAGTATAAAAATATATTTTTAGTTTTTTACCATAAGTCCTGTTTATTTATATGTTTAATTATTTACCATATATCTTTTTTGAGTGTTAGTAAACCTCTTCATATTTCAAATCTATATTGTTTAACTATTTATTTATATGGTGATATTATTTAGATTTTAATTCTTTATTTCTTTTAGCTTTTTATTTTGGTAGTGAAATTTGATGACAAACTTACACATCTCCCCCATAATGGGCTGTAGAATGGACCTCTCTAGGCATTGAGATTTCATCCTCTAAATACATGCTAGGATCTATAATCAAATGAATCCATACGTCTAAATAGGTCAAAAATTTGAGCCCAAACATTAAATTGATCGAAAAATTATTGAGAGAGATTTTCCTACCTCATTTCTTTCTTTACGAACAACCATATCGTCATCGGAGCATTGCGACTCCATTTTATCACACATCTCCTAATCTCTATCCAACGAGAGAAGACAAATATGGATACTTGCATGTCTCACGGGAAAATAATTTGTGCGTGTACTAATGGTACCCAGGAAAATTCTTTGTCTCGTTTTCTAAGTTTGAAATTATAGATTAGTTGCTGCCAATTTCAAGGAAAAATTTTCTGTGGGCACATGATTTTATATAAAGCTCGTTCGTATCCATGAAGGGCCTCAATGTTTTGAAAATAGTTTCCCTTAATTTAGATTTTTGTTCTTCAATTCCAGTCATTTTCAGTGATCAAGTTTTTCCTTATCTTTCCAATATTTCCAGTTGGATGGAATTTGATAGACAATCCAGTCAAGGGGTGATTTGAAGTTGAAGTCAAATAAAGGAAAAAAATTTCATGGACAGTTAATTTTGTTTATTCTTTTGTTAAAATGATCGGAATGGATATTAATATTATCTATCTATTCCTAAAAAATATGGGGGACGGGGCATTTTAAATACCAAGAATTTCAACTCCACGCTTCTCATCAAATCCTTATAGAGGGCTATCGACGGACATGGATTATGGCCCAAAATCATCAGATGTAAATACTTGTTGGGGGATACACTACACAAAATCTATAACACCCAAATGTCCTTCCCAAGAGCGATCTCTATGATTTGGCAAGGTTTCGGGAAAATTATGTCGCTGCTTGCTGATAGGCTATCCTGGATGTTTGGGAATGGTCAGAAATTACTTTTATGCTGTGATATAATTTCTGGTGTTGTTGGGGCTCCATACCTAGAGGTTCAAAGGGCGCATAGGCTTGCCCATCGAGGAATTATTTATCTTTCACAGGTCATTCCTTACTGGGCTCATAGTGCACCCATCTGGAAGAATGCTACTCATTAGGGGAAGTTTGAGATCTAAAATGGGCCTCCTAAGGAAATTATAAAATAATAGTGAAAATAATAAAATAAGATTTGATGACATCATCAAATTTTAGAGGGAAAAAAGAAAAAACTGCATTTTCAACTTGTATTTTCAACTTATCTCCCAAAGTTTTTACTCAAATTTCGAGCAGGAATACTCGTTGGATGTAAAATCTAATTCCTCATCCAAGGAGTACATATGTTGCATACTTTTGATGGACCATTCTGCACGAAAAATGAGAAATACATGAAAAACGTGAATGCAATCACGTTTTTTCATGTATTTCTCATTTTTCGCGTAGCAGGGTCCATTGAAAGTATGCAACATGGGTACTCATTGGATGAGGAATTAGATTTTGCATCCAACGAGTTCTCCCGCTCGAAATTTGAGTAAACAATTTGGGAGATAAGTTGAAAATACAAGTTGAAAAAGTAGTTTTATTATTTTTTATTTTTTATTTTTTAATCTTTTTGCCCTTTTACTTAAAAAATGGTGAATCATCCCCCATGGTTGACATCATCATCTTGAATCCTATTGGTTCTTTTAAAGTTTATTTTGGTTGTACATTTTTCTTAGGAGGCCCATTTTAGACCTCAAAATTCCCCTGATGCAAATTGGCCTTCAGGGACGCGGTGGATTGGAACACATTTGTTGTTAAAATGCAGGCTGGTGGTTTGTATCTAAGGGAAGGAGGAGACATGATCACATGGGAGGGGGACATGGCGGGATAATCTCTGATTGTTAGTGACTTTTATTCCTATATTTCCTTTCAATCTCTGCAACATAAATCTTGCTCCGATTTCAGGCATTTTCGGCACAAGCCTATCCCCACCAAGATACTTCTTTTTGGCTGGTTAATATGGAGGCAGAAGATCCTAACTTGGGATTCACCCATAAAAAGGGGGCTCTCTGAACCTGGCAAATGTCCCTTTTGCAAAATCCATGATGAATCGGTAGCACACCTCTTTTTCTCCTGCCCCTTCATTCTTCAAATATGGACACTTTTTAATGGTTTTCTAATGGATCCCTTGTGGAGGCCGACGGATTATATGGACACTATTCAAACATGGGACAAGCTCCCTAGTATATTCCAATCGCTGCCTTTTTTTGTTTCCGAAGGTAAGGAAACCTCCATCCCCCTCATATTTGCAGCTATTATGAACTGGATCGATGGCAGGGTTCCTTCTTAGCCCTATGTTACTAATTTATCTCGCCATATACGGCCTCATCCTATCTCTCTTCCGGCGATATTTTTTGATGGGGCATGTCTTGAAGGGATGATGGGTTGCAGGGCTTGGATCAAAATTTCACAAGCAAAGAGATATCTCATTTGCTGGAACGGTGGGAAAGGATCCAATAATAAGGCAGAGTTTATGGCATTATGGAGTGGCCTTATGGCTGCTTACAACCTGAGTTTGGATGCGATCCATATCTATGGGGATTCTAAAATCATCATAGAAGGAATATCTGGGCGATCCTCCTTCAGTTCACCGGGTTGTTAGGGGTAGTTTGCGAGAACCAAATATTTTTGGATTAAGATGAAGGAACCCCCTCTGACTCATATTTACAGAGAAAACAATACCAGAGTGGATGGGCTCTCTAAAAAGGGATTAAGTCTAACTGGAAATCTGCATGTATCACACTATAAAGATGGACACCCTACTAGGACCTTCGACGTCCCCATTCCTTGAGCATATTACATTATGTTTTATTTGCATATTCAAGCGAGCCGATAACAAGCGAGCTTATTTCTACATGTTTATCATGGATCTTCTCCTATATATATGACGATCCCCTTATTAGTTTCCTCACTTTTTGCAAGCGAGCCTAAATCACAAAAGGACTGGACTAACAAGAGAGCCTGAAAGCGGTCTACTACAAGATATCTAGTCTTTTCTTATGGAGCTGTGACCTTTTCAAGCAAGCCTGAACAACAGATAAAGCATGATCTGGGATTTGTTCATTTATGCTAGGATATTTTTCTGGAATACATTTTATGTCACAGGCTCAACACTTGTTTATGTTTATGTCATTAGTCTTTACTGGTGGCATTATGACCCAGTTATTTTCATGGTTGGAACAGCATTGTTCTCAACTCTTAATGTCCGTTTATGTCTTGAAACTTTGTTTATGTATTGAGAAATAACAATGCTGGACTCTGCTATAGTTTTGATTACTGACAGTTATATGCGAGGCAGTTCACTCTGTGTATTAGACGGGAGAACGTAATTAGAATGATGATGTAATCTATCATCTCTTGCAGAGTCTCTTCCGAGCTTGGATATGATGGTTGATATGTACTGTTTACTTATATAATAAGCAATGTTTTTTTTCCTTCTGAAAAAAAATAAATAAATAAAAATAAAAGATGGAAGAAATTGTTAAATTTGATGGGTATTTCAAATTTGAAATACTTACCCTAAATGAAATTGAAGAACTCTGAATCGGATATTCGTAAATTGGAAGAACTCTGATATGGAAGAAATGTGAACTAGATATCAGTAAATTGGAAGAACTCTGACCAAGATATCAATAACTTTATCAATAATTTTTTTTAGTTTTAAAAAAAATCTTCTTTTATTAATAAAAGTAATTACAATAGTTTGTTTCTTATTTGTTTCCTCTAAAAAAAAAAACATTTCTTTCACAGATTTATCATTGTACCTTCATTTAAAATTAATACAAAATTCTACTTACCTATGGTATCCCCTATATATCCTTACTAATTCCACTTTGAAATTTATTAGTATACAGGCTCTCATTATTTATGAAGTATCTCTGTCCTAGCCTTAATAAAAACAACTTATACAAAATTGCTATAGTTCCTTCATTTATCATTGAACTTTTTGATATGCATGAAAGTGAATCATACCTGTTTATGCTGCAATTCCTTTTTTACAACATGTAAACAACCCCAATGTGTTTAGGGTACACATGTTTATATGTAATCTGACAAAATGTCTGCTCCGAATCAGGATAAGCCTCACCCATGCAGAAATATTAAAAGGATTAATTTGAGAGGTTCCCTATACCCATGGATTAAATTGAGAGGTTCCCTATATCCATTCTATGACACTGTTTGAGTCTAAAAGTATATTTAAAGTCTCAATACCCAAACATTTTCCACATAGAAATGTTCCAATTTTTCCTTTCTATTTGTGTCTTTTTCTCCTTCTCTCCAAAAAATAATAAAACGTATCAAATTCCGTTACAATATATGCCCAACATCCACCATAAAAAACTAGCAAAAAATTAACTCCAGGTGGATATACTTGATATTACCTCTATAGCTTCTTTTTTTAATAATTGGTCCAATCTCCAAGATATCAGTAACTTTTCAGTGAGTAGAGTTCTATTGTAAATATCAAATCCTTATGGAGGGCTATCGACGGACATGGATTATGGCCCAAAATCATCAAATTTAAATACTTGTGGGTGGATATACTACACAAAATCTATAACACCCAAATGTCCTTCCCAAGAGCGATCTCTATGATTTGGAAAGGTTTCAAGAAAATTATGTCGCTGCTTGTTGATAGGTTGTCTTGGACATTTGGGAATGGTCAGCGAATCCTTTTATGCTGTGATAGAATTTGTGGTGTTGTTGGGGCTCCATACCTGGAGGTTCAAATGGCGCATAGGCTTTCTCATCGAGGAATTGTTTATCTTTCACAGGTCATTCATTACTGGGCTCATGGTGCGCCCATCTAGAAGAATGCTACTCAAATTGGCCTTCAGGGCATGGACGCGGTGGATTGGAACACATTTGTTGGTAAAATGCAAGCTAGTGGTTTGTATCTAAGGGAAGGAGGAGACATGATCACATGGGAGGGGGCCATGGTGGGAGAATCTCTGATTGTTAGTGACACTTATTCCTATATTTCCTTCCAATCTCTCCAAGATAAATCTTGCTCCGATTTCAGGTATTTTTGGCACAGCCGTATCCCCACCAAGATACTTATTTTTGGTTGGTTAATATGGAGGCAGAAGATCCTAACTTGGGATTCGCCCATAGAAAGGGGGCTCTCTGAGCCTGGCAGATGTCCCTTTTGCAAAAGCCATGATGAATTGGTAGCACACCTCTTTCTCTCCTGCCCCTTCGTTCTTCAAATATGGACGCTTTTTAGTGGTTTTCTAATGGATCCCTTGTGGAGGCCGACGGATTATATGGAAACTATTCAAACATGGGACAAGCTCCCTAGTATATTCCAATCACTGCCTTTTTTTGTTTTTGAAGGTAAGGAAACCTCCATCCCCCTCATATTTGCAGCTATTATGAACTAGATCGATGGCAAGGTTCTTTCTCAGCCCTATGTTACTGATTTATCTCGTCGTATACGGCCTCATCCTATCTCTCTTCCGGTGATCTTTTTTGATGGGGCATGTCTTGAAGGGATGATGGGCTGCGGGGCTTGGATCAAAATTTCACAAGCAAAGAGATTTCTCATTTGTTGGAATGGTGGGAAAAGATCCAATAATAAGGCGGAGTTGATGGCATTATGGAATGGCCTTATGTTTGCTTAAAACCTGAGTTTGGACGCGGTCCATATCTATAGGGATTATAAAATCATCATAGAAGGAATATATGGGCGATCCTCCTTCAGTACACTGGGTTGTCAGGGGTGGTTTGCGAGAACAAAATTTGTGTGGATTAAGATGAAGGAACCCCCTCTAACTCATATTTACAAAGAAAATAATACCAGAGCGGATGGGCTCTCTAAAAATGGATTATGTCTAACTTTTGGCAATCTGCAGGTATCACAATATAAAGATGGACATCCTACTAGGACCTTTGATGTCCCCATTCCTTGAGCATATTACATTATGTTTTATTTGCAGCTTCAAGCAAGCCGGTAACAAGCAAGCCTATTCCTACATGTTTATGATGGATCTTCTCCTGTATATATGATGATCCCTTATTAGTTTCCTCACTTTTTGCAAGCGAGCCTGAATCACAAAAGGATCGGACTAACAAGAGAGCCTGAAAGCGGTCTATTACAAGACATCTAGTATTTTCTTATGGCGCTGTGACCTTTTCAAGTGAGCCTGAAAAACAAATTATGCATAATCCGGGATTTGTTCGTTTATGTTGGGATATTTTTCTAGAATACATCTTATCTCACAGGCTCAACACTTGTTTATGTTTATGTCATTAGTCTTTACTGGTGGCATTATGGCCCAATTATTTTCATGGTAGGAACAACATTGTTCTCAACTCTTAATGTCTGTTTATGTCCTTAAACTTTGTTTATGTATTAAGAAACAACAATGTTGGACTTTGCTACAGTTTTGATTACTGACAGCTGTATGCAAAGCAGATCACTCTGTATTAGACGGGAGAACGTAATTAGAATGATGTTGTAATCTATCCTCTCTTGCAGAGTCTCTCCCAAGCTTGGATATGATGGTTGATATGTATTGTTTACTTATATGATAAACAACGTTTTTTTCATTATGAAAAATAATAATAATAATAAAATGGAAGAAATTGTTAAATTTGATGGGTGTTTCAAATTTGAAATACTTACCCTAAATGAAATGGAAGAACTCTGAACAGGATATTAGTAAATTGGAAGAACTCTGATATGGAAGAAATGTGAACTAGATATCAGTAAATTGGAAGAACTCTGACCAAGATATCAATAACTTTATCAATAATTTTTTTTAGTTTTAAAAAAATTCTTCTTTTATTAATAAAAGTAATTACAATAGTTTGTTTCTTATTTGTTTCCTCTAAAAAAAATACATTTCTTTCACAGATTTATCATTGTACCTTCATTTAAAATTAATACAAAATTATACTTACCTATGGTATCCCCTATATATCCTTACTAATTCCACTTTGAAATTTATTAGTATACAGGCTCTCATTATTTCTGAAGTATCTCTGTCCTAGCCTTAATAAAAACAACTTATACAAAATTGCTATAGTTCCTTCATTTATCACTAAACTTGTTGATATGCATGAAAGTGAATCATACCTATTTCTGCTGCAATTCCTTTTTTTTACAACATGTAAACAACCCATTGTGTTTAGGGTACACATGCTTATATGTAATCTGACAAAATGTCTGCTCCAGAATCGGGATAAGCCTCATCCATGCAGAAAGATTAAAAGGATTAAATTGAGAGGTTCCCTATATCCATTATATGACATTGTTTGAGTCTAAATGTATCTTTAAAGTCTCAATACCCAAACATTTTCCACATAGAAATGTTCCAATTTTTTCCTTTCTATTTGTGTCTTTTTCTCCTTCTCTCCAAAAAATAATAAAACGTATCAGATTCCATTACAATATATGCCCAACATCCACCATAAAAAACTAGCAAAAAAATGACTTTAAGTGGATATACTTGATATTACCTCTATAGTTTTTTTTTTTAATAATTGGTCCAATCTCCAAGATATCAGTAACTTTTCAGTGAGTAGAGTTCTATTGTAAATATTAAATAATGGAACGAATTGGTGAGTAAAAATGCTAATAAATTTAACAAGACAATCTGCAACTAGAGTTCTATTGTAAATATTAAATAATGGAATGAATTAGTGAGTAAGAGTCCTAATAAATTTGATGGGACGATCTGCAACTTGTTCCTGCATGTGTTAACTCGGCTTGAACTCGGCTTTGGAAAAGACTTTTCTACATTACATAGTTGCTAGGAAAAATAAGAAAGACTGATTTTTATGTTACAGTTATTGTTGGTGTACATGCACCTAGACTTGCTGTGTTGGTGTACATGCACTTAGATTAGCTTTAGTTAACTTAATCCTTGCAAGTGGTACATGTGCACATTAACAGAACATAAAGCACACTTAGCTTCAGTTAGCTTTAACTATCCATAGTTATTGCATGTACAACTAAGCTTAACTTAGTTGCTTTTATGTATTTATTCCAAAACTAATATTGATGAATCAATTTCATTCTCAATTCTAATTGTTTTTCTTTTTCAACTTGGCAAGTTCGTGCAATTATTCTTCAACTAGATCCATATTTGTGCTCTAATAATTTTACATGGTATCAGAGCTACAAGGGTTTGGAGAAGTTGCATGAACAACTTTTTTTGCAGGTTTGAAGAGCATAGAATTGGAAATTGTTCGAAGATTTGATTTGCAGATCCAAATATTAGAGAATTTGCCACAGTGGAGTTCTCATCTTCAACGATTTTGACTCCATACAATTACCATGAATGGAAGCCAATGATTTTGCTTCATCTTAGGAGCAAAGGCTTGTACCAAATAGTCATGGGAATTGAGACAGAACCAATCTCAAAGGATGAGAAGTCAGATTGGCTTAACAGATCTGACATGGCTTATGGAAGATTGTGTCTATCTGTGTCTCGTGATATTCTTTGTGAGATCATAAACATTGAATCACCACATGAAATCTGGACTACATTGAAAGGATTATATGGTGATGAAAATGATTTAGAAGAACACCATTTGGCGGCAAAGAGATCGACTTATTATAGCAGTTATGAAAGTGGTGAAGACTCCAAAAATGTGGAAAAATATTCTCAAGATAGTGTTGAACAAGAAGATTTTGCTTCTTCTATTGTTAATGGACCTTTTGCAGATGAGAATTTTATCTTATCCAATAACGAAGACATTGCACATGAGGAAATATATTCCTGTACTAATGATGAAGACACTACTTTCAAAATCATAGAAGAGGACTTTAATTCCTCTACTATTGACACAGATTTGACGCGGTCTCAATTTAATGATGCCCCACATTCACTCTTAGTCACAGAGCCATGCATGCCCATGCATGCATATAAGGAGGCATTTATAGCACCATGTATGCAACCACAAAGGCATCTCGAAGGCCACACATGCACATGCATGCATCCCTAGAGACAGTCATTCTCATGCATGCATATAGGGTACATGAATTTGATTGTCAAATGCATGATGAATTTGCAGGGAATCCATATTGGCATGTAACCATGTATAAGGAAATTCAGTCCTTGATCCAAACATGGGATTTGATACCTCTACTTCCAAAAATGAAGCTTATTCCTCCAGATCCAAGATGGGATCATCGATCTTTAGTATTTTCCAAGTCCGAGCTGACTGTTGATATCTTCACGAAGAATTTCACTGAGTAGAAGTTTCGATTTCAGCGAGATCATCTCGGGGTGAAGGACACGACTGCCTAGCAGTTGTCTTTTCTCTACTTTTGCATTATATTTTGAGGGGGGGTTTTCTTCCCACTGGTTTTTTCCTCTTTCCTCCTTTTTATGCATTGTATATGGGTACCTAAAATGGTCATGTTGTCGGGACTCATTCATTTTGCATCACACTCACCTAAGTTATGCTTTAGGAGGGGTGTTGGTGTACATGCACTTAGATTAGCTTTAGTTAACTTACTGTTTGCATGTGATGTGCACTTGTTTAGTTAAGTTAACTTAATGCTTGCATGTGGTACATGTGCACATTAACAGAGCATAAAGCACACTTAGCTTCAGTTAGCTTTAACTATCCATAGTTATTGCATGTACAACTAAGCTTAACTTAGTTGCTTTTATGTATTTATTCCAAAATTAATATTGATCAATCAATTTCATTCTCAATTCTAATTGTTTTTCTTTTTCAACTTGGCAAGTTTGTGCAATTATTCTTCAATTAGATCCATATTTGTACTCTAATAATTTTATAGTTATAGTAAGATATTTTGTTTGGATAAACAATATTTCTGGAGTTATAAATTTATAATTTTATTAATACACTGTGTTATTATATATTAATCTTTATATTTTATACTGGCTCAAATTCAAGAATTTACATATACTACCTGCTTTTCTCTTTCATTTCTCAAGAGTGATGTCGACGGGATAAGCATGGGTTGGGATGATATGATTATAGAAAATTTCAAAGCCTGTACTGCATTGTTACGCACCATGTCAAAATCTATTTAAATATAGCACACACCTTTAACAGGCTTCCGTCGAATCCGTCATCATGAAGAATGCGAAGGAGTACGTTTATGTCGATGATTGATTAGAAAGGCTACCCTTAAAAAAGGAAATTTAAGTTAAGGTATCAATGTCCTTTGTTATTGCAATCTTCTAAATTATTATAATTGTGGGTCTAGTACTGATGATGTGGTCTGACAGTGAGTAAAACACTTTGCAATTTTGAATTAAAGCAGATACAAAATCATACATATAATATTTTATCTTATTTTCATAGCATAGTATAATATAATAAATATATATATATATTTCTATTTCCTATTAATTTGTTGATTGGAAATGTAGAACAGTAAATTCAACATCTTTTCATGTGGAGTGAAAGTACTCCAAAAATATTCACGAAATGTATAAAATTTAAATGGTGTATAAAGATTCTATTTCTCACCATATAGTTCCGGTGGATCTAAAGTTAAAATCCGAGAATAACCGGATAACATAAAATATCATCGAATGAGAGGCCATCTAGAAGTTTATAGATGATGGAAAGCGTCAGCTTTGCTATTAGTTGGGCATACGCATGCAAAGAGTGCGGTGGTAATTTAAGACAGCGTGTTCAGTTTTTGTTAGATATCATTACAGTATGAATTTCTTTGGGTGACAATGATTTTTAATTTGTTTGTGTGACAAGGACTTTTGATTCAGAATTTGGTTAAACTTGTTTCATTTGTCTAAATTTATTTCATTGATTAAAAGGAATGGATGTTTACTTCAATACAAAAGGAAAGAAGATGCTTACTTTAATAAAAATATAAAAAAATTACTCCAAATTTTAGAAATAAATAGATAATGGAAATGGTTGTGAATCGCATTGGGATGTGCATGAAGAATGTTTGCAATGGCTGGCTTTAATTTTTTTTGTTTTTTCTAGGGATTTTTTTTTCAATTAAGCAAAAGATTGTAGTCTGTTAGGTTTGTTGTCTCATAGCCACTTTATCTTCGAAAAAAAGTTTGAGTGTTGGTAGATCATAGTTTTTTGTGTATTAAGTGTGTTAAATTTGAGCTTTTTGGTTCAAATTTTGTGATGCAGAGCTTTTTTGTGCTCATGTGCAACCTACAAGCTTCTTAATGAGCAGTCCTCACATATCTAATGTCGATACCCCCTTAAGATCTTCTTCTATGGAACAACATGACTCTAAAAAATGTAAATGGGCCGAATAGGCATAGGCCTTTGTTGAATAGGATTTAGCAACTTCCAAGGCTCTTTGGAATATTAGTATCGTAAAGGAGAGATGATTAGTATGTAAATTTAAAGGCATTTATCAGGGATCTATCCCAATCCACATGTTGTCCTTGAGCGAGCCGCTAAGGATTGGGTTGATTAGGACATTGTTGAAATGTTATGTTGTGATGAGGGTTTCCTCATATTCTATAACATCTCACAGTAGATGTTATGAAACCAGCTCACAAAAAGGAAGAAAAAATAGATCAACGGCTTGACAAATAGCCTCTTCGAGGGGGAAGCCTCCTTTACATCACATAAATGAACAATTCTTGGATGATAAAATGACAAGACTTTCTTGGTATATATAAGAATCTTAGGGGTCACAATATAATTACATCTTACATAACAATAATGTAAGGCACAACAATAAAAATAGTGGGTTTCTATAGGGCACAACAATAACAATATTATGGCTACATGGGCACAATAATAACAATAGGGGGCTACACTAACTATAACAATTAAGGGGGTACACTTGTATTATAGGGACCTAACATGTCTGTCTCCTTCAAAAAAAAAAAAAATTCCTGCAACGCTTGAGTAGTTATGGATGTGTCTGTATGAAATTATCATCCTCCCATGTGGAATCTTCAGCAGGTAAGTTCTTCCACCTAATGAGATATTATGAAACTAATTGTTTTTTTTTTCGTGATTGCTTTAGGCTCCAATATGATTTTTATTTTTTCATCATGTTCTCGCAATATTGTTTGAACTGAGATTGTGTTACCGATAACCTTCTTTAAGCATGAAACATGGAAAATTAGGTGTACTAGAGAAGATGTGGGAAACTCCAATTTGTATGCCATAGTACCAATCTTTTGCAGCACCTTGTAAGGACCATAATACTTGGGTGATCATTTCTTATCCTTCTTAGCTTTCCTGAGGAAAATTTGTTTTTATGGTTTTAGTTGTAAAAATACTGAGTCGCTTACATCAAAAATTCTTTCATTGTGATGTTCATTGGCTTGTTGTTTCATTTGATTATGCATGAGTGGGGTTATCCTTTAAGAGTTGGAGAACTTGTTATTGATATTCGATGCAATCTTCCACTGCCAAGAACCTTATAATTTTCTCTTAAATATGATGTGATGGATAATGGATGATATCCATAAAGTGTCATAAATGGGGTCATATTTGCTACAGTATGGAAGGAAGTGTTATACCACCATTCATCCAAAGTTAACCACTTGACCCATTGTGTTTTTTTAGCAGATACAAAGTAACAAAGGTATCCTTGCAAACATTGATTTACTATCTCATTTTTTCCATCATATTGAGGATGATAAGATGAACTATGAGCTAATTGAGTTCCAAGGCAAGAAAAAAATCCTGTCCAAAAATTTCCAGTGAAAATGGGATCTCTGTCACTTACAATAATCTTTGGATTTCCATGTAGACTTTGAATTGTTTCCATAAATGTAGTAACAACTGTACTAGATTTAAAAGGATGAGATAATGCGCAAAAGTGTTCATACATGGACAGTCTATCAACTACCGCCATGATGACACTATTTCCTTCATATTTGGGTAAACCTATGATAAAATCCATTGAGACCTCCTTCCAACATTGACTTGGAATGGATAATGTTGTAACAAACTCGGTGTCTTAATTATCTCAAATTTATTTTGTTGCAAACCAAATATTCTACCACAAACTTCTAAATATAATATTGAAGGTCATCCCAAAAAAATCCTTCTCGAACCTGTGGTAAGTTTTTAAAAATTCAGATTTCTCTTCCTAAGGGGGAGGTGTGCAATTCCAAAAGAATATTTTGTTTGAGTTGGGAATTATTACAGAGATATATGTGATCTTTGTACAATAAGGAATCATTTTTACAGATAAATGTATCATATGTACTTGGATCTTGTTGCAAAAATTAAAGGGTGTCCATACCTCTTCGAAATTCTTCCATTTATCCCTTGCTTCATTTATCCAATTAGGTTGGATAATAGAAATGGCACAAAGAAATTCCTCCACTTCCTCATCATTTCTTGAGAGCGCATCCGTGACAACATTTTTCTTCTTTTTTTGCAGATGATTTCAAAGTCATAACCCAACTTCTTGGTGACCCTTTTTTTCTTCTCTTTTGAAGATAATATTTTGTTCTAGAAAGTATTTAAGATTATCATGATCTATTTGAACCTTGAATTGTCTTCCCATTAGGTAAGGTCTCCATTTCTTTAGTTCATGTAGTATTTCCAACATTTCCTTCCCATAAATAATCTTCAGTAAATACTTTCCCTTGATTGTGCGAATTTCAAAAGAAATGTGTCTACCTTCTTGCATTAAAACAATACCAATTCCATTTCCCAAGGCATCACATTCCACAATAAAGTTTTGGTGAAGTTTGGTGTAGCTAAGACTGGTGCTTGGAACGTTTCCTCTTTAATATGTTCAGGGGCTTTAGTTTATTCTGGAGTCCAAGAAAATGTATCTTTCTTTAGTAATGTATGGTTAGAGGTTCCGCTATTCTTCCATAGTTCTTAACAAACTTGCGATAATATCCTATCAATCCAAGAAATCCTCGAAGATTCTTTAGGTTTTTGGGGATTTTCCATTCCTTAAAAGATTAGATTTTGTTAGGGTCTACCTTTTAACACCCTCATGAGATACAATATGACCCAATACTATTAGAGCAGAAAAATAAAATTGACTAGGTTGAATTATACCAACCTCTACCATTTCTACAAATATCCGTGAAATTTCACTCTTTTGGAATTTAAATATAAAGAATTATCAAGAAAACTTTAAAAATGAAGAGAAATTGTTTAGAAGAGGTAAAATTTAAGGAAATATTTTGTAATTGAGAGAAGACATACAAAAAGAAGAATTGAAGATGGGGAAGTAAGCTTAAATCTAGACTATTGGGACAAGATAATATATTGATAGAAGAGGGCTTGAAATAAGGTAATGAGGTAGAGGAAATTAGTTAAAATTTCATTTTATTGGTGCAATTCAAAGATATATATTTACCAATGTCTAAAGTCAAATGTAGAGAAGAGATAAGATAAAATAATCCATGTCTCTACACAAGATGAATGCATATCATGCAAATATTCCTTTAACACATTTACAAGAAGGAAATATTTTGATGAT
Organism: Pinus albicaulis; assembly: GCA_034641835.2. NCBI lineage: Eukaryota > Viridiplantae > Streptophyta > Pinopsida > Pinales > Pinaceae > Pinus > Pinus albicaulis. Next base: position 1,364,712,629 of record CM076572.1, read on the forward strand.
GATGAGAAGATTTACATAATTATAGATAACTATCTTTAAGTAACTGCAATAGAAGGTGATGTTTTTTAGAACAAAATGTAAGATCAAAAGTGAGTTTTATACTTTGTTGATTGAGATTATAAGTGGAGTATTATGTCTATTTATTTTATTTAGAAATTTAATTAAAATTAACACTTCATCTAGAGCTATATAATGTTTTATTTTGGCAAAAAAAATCTAAGTTAATATATAAGAGAAATTGGTGAAAAAAATTAAAACTATAAAATATATTCATAATTTTGACGTAATTTTTTACCAATGAATTCTTGTCATTTTTTATTGGGAATACTATAACAATTTGTTTTAAAAAATATTCATGATGAAAGAAGAAACACTTAAGTAATGAAGGATGGAAATAAATGCAATTGTTACATGTATGAATGACTTAAAACTATAATAATATGTAAAGCATAGGACTAAATAAAATTAAGATAAGAGGAACCAGATTGGTAATTAAGATAATATGTAAAGCATGGGACTAAATAAAATTAAGATGAAAGGAACCAGATTGGTAATTAAGAGGGAAATCATTTGGGTATTTTCATTCCTACCATGTTTTTGTATCTTTTTTAAGACAATGGACATGGTAATAGTACAAAAATGCATAGAGGAAGCAAAGGAAGGATAATACCAATATTGTTGAAGGAATAAATATGGGTGGTGTGGAGAGTGATAAAGTAGCTTTGGCACTAAATATAGTGCATTAATAAAGATAACTATATTGTGGGGAATAAGTAGAAATAATATTAAGTATAAATGAGGTATTGCACTAGATTAAATAAATGTTGTACAAATTCAATAAAGGATAAAGAGTGATGTAGATGTAGATAAATGTTTGGCTAAGAATTTTATGAGATATTGTAGATGATATGAGAATAATTTGACAAATTTCAATATACTATAAGTAAAGTTATTTTTCTACAAATTATGAAAATGTTCAAAGATTTTATATCGATATGTTAAAATATGTGTTTAATAGATTAATAAAAATTTATTGAAAAAAATAGAATTATTAATTTTAGAATACCAATAGCATAAATTTTACTTTTAAGATATTAATTTCGAAGGAATTATGAAAAATACAACTTTTTAAGAAATTGTAAAAAAATTGGGTTCAAGCCATTTTGGATTGTGGAATTTGATGATGGAGATAGATCATTAAGAAATTTAGTATATGATGCATATATTTTGTGTGTAGGTGTGTTCTTTTACTATAATAAATTTTAGATTCATAATATATAAATATTTATAAAGGTATGGAATATGAAAATACACTTTTTCTAGTTTTAATCATTTTTTTAAGTTAATAAATTCTAAAATACAATTTTGTAATAACTAATTAAAAAGACCAAAATCTAAAATATTTTTTTTGGTGTGTGAACAAATTGAATTAGTATAGAAAATTATGGGACATGAAATTTATATGAAAAGTGTAATATTTAGGTCTTGTATTTTTATATTTCATTTATCATATATCTTGATATGTCTCACATTCATTTCTCTATTACTTAGGTTGGTGCAAGAATGGTTATCTTTTTAGTTTTTTGGAAAATGTCTCTTTACATAGATAATTTAATTGTTTGGTTAGATACAAAGAAATAATATTTTATTCCTTGGGTGGATTGATGATGATGATGATGACTAACGTCTACTAAGACTAATATGATCCGTCATACCTTAAGAAATGAGCGATTAATTGATATTATTTAATATTTGATTTCTATGATAAAAAAGGAGAGAGAGAAGTGTTATGACGTCAATGTAGGTTCAGTGACTTAACAAGTCGGGAAGATTGGTAATGTGGAAAATGTTTTGAAAAAGGGAATAAATGTGAGTAAGGGTAAGGGAATCCAAGAGAAAATATTTTCATCCTTGACTATCTTAGTGTCAACAAATTCTTTCATCTCAAAATGTTCTTAGATTTCATATGACACATGTGATTTTCTTTAAAGCATTTCTTCAAGTTTTTAAGATATTTTAATGTAATGAGCTTGTAATATTTTAATGTAATGATTTGAATAAGAATAGGTTAATTAGTGTCATAGTCATATTAGTTTCATAGTAATTTGAAAAGTTTTAATAAATTTGTGTTTAGTTTTAGATCTAAGACTTTTCTGATCCATAATGTAGATAAAAGAACTTTCGGATTAATCACATCATTAGTATTAAATTTATTAATATGATATAAGAAACAAAATCATATGAGATGATGAGAGAGGATAAGGATGTTGATTCAAATATGATAAATTACAAGATTGAAAAATTAGAAGAAGCATATAAATTTAAATAAACAACTTGATATGCATTATTCAAATGTTTTTATTAAATGAGTTTAAGAATTATACTAAAATAACTAAATTGTAATAAATTTTCATATAATTTGGATAGAATAATGTTTATTTAAAAAAACATTCTTGTTAGGAATTTTTCAAACTGAAATGGTTGTATATAATAGTTTGCAAATTTCATTGCTTAAGTTGGCTTATAGACCTTAGTTTTCACTAGAGAATATCTTAGAGAAAAAATGAATTGTTATAATCAGAGAATTTTAAGTCTTTCTTATTTTTGAATAAAAATAAGTTTTATTTAAAAAAAAACATTCTTGTTAAGAATTTCACAAATCGAAATTGTTACATATATTAGTTTGGAATTTTCATTACTTGATTTCACTTCTGGACCTTAGTTTTCACTAGAGAATATCTTAATGAAAAATTACTATAGTAAGGGAATTTTAAGTCCATCTTATTCTTGATATTATGTCAATTAATGTTCTACGAAGGAAATACATCTACTACCAAATGTAATTCTTTGAAACTAATGACTTGTAACTTTCACATTAAATATGTTTACTCTTCATTCACTCAGTGAAGATGATATTTTTATCAAAGAACATGGGATATCAAAAAAATAATAAAAAATATTTAAGATTAGTTTTTGATAAAAAAAAAAATCAACAATTTGAAATAAATAATAAATCTGATGAGATAATGCACTATGTCCTTTTACACATGGGAGAAGTTCAAGAAAATCAATCACATCAAATCAGTGCTATGGCCTACGACATTATTAAAGATGGTGTTTTTTTAAGGATGTTATTAGTATAGTGAAACACAAATACTCTTTAGATAAGGCATCATTATTTTTAAGTAGATGCAACCATTATTTATATTTGGAAAATAACATTTTGTATGGTTAATGTTTCTTACAATAATTTTGCTAATTATTCATATTATTTACTTATATGAAATATTCAAGAATAAAATGTATTGAATTCAATTAAATTAATGAAATTCATATGATTATTAAATACTATTTTATCTCTTTTATTGATTATGTATTTAAGAGCATTTAAGAACATGAAGATTAAGAATTATTTCAATAAATTAATGAGATTCTTTTTTCTTTGGAAAAAAAAACTGATATATTGATATATTATATATGCCAATACATTTAAACATCAATTTTGTTCTCAGTTGTGTTACAGCAAGAAAATCTTAAGATATCATTGCCACAATTGAAATCGGATCACCATTCTGAGAAAGAAAGAGGATCACAGTAGATTGGCAAGTCGAATTTCAGAGTGCGGAAACCACTCATTACATATATAACTCAGCAGAATCTGAGTAGTCTCCACCCCTGTAAACATACAAAAACGAAACCAGATCATTATAAGAGGGCACTATTTGATGAAATGGTAGCAATACCTGTAACATAAATGACTGAGAGATATGATGAGCATCAACATGATCAGGCTCGCTTGGGGAAAAACTGGCTCGCTTGATAATATGTATAGTCTATCCTCAGGCTCGCTTGATATAGTAGATTAGACACACAGGCTCGCTTGATAGTAGGTCGAGAAAAGTCCAAAAAAGAAGTATGGATATTATGTGCCAAATCAATTCACAAATATCTCTCCCGTTGTTCAATATCCAATTTCCCAATCGATCCCCTGAACTCAGCTCCCCTGAACCTCCTTTTATAAGAAGAAAAGATGTAGTGGTAGCAAAATTTGTGCCCCTATCATGTATTCAATTCATAACCTATCTCTTGGAACAAAAATCTGTAAATTAAAGAACAGGCCGAAGCATCTGTAACAGGCTTGCTTGATGAAGATTTTATCAACCTCTTGTGGTCAAGCTCGCTTGAAAAAGAGCTCTTACAAAATATGTGCCCCCGGAATTAGGCTCACTTAATAAAAATGATTAATGCAATTAGGGAAGAGGGATGTTGTTTTCCCAAACCATTGATCCGTCTTTGATATGTTGAACCTGCATATTACCAAAAATAGCCCTGGTGCATTTTTTCGACAAACCATCAGCCCAAGTATTGTGCTCTCTGAAAATATGTTTAATGGGTGGCCTTTTCAATCTGATCCATAACTGACTTGCTCGTTGAAACCACCCTTGTAACTCCGGATCCACCAAATTAATGCAGCCATTTATACCATCCACCACCAATTTAGAGTCACCATATATATAGATCTGCTAGAGGCTTAAATTGATAACAGCCAAGAGACCTCCCCATAATGCCATTATCTTTGCTTTATTATTTGAACCTGGTCCCCCATTCCAAAATATGATAATCCGCTCTATTTGAGATAGCTTTAACCATGCTCCGCATCCAATGGTCCCCTCCTTACAAGTCCCATAAAAAAGAGTGCCCGGATAGAAATTTCATGTGGTCTTATACGGTGAGACCCATCCACCACAGCTTTACAAACAAGAATTATAGTTGATATGTTGATATATATCCTTTACAATGACCAAATTCCCATGAAGAGGACCATCCCAAATAATGGCATCACCACCCATAGCATGACAGAATCCAGCCCCCCTAAGAGTGTTTTGGTATTGAACCCATTCCTCAGCATAAATACCATTCAAACCCAACTATTCAGCCGATTTGATAACCGGAGCATGATGTGTCCAATATAAAATGATCCATGATAAATAGATAATGCCACGGTGGTTCAGTCGGTGAATAAGGCCCATGGAAAATCCAGGTTGATTTCAAATGTCGCGCAACTGTTTGGTACCAATAGGGATGTGATTGCCATCATTAAAGCACCATATAAGATGATCAACGACATGGCCAAGGATTTTACAGAAGCTCGCCCATATGGTCGATATAGCAGACAGAGAGAAAAACTCATGACATAGCAATTGATGGAGAGGATCCCCCTGCAGATATTTACAACGTATTATATCATTCCAGATTATTGTGCTCTTGAATGCACGCCAAAAATATTTTACCAGAAGAGCCTTATTAAATATCCTCATATTCAGAATTCCCCACCCGTCATGCTTTTTAGGGCGACATAGTAGTTCCAACTTACATAGATGGTACTTCTGATCCAAATTTGTTCCACCCCATAGAAAATGAGCACATATTTTATTGATCGTCATTATGATTTGCTGAGGTAAATAAAAGAGGTGACTCCAGAAAACCATTAATTGTGAGAGAACGGACTGAATCATAATGAGTCGGCCCCCCATTGATAACAACTTATGAGTCCACTTGTTGATTTTTTCTCTAAGAATATCCGTCAACCATGTCCAGTCCCGATTCCTGTGTAACATGGCTTGACATTGAATCCAAGATATTTAAAGCCATCTACTGCAGCCTTAATCTGGACTCCCATAAAATGAGAAATGAAAGATATTTCATCCATATTTCCATATTCAAAAATCAGAAAATATTTTTGTTTGTTGATCCATAATCTTGTTTCAGATCCAAATCTAATAAGAATATAATGAACATAGAACCAATGATTTCTTATGAGAGAGCCAAACAACAGCATATCGTCCACAAACAGAGAATGTGAGAAGATACAGTCGTAGAAAAAGCGAAACCTTTTATATACCCATTCTGCTCCGCCTTGTGAACTATCTTACTGAAGTTGTCCATGATTAAAATCAAAATCATAGGGGACAAAGCACATCCCTGACGTAGTCCCCTTCCTGATTCAAAAAAATTCGTGGGCAAACCATTTATGATTACTGTGTATCTAACAGTAGATATGCAGGACATTATCCATCTAATTATGGATATTGGAAGACCTATCTTAAGCAGAACCAATCGGATGTAAGACCAATAAATGGAGTCATAGGCCTTATAGAGATCAACCTTCATAACCAGGGCCTCTCTTTTCTCTGTGTGCATGGAATGCAGAACCTCATGTGCAACTGCAATGGCGTCGTGAATGGATCGACCCTTTAAAAAGCCGTATTGTTCCCTTGATATACGGTCCTGAAGGGTTTCCTTTAATCTATTAGAAATAATCTTAGAGGAAATTTTATAGATCAAATTTCATAGAGAAATCGGTCTAAACTCCCCAAAATAATTTGGCTCAGCAGATTTTGGAATTAGAGCGATGAATGTGGAATTCAGATTTGCAGGAATGTGCCCCCAGATCCTAAAACTCTCCACAACCATGGTGATTTCAGCAGCCATCAGATCATAGAAGAAAATAAATAATTCTGACGGCCATCCATCGGGCCTGGGGCATTTATCAGGAGGGAAAGATTTGAGAATCGATAGCACTTTGCTCTCAATTATATGCATATCCATAGCCCTTATGGCCTCCGCATCAAACAACCTTTGTATATGTTGTAGCATCCAGTTCTGGTTATTTTCATCAATACCACGATCTTTTTGGTAAAAAGCAGAAAAATGTAAGAAAGCTTCATGTTGAATCTCTGTGGTTGTGATTGCATAGGATCCATCGGCTTTCTTAATGCACCAAATAGCATTTCTGTTCTTTCTATCCAATGTGCATTTGTGAAAAAATTTAGTGTTAAGGTCCCCCTCTTTCAACCAATGTATTATGCTCTTGAGTTTCCATGAAATCTCTTCAATTCTGAGAATCTCTCTTTTTCTAATCCCCAATTATTTTAGAACCTCATATGTGTTCTCATCCAGCACCTAGTCTAGAAAGTGAGAGTATATCTCCTTAATCTTGACTTCAATAGATATTAACTCAGCTCTGAGAGCCAGATTTTTCCTAATCTCCCAAGACTTAGTAGCCCCTTTAATTTTTTGTAATTTGAAATGAAGACGATCCCAGCCTGTTAAATCCCCAATATCAGAGTCGTCTTTCCATAGCTCCTGAATCAGTCGTACATATGACTCATCCTCCAACCATACTCGATTAAATTTAAAGGCCATCCATTTGACACTTCCATCCAACTTCCAAGACAATGTGATGGGCATATGATCAGAAATATCAAAGACCATTACTAAGGATTGGGGGTCACCAAGATAATCCATCAAATTTTCCTTCACCATGACTCTATCCAATCTTTTGCCAATGAAACCCTCACCCGCCCTTTTGTTTGTCCATGTAGGGATAAGCAGAAAGGGTCAAACATCAACAATATGATTTGAGATAAACAAATCATTCAAGAAATCAGCCATATGATCAAGTCTGGCCCGAGATCCCCAAACTTCATCTGCCTGCAGAATGGAATTGAAGTCTCCCATAGTAATCAAATTCTGTAACTCTTGGATTCCAGAGTCATGCATACGAGACCAGAACGAGACCTTGTTGGAATATGGTGCATAGAGATTGATAATGTTGAAAATTCCATCCATGCCCCTCAAATTTCCAGATAATAGCATTCCACCGAAGAAACTGTAGGCCTTTAGTTTGGCCTTGCCGGGATTTCGTATTGCAATCGACCCTCCCGAGTGTCCATTGGCGTCAACAACCACTGCACACCATCTTGGTTTGATATTTAAAAAAGCTTGTATGGCCTTGTTACGACAACATAATGTTTCTTGACATAAAAAAATAATAGGATTCATAGGACAAAACAATTCCCTGAGGCAATTTGTTTTGGAGGCATTGCCCATCCCCCTGATATTCATGGACAAGATTTGATTCATGGGGAACCATCCTCGGGGTTGCTTGCTCTAAGCGCCTGTGGTTCTGCGGAAATATTGTCAATCACAGATACTGGGATGTCCGTGAGATCCTCTTCATCATCAGTGAATAATGAAATTGATTTCATTTTCCCTTTAATTATATTGGAGGTTGTCTTGGTGCATCTATGGATCGTAATATTGGAGGTCGACGAGATGGTATTGGAGGTAGGAGCAGATCTAGGAGGCCTATCAAACACCGTAAGAGCAGCTAGATCAATATTAGGATTTCCCATCAGTGATTCTATATTACTCCCCACCGAATTCCTAGGGGAATTCGTGATAGTCAATGGAATAGGATTTTCAGGGATATATTTGACTCTTTAGGTTCCATTTCAGTCCTAGATGTAGACGGATCCCATATACAGAAGTTGGTTGACAGAAAAAGTGGAGGGTCAGCATCATTTGTAGGTAGAGGTGACGACCTAGAGGGCAAGGGGTCAACGGCAGGAGCGGGGACATAAGAATTTTCATGCCCATCATCAGATACAGGAGGAACGTGTGAAACATCAATACTAGGACCATATTCAGATTCCAGAACCCTATATTGGGGAATACTAGGTCGAGACAGACATGTTTCCCGAGCCCTCCCATTATCAATATGTACAGTTATATCACTATGCTCATGTGTAGAGACATATGCTTCATCTTCAGAAGAGGTAGAGTGAGGATTACCTTATGCGAAGCCACCAGATGTACCCGAGCCAGTAAAATTACGACGATTGCCCGGCACTATAGGCATCCTAGCTTGATCACCTCAGAGTCGAAATGGGCAATTCTCCCGAATTGTCCGGTTCTATGGCAAATCAGGCATCTAAAGGGGACGCCCCAGTATTCAATCTGTTGACAATGACAATGATAACCCCAGATGAGATCAACATCCCCAAGTAGACCTCCAACAAAGTCAACTTCAACTAGGATCCAAGCGATTCTCTTGTCGCTGGCACCAACTATGCTCGAGTCAATATAATTAGTGCATCCGATGGTGTTCCTAATAGCCCGCAATGCTTTTAAAGTCCAAAACTCCAAAGGAATACTAAGAAGCTTTACCCATATGACCCTGCTACAAGGCGCTTCCATCACCAGATTGAACCCAAGATACCATGGCACCAGTTGCATGAAGCTACGACCCCTCACCCACGTTCTGCTAGTGATTTTACATACATCCTTCTCGTCCATAAAATGGATGCTAAACCATCCATTTAACAACATGCTTACTTTGGGCGTGTATCCAACAACGAGGTTCTAGAATTGCTTAACCCATCACTCGTATCAACATCAGAACCATCCGAAAACATCCAACGCCCGATAAAAGCACGCTTCTGCAAGCTAGCCACTCTGCCACATAAATCCTCATAGTCCAGATTAACCACCTTAATATCCATGTTGTGCTTAAAAATTTTCTTCTTATGTCTCCCACGGCCTCTGTTCTTCCTGTATTTTCTATTTTTTTGACTACCCTACACATTCCCTTCCTGGAAAGGCAGATGCAAGAAAGCTTGTTTGATTATGAGCTCATCAATCGGGAAACTGTTGGAAAACCTTTGCTCAGCTTCGATGGTCGCAGCAATGAAGGCTTCATGAGCAGAAGTGTCTGATGCAAGCCCAATATTAAAGTCCTCCATAAAATACCACAATAGATAAATTCTATGCTAGTTTTTACACCGTCACTAGGACGCGCCAACGAACCAAAAAGTCTGACAAAGAGGATGACTTAGGTCAGACCCAAATCAGATCAAATATTTCAGTAGGAAAGGAGCATAATCAATACTTTACGCCACCAAAACAATCCTGTGCAGACTAAAATAATATTCCTTTAAGGAAACCATATCAATGGTAGCTCCATGTGTCAGTCTTGGAAATTAAAGGAACATGTGGAACGTCCTTCGATTCCTTAAAAGCCATTCCAAATGTAGAAGTCATCTATTGCTATAGCCTTGGAAAGTCAATAAGTCGTGATCATATCCTGTCATAACAGTGCCTCGACAAGAGATCATGATTACATGAATGACATCAGCTCCAATATATGATTATCCCTAGAGAGAAAGGACCTCGAGAGATCAAAAAATGGCAAACAATCCCAACTAGATACGCTATTTGAATTTTTGTGTTTCAGATATTGATGATTTCCAGCCTCCAATATCCAACTCCCTTTCAAAAGACCTGCTACCACTACCTTGATATACCAATTGCCTGGAGAAGGATAATATAAAAATAGCAGGCCATGATCATTGGGGGCATATCCATTTGAGGACCAAAATATTTGCAACAGACATGCCTTAAATAGAAGTCATCACCAAGAGTCCCTTACGAGACTTATTTCCTGGCAGGTAGATTGAGCTTCTGGGAGAGTCAGTAATCCACCAACAGCCATCCCATCATACCTACCGAAAATCTCTCCGACATTCCAAATTATTTTTTCAAAAAATCCGGCTGATATAGTCGTGAAGAACAACAATATTCACCGGAAAAACCAGTTCAAACCCTGCACCATGATTATACATGACAGCAACAACAACAAATACACCCTAGAAAAGTCCACCACTTTGGACCGAGTCTGAAACTAAAATTCTTGCAAGGTCATGAAATGATGAAAGAGTCACACCATTTACACCAAAGTTGATATCATCGATTCTCCGAAAAGAATGACAGAGTATCAGAGTCGGTTGATGATTCAACACATGATGGTATATGTATAACCTATATACCGTCGTGTTCTAACATCAGTCTTAATCTCCTTGTATATGGCCGCCAAAGTATTATACGCAATGAAGGCCAATATAAGGATTATGCCAATCTCGATATCATCCGAAAAACTTATAGACATCTCCAATTTAGACCCACCCTCCCACTACTGTCAAAACAGAGAGAATTGGAATATAACCTTCAAAACATTCCATTAATCGGACCAAGACACCTCATTCCCCAAACAAATCTTATGCTACATATCACTCCTCAAAAGAAACTCATTTACGCAGACATTCTCCAATTTAGACCCATCCTCCCACCACAGTCAAACTAGAGAAAATTGGAATATAACCTTCAAAATCATTCCAATAATCAGACCAAGACACTTCATTCCTCAACAAATCTTATGCTACATATCACACCTCAAAAGAAAATCATTTACGTTCAGAAAATCTGGACAAATGTTCATCAAACGAGGTTGCAATCCTGCATTCTAACTGAAAAGTTCAAACCTGGACTCGTAGAGTATAACCTTTGCAAAACCATGTGTATACCACTGTAACATGGAACAAAAACATCCGGCAAGCAAAACTCGGCAAGATTGTTACCTGAAAAGCCGGGTTATTACTCTTTCTGTTGGACTATCAAGACATCACAGTCTTGCCCATTTGTTCACATTAACATTTGACACTCCAGTGACCTCTATTTTCTGCAACAAGAATATTCTAGAGCACACTCCATGCACAAAGCACCAACCCATCATATGGTTATTAAATATTATTTTCTCTCTTTTATTGATTAGGTATCTAAGAGCATGAAAATTGAGAAATTATTACTCTTTATATTAATGTTTTAAATACCAAATTCATTATAATATTAAAATTAATTATTGTAATAATATACATAACTAAAAAAAAGTTTTTTTTCAATAAAATAAGATAAGAAGCCCGAGACTAAAAACACACATCACCCAATTATCTTACCAATAAACCTATGTTTGTTATTTATGTTATTAACATGTCTAAAAGAAAATACATGTTATTAACATGTTTGTTATTAACATGTTATTAACTTATTAGGTAAACAATATAAATAAACAAGAACCATTTATTATAAATAAGAATATTCAATATAAAGGAAAATTCAATAACTTGTTAGGTAAACAATATACATAAACCAGAACAATTTATTATAAATAAGAATATTCAATATCACTATGCCGTGGATAAATTTGATATTTCAAATGTTAATATAAAAAAAAAAATATCCATATTTTATATCCGAAAGAAATATTGGTTATGATTCTTTCCATTGTTAATTGTGAAGACAAAGTATTGGTTATGTTTTTTCATTGTTAATTGTGAGGACAAAGTATTGGTTATGATTATTAATAGATTTATGATTGGTTTTCATTCTGAGTTGAAAATGATACAAATTTCATCGGAGTGAATCATGTATTTCATTTCAAAGTAGATTTAAGAATTATTACGAGAAAAAAACAAAAAAACAAAAAATTTAATTATTACTTATAAATTCAGTGGATTAAGAATTTAAAATTTTTTATACATTAAATGATAGAATCTTCATCTTATTTTAATTTAAAGCAATTAATATTATTAAATGAGATTCATTAAAAATTAGCTAGTCATTATGATTCAAGAGCTAGCTCAAATTTTTTATGTGATACAAAAGATCTATCCTGTACATTATATCTATAAAAAAATGTAAACAAAAAAATGCATAGAAATTGATAAAATTATTAACTTTGTTGGTATAAATATAATAATCCAATTTTGATTTCAAAAAATATATAACAAACATTAACATAAAACTTTAATAGAATTGTGAAAAATTGCTAAATATTTATCCAATTTTAAAGGCATGTTCCATTTTCATTCGATGTGATAGGTTTATTATTAGAAGCATAATAATATAAAAGAGAATCAAGTTATAAGTAGTTGTTTTATTTTTAATAAAATAATTGTTTAAAGTCAAATTTAATTATTTATGAAGTGTGTTTTGCCACTCTAAAGCATTGATTCCATTTTATTTTGCTTTTACAATGATAAAGAGATATAACTCATTAATTTTAAAAACACCATACATGATTCACTATTCCATATATTAATGTCAATAATATTACAATTTGAGATGATTTGGTTGTGCAATGATTTGATATTGTATTGATATTAACAATGCTACACACCACAAAAAAAAATGGAACATAACTTTAAATAATATTGTAATGTAAAATGGTAAAGTCACATTAATGTCAACAACAATGCAAGCAAAACTATACTTTGATGAAAATATAATGTTAAAAGTTTTAATGCCTTGATTTTAACAATGAAATGATGAAAAATATTTAGATACAATCATTTCCACAACCATATGGTATAAAAATAATTCAATTTACTAATTTTAATGTCAATGCAATTCAAAACAATAAAATATATTAACTTTAATACATGCTCATTAATTTTATTAATAATATGACGTGAAAGTAATTTCAAATTTATTTAAAAAAAGATTATGTGTGAGGTTAAAAAGCAAATCATATTTATTGAAATAAATTTAAAAATGCACATACATGCAATAAATTTTAAATAAATATAAAAAAAAATATAATAGGTTTAAAAGTAAATCATATTTACATACTAAAATAAATTTAAAAACACACATCAAAATGCAATAAATTTTAAATAAATATTAAAAAAATAAAAAATAAATAAGATGTATATAAATATTTATCCAACTTCATTCTTATACAACTTGGATGCCTACATATCTCTTTTAGACCATAAACCAATCACAATGATAATTCTATACATTATTGTTGGGTGCTGACATAAAATGAAACATTTGCATTTAAGACAACCACAGTCGATCTATAATGGCTCAAAACTTCTGCCTCTTTATCAAAATTGAACTTGAAATAAAAATGCCCATACTCAATCAGCAATATGACTCCATATGCATAAGATCTATATGATTTGTCTCTTATAATTTTTTTTTCAACACCTAGGCATTTGCTTGATGACATTCTCGGACATTTGGCTGAGTGCTTTCACATAACTTCGACACTTGGACAACATATGGGCGCTTGGTACTTTGTTTCATATTATTTAAATTGTACATGTGAACATATTAAAAAAGATTAGAATATATAGAGAATGCATACAATATCTGTATCAGTTGGATCTAAATAGATGTAAAACCCATAGCCTTTGAAATTTCATGTATCTCAATTTTTGCATTCCATTATACCCAACAGAGATACCTTTGTCAAACTCTGAGCTAGCAAACATAGTTTCTCGAGGCTTCTACAATTCTGTAAAATCCTAGTAAGAGAAAAATCGTTTAAAGGAAAAGCATAATTAAAATATAGAAATTCTTTTAGACCCCTGTTTGCAGCACCAATGCTTGCTAACGAATCAAGAGGACAAGTTTCTTGCACATTATTTAGAATAATATGTAACGTAATCATATTTACTAACCTCGATAATAATTAAATAATAATCGCTCCAACGGCTGCTAAAAACTTCAATATAGCTTGAATTCACTGCCTAAAATCTCAAAACAGGTCAAAATTGCTGCTGGAAAAAGAATGTCTTAAAGAATTTATAGAATTGGAAAAGAGAGTCAATATTGTTCCACGAAATGAAATCTGGCTCGAATTGAACGCAAAGAACGCTCAGATAATTTCTCCTTTAGTATCTAGCTCTAAATACAGATGAATTCCCTCCGAAAACATAAGGAACCGCTCGCTCGCCTGACCGAATCCCGCCGTGGTCGTGTATGCAGCACGATGAAGGTGATTGAATGACTAAAGCATGCAATGTAAGCCGTTGGATAAACCTCGATTAATTCAATCAATTTCTGAGCGATTAATGAATTTTACAAATACTAGGAAAACAAATATAATTAAAATAATGATTTTTACAGATCTAGGTGGCGGACGATGAATCTTGCAACAGTGTTGTGAGGTAAAACCTCACAATAGAACGCCTTTGGCGTAATTAAGGGGATGATTTAGAAATCTCATTGAAAAGGGAGGTGATGAAAATGGATATATTGTTGCATTTAGTGAGAGATGGTGATGTTATTGAAATTGTTAAAGAATGTTTTTCGATAATTTACTTAATTTTTTTATTATATATATATATATATATATATATATATGGTTTTGGTTGCTGGTTTTTCCTTGAAAGGAACGATGGCAGTGGAGATAGGCTAAGGAACCCTAGTTCTCATGGAGGTGGAATTTTTGATTTATGGCTTCCCCATCACCACTTCACTATAACCGCTTCCCTTCCATTATACTAATGCGCCCTTTACACTAACCGACGTCGGCTTGCCTTTTCACCCGGTTGGGACTTTCTTGACAACCCATCCTGCCGTGTTTTCGGAGGTTTTGGCAGTATACGGGTTAACCTCGTCTGGCTTGTGGACAGGAGAGAAGATTGCCTGCATACGGGAGTCATTATTTGCAGATACAGTTTGGACCCTAGCATAGTTTACTGATGGTTACTGGTGGTTTCTGGGAAAGTTTAATTTTCAGGGAAGGGTCGTTTTCGCTGGTGGTATAGGTATGGAACCTTCCGAAAATGAGAATAACGTCATTATGGAGGAGGAGCTGTTAGACTACTCCTCGGACACATTAGCGCCATAATAGATTTGGACCCATTTTCCATATCAGCAACCAGTTGGGGCACAGTCGCATGACCTGCTGGAAAGGATAGCACATCTAGAGGCTCTACAGTCAGATATGGAGATAGTTGTGTCAACCTCGGGGTTTTCGGAGTTTAGGTTCCCTAATGCTAACCCTAATGGCCATGTTACAAGCCTCTGCCTGAATACGTCGGCTTCCCTGGTTTTCTCCATACCCTCCCCATCGACACTGCACATTTGGAACCAGCAGTAGGAGGCATTCTATCAGGGTGAGGGTTTGGTACATGGTGAATGTTCTGTGGCATAGGGTTCTATCAATGATGGTGCATTTGGCTTCGAACAACTTGGTTTAGGACCCAAAGGTTACTCTATCGGATAGGACACTATTCTTGGAGGCCCGACGATGATGATAACTTCCAGCAGCTTCGAGGGTTTACCCATCCTAACCTCACAAACAGAAGAAAATACCTCCTCGGATTCAAACGATGCTCAACCAGAGGAAGGTGGGTCTCCTTGCGAGCACCCTCCCCATGGAACAGGCAAGAAGAAAACCAGATGCACCAGAAGCCGTGAGAAATCTCGTGAACTGGTTTTCGGTATTGGGGTAAGCATGCAGAAGGCAAAAGAGACTGCACAGACAATGCTTGTGGGGCGAGTCAGAGCGTGGAGTTACACCACGGCAAGGCTCAAGAGATGAACCACGGAGAAATGGGGTCACCTGCTTGAACAACTTCCTACCGTCCTGACAATGAATCGAGGTTGGTTTGCTTTAATTTTTCCTTCCCCTGATATGGATGGTTGGGTTCTTACAAAATATTGGGATATTGAGATGACTCTAGTCCTCCTTAAGAGATGGACACCTCTCTTTGATCCTGATAAGGAGAAGCTGGGTGTTGGACCTATATGGGTTTGTTTACCAGGTTTTCCCCTCCAATTCTGGATGGACGACATCCTCAAATGTATAGGTGAAGACCTTGGTATATACCTCGACCATGACAGGTCATATCTGGAAATGGGCAACATATCGATGGCCCAAATCCTTGTTCACTTAGAAACCCGAGAAGGCTTGGTGGAAATTTATGTGCTGAACCACGAGAATTTCTCCAGATTTTATATTCTTGATTACGAAGGAGTTCCTTTTAGGTACCGATAGTGCCATGAGGTGGGGCACATCTACAAATATTGCCCCCTCATTGTGGCTGCATCTTCGGCAAACACTAAAACCATGGTACATACTGGAACACAAACATTGACGAATTTTGGGGGTCTTAATCTTCGGTCT
Organism: Pinus albicaulis; assembly: GCA_034641835.2. Lineage (NCBI taxonomy): Eukaryota > Viridiplantae > Streptophyta > Pinopsida > Pinales > Pinaceae > Pinus > Pinus albicaulis. The sequence goes on from CM076572.1 coordinate 1,364,729,232, forward strand.
GCACCGTGCATGGAGGAGCATCACAAGACTGAACAACGTCCATCATCCTCACCGATAACTTCCTCGTCTTCTTAGACAGCAACTGCATCGGAGGAAATTATGCCAAGTCAAGATGATCTCAGCCCTATCATCGGTACTGTGTCCTCTACCTCCTCACCTATTAATTTTAATCTTCCTTTTTCGTCTGCATCATTTTTATTACTCAGATTAATAATCCGCATATTGTAAAGAATAAGTTGGCCCCTGTTTGTTGTCTTGTTTCATTGTCTCCCCCATTGTCATCCTTTGCCCCCGCTTCTTTCCCTATTGTTCTCCATGCCCCCTCTGAATGCTCTGATTCATCTGGGGCTGACCTTCCTTGTTGTTACAATCTTCGTTCCTTTGTTAAGATATCATTTAGTCAATCATATGGCCTTGGTGATGACCCTGCAATGACTGCCCTAAAAGCTACCAGAGGAACGCCATCCCAGTTGTCCAAATCTATCCACCAGGTTGGTAGGGACATGGCCACAGGGAAGAAAGGTACTATTTATCGGGTCCTTAGAGCGAGGAATACCCCTACTATTGGTTCCCCATGATCTGTATAACCTTTAATTACAGAGGGTTGGCTAGCCCTGATAAAAACCTGGCCTTCCGCCGCCTTCTGGAGTCAGAAAGGGTGGATGTCATTTTGTTACAGGAAACGTTAGGTACTGGTGAGGTTGTCCTACCCTTCCTCACCTCGATCTATCCTTACTGGACTTTTCAAAATTTGGATGTGTGGGGTTGCTCAGGGGGTAGTGCAATCGAATTCAACAACCGTAACATACAAATTCTCAATGTCTGGGGATTGGAAGGTATTCTTGGGGAAAATGTCTTGGCCTCGGAGATTGGCTCACCTATCAGAATTGTTAATATTTATGACCCCTGTCACAATAGAACAGTATTTTGGGATAATTTATTGCACTCATCCATATTGAAGTCGGAGCATATCATCGTGGGAGGTGATATGCTGAGGACCTCAAGCCTCGTTGAATTATCCCAAAAGCCTCGCAACTTCCCTAATTTTACGATTGTGCCAGGTAGGCATCTTCTTGGCCATCGCCAAATCAATCAGATTTTCTGTCTAGATATTGCTCAAAGTAGCTAGTAAGGGGATTCGGCAAGCCTCAAGCCTCGCCGAATCCCCTTACTAGTTACTTTGAGCAATATCTGGACAAATAAAATTTGATTGATTTGGCAATGGCCAAGAAGATTCCTACCTGGCGCAATCGTAGGATTAGGGAAGTTGCTCATGCTAGACGTTTGGATCTATTCTTACTCTCTACTAATCTTGCTAGGTGGATGGAAAGAGCTCGAAAATGGGTGGGATTTGGTGGTTTATCTGACCATTCAACCATTTACCTTGAGATTATTGGTGATCACAAGAAGTCGTACTGCCCTTTCAAATTCAATTCAACTTGGCTCGAGGAACCTGAGTTTCGACAAATTGTGGTGGAGAATTGGAATCACTGCCATAGGCAGCCAAATGCCCCACCTAGATCTGTCATTGCCAATAACCTGTCTAGCATTAAAGAAAATACTATCAAGTGGGCTAAGGAGAAAAGAGTTAAAGAAGATGAAGAGCTGAGTAGGATTGAGCTGTAAATTGCCTCCTTACTGGATGAGGAGGCCAGGGGACACTCATCGGAGGAGCTCAAAACCAAACTCACCTTACTGGAAACTAAGAAAATTCAATTACTCAGAATTAAGGAGGAAGCATGGTGAATTAAGAGCAGAGCCATTTGGTTGGAGGTAGGGGATAACAACACCAAATTCTTTTAATAGTGTTCCAAAGGTAGAAAAAGTATAAACACTATCTGGGAACTTTACAATCAACATGGCAGGGTTTCCAAGACTCATCATCAACTTACGGACATGGGTATCAGATATTTCTCCCAAATCTATAGTGAACACAGGGCTACTAATATAGGTGAGGTTATCAGCATTGCAATACTGTTGCCCTTATATGTGCAAGAGGAGTATGAGGATGATCGCAATGCCCTTGTCAACCTTGAGGACATTGAAGCAGTACTGAAATGGTTCAAAAATGACAAGAGCCCAGGGCTGGACGGTTGGCCAATCAAATTCTACCTCTCCTCTTTTGAGCTCATTAGTTTGGACTTGCTGCGGGTCATTGAAGATTGCAGATTATCAGGAAGAATTTTTGACAGTTTCAATGCTACCTTTATTTCTCTTATCCCCAAGGTGGAAAAGCCTCTTTCTTTCAATGACTACCCACCCATATCCCTCTGTAACTTCCTTTACAAAATCATTGCTATGATTATTTCCAATCGCATTAAACCTATCATATCCCAGCATATCTCCAAGGAACAATTTTCCTTCGTCCATCATTGACAAATCCATGAAGTCATTGGCATTGCTCAAGAAGCCCTGCACTCCATCAAACTCCATAGCCTCAAATGCTCCATCTCAAGATCGACTTGGAAAAAGCGTTTGATTGTACAAACTGGACTTACCTTCAGTTGATACTCATTCACATTGGATTCCCCCACTCATTTATTCAATGGATTATGTGCTGCATCTCCACTGCCTCCTTCAGCTTACTCATTAATGGGGCTGCCACCCCTTTTTTTCATGCCGGGAGAGTGCTCAGACAAGTTTGCCCTTTATCCCCTCTCCTCTTCCTTCTAATCATGGAAGGCCTCACCTCCCTCGTTTCCTCAGCTAGAAATGAGGGTCAACTACTGGGAGTCAAAATCACTGACACCATTTTCCTAACTCATTTGCTATTTGTTGATGATGTGCTCATATTTGTAGATGGCTCCTTGTGGGATTTTATTTTCTTTTAAAAACTCTTAACCACTTTCTGTACTGCAATTGGGATGCTCCCCAATCAAAGAAAATCCACCATTATGTTCTCAAAATCCTTTGCAAATGAGAGACAACATGCACTTCAACTATTCAATTTTGAACATCATCTCATTGAAGGAGGACTCAAATACTTGGGATTTAGACTCAAGCCTAATGACTACAAAATCAATTACTGGAATTGGCTCATTGCCAAAATTGAGAAGATAATCAACATATGGCAGCAGAAATGGCTCTCCACAGTGGGTAGGCTTGTCCTCATCAAATCTATGTTGGAGGCAATACCTGTCTATTATATGGCTCTTGCTTGGATACCTAAAGGTGTCACCAACCGTATTCAAAAAAATTGCAGACGGTTCCTTTGGCGGGGTAAGGATGTTGAACACACCTTTGCATGGGTGAAATGGAAGAAAATTTCCAAGCCCAAATAGTGGGGGGGTTGGGGACTCAAGGACCTAAACCTTTTTGCAAAATCCCTGGCCACCAAGATGGGGTGGAAACTCTTGACCTCATACAGTTTGTGGCAGGAGGTCATCTATTCCAAATACATTGATCCTGCACCTACTCTTGACTAGATTAGATGCACACATGGTCCCGAAACATCCTCTTTAGTGGTGTGGCGGACCATCACAAATTACTTAGCTCTCATTAAACATGGGTTGGCTTGGAGGGTGGGCAATGGCACACAGGTTCCTATAGGCATGGACCCTTGGTCAGGTTGTGGCAGGGAGCATCTTCTCCCCTAGGACATTAAATTATTTCTTAGTGAACACAGGATTTCTAGACTTAGTCAGGTGGTAGACAGGGATAATTCAGATTGGACTACCCGAGAGTGGAAATCTACCACTATCATCGACATACCAGAGCATTCGAAGGGCACATTGAACAGTTACATTTGGGCTCTCAAGATATCTCATATCAGAATTACCGACATAGATGATGAATTTATCTAGGCCACAACTCCCAAAGGTTACTACATGCCTAAAGATGGTTATGCTGCTCTCACACAAGCACAACTTCCACATGATCTAGGATGGTGGTGGAAAGCACGCTGGTAGCTTAAGTGCCCCCCCCCCCCAAAAAAAAAAAAAAAACCCATCTCTTTATGTGGTGCATCCTTAATAACTGTGCACCCACTGAGGAAAATCTGGCTAAATGACCTATCCATGGTCCCTTACGTTGTGCACTCTACAAGGAACATGCGAAAGTCATTCTCCACCTATTCCTCAATTGCCCCGAGGCCAATCAGATGAGGAACCAGATCACTAAGGAACTGGGCATTAATTTTAATTGGAAAGGGGACACCATCCTTCATGGTTGGCAGAACTGGTGGCAAGCCACTACCTCAAGAAAGATCTGAAATCTGCCTCTCCTGATAACCTAGGGATTATGGTTGTCTCGGAACCACTGCATATTCAAAAGTGCACCGACCCCCTGGAACACCATACACATCTCTATTCTAGCCCTCTACCACTCCATTCCCAAAGAGACACACTCAAAAGTTGAAAGGGTTATTTCACCGGAAATCATTGATAAAAGCTTCCCTTGGGCCTATTTCGATGGTGCGGCCAGACATGAAGGATGTGGTGGGGGCACATTACTATATCTAGATGATGATCATTTCTATCAGATCAAAACTATTCTGGGTCCAGGCACTAACAACTATTATGAACTCAACTGCCAGACTACTCCTTATTTTCACCTTAGAGAAGAGATGCTACAGGATACAAATATTTGGGGACTCTAAGATCATAATAAACTAGTTCAATAACACTTCTATTTGACATGCACACACTCTTAGAAGTTTGCTGGATGAAGTGATTTCTTTTAAAAATAAATTCGATAACATTACTGTCACTCATATTTACAGGCAAAGGAACCAGGACGTTGATCGCTTGTCCAAAGAAGAAACAAATAACTTGGGGGAACTGGCATATAACAGAACACCCGGGTGTAGACATCTATCAGCACTATCACCAACATTTCATAGAGGATTTTGGGGCACCAGAACCTCTGGTTCAGCTTGTCTTAACAGGGGCTTTATGGTTTTTTTCTTTTTTTTTAGTTTTTATTTTCTGCATACAGAATAATATTATATGATATCTATGTTTATATGGGCACGATCCGTGCCAATTTTGTAAATATTTTTCTATTTATACTATTGAACATGGTTATCACAGACCAATGTTGATGTTTTTTGAACACTACTAGATATGCAAGATTCATTCTGAAGCAAATGTAACATGTAATTTTCCTTAGAATTAATGAAAATTACGACTTTTTCCTGGGAAAAAAATAAAATATGGTTTTATAATAATTTTTTATATTTTAAAAAGATTTGATTAGAAATAATATAATAATCAAGAAAGTTGATTGAGATGTTAAGTAAGTAGAATGATTAAATATGATTTTAACTAGTATGTATATCATGGTGAAATAGAAGGATATATTTTGTGGTTGAAGGTTATTAATATTAAATATGTTTTTATCATACTTTTTTTGTAAATAGAAAGTAATTATTAATAAAAGTATATTGAAATGATTCTATATATTTGTATATTGTGATAGTAATATACAATCGCTTGTGTTGTTTTACATTTTCAGTTATTCCCACTTATGTTCTAGTGCTATAATGATCTTCATTGGAACCAAATCTTTCTGGAATTCATCACTATTCACATTTTCAATTTTTAGGTTCTCCAACATAGAATTGAGATCATTCAATTTATAGCAATGCCATTGTTTACAAGTCACTTTGGATTATGTCACTTGTTGACATTCATGTTGAGTTAGATTTATTTTGGTGTATTAACTTAGGACTTTGTTGTGTCAATCTAGTCTCCTAAACTGAGTTCATTTAATTGTCAACCAGGATTTGTAAACTGCTGAAGTGAAATGTACCATATGTACCTAGGTGCTTGTTTCCTAGTGCGTTGTGTGTAGTGTTTTGTGATGTTTTGGTCTTTTATGTTGATTTATGATGTTTTGGTCTTTTGAAGTTTTATGTTTACAATGAAAATGACTAGAAAACTAATGAAAAGATATTGGTGGTCAAAAACACAGTTGGGCCTAATGTATGGAATGGAAAATGTAATCAAAAACACTGAAGCAACATCTAAACTATGACTGAATAGAAACAAGAGCTTAATGATGACAAATGACACAAACTAGACTTTGAGAAATGATCACTAAATATGCAAGTTTTCTAACTAGATAGTTAGACACTAATCATGATGCAACATTCTATTCTAAGCTCATATATTCCATGACTAATTCCTAGTTCTATTCTGCAATTTCAATTGAATGTCACAGAGCCTATACTCAAAGAGTTATTGGTTTCTTTTCAAGGTAGTTCTTTTGAGGAAGAGCTCTGTTTATGGTGAGGAATTTGCAGAGATATTTCAGACCTTGTAATGATGTTATCTTCTGTTCCTAAGGTTATGGATCACTGGTGGTTTTCAGAACAAAAATATATTTGTAAATAATGAGGGCTGTCTTATGAGTCCTATCAACTAAAGTGATTTACTGTGCAAAGGGTGACAATGTGACTATGAGATGTAAGTGCAATGAATTGATTTAAACATGAGCTTAAGATGCTTCTAAACTAGAACAATGTTAAACCATAAGCCATCATCAAACTTTGAAACGAAGTAGCTGGACATGAATTAAATGCAAAATGAAACTCTGGAGCGTTCTAACTAACATGCATTATTCTATGAAGTTACACAATCTGTTTGTTCATCATTAGTGGTATTTTGGAAAAGTTCCTTCTTGTGGAAGAGGTAGAACAATTCTGACTGTGGACTTGTATGCAATTGAAAGCAAATGAACTGAAAGCAAATGAAAAACTTAGTTATCACATCACGGTCATATCTTGAACTTCTTAAGGATGTCTTGGAAGAATTTATTCTTGTGGAAGAGTGATTAGGACAAGTGCAACTGTGATAGTGAAGACTAAAAACTACAACTAATTCCTATGATACTATAGCTATTCATCATTCATTGTTATGATCTGTTGGAATAATGTCTTCTTGTGAAAGAACTGGAATGAATATAACTACAGTATCCAGTTAAAAACAAATACAACTCCTATCCTACAGTACCATAGTCATTAAACATTCATCATTTTAATTTATTGGAAAAGTGTCTTCTTGTGGAAGAACTGGAACGAATATGACTACAGTAGCTAGTTAAAAACAAATACAACTCCTATCCTACAGTACCATAGTCATTTAAACATTCATCATTTTAATTTATTGGAAAAGTGTCTTCTTGTGGAAGAACTGGAACGAATATGACTACAGTAGCTAGTTAAAAACAAATACAAATTTAACTCCTATCCTACAATACCATAGTCATTTAAACATTCATCATTTTAATTTATTGGCAAAGTGTCTTCTTGTGGAAGAACTGGAACGAGTACGACTACAGTATATAAAACAAAACAACTACTAATTCAATATGTAGAACGTAAAGACAGCTAGGAAAAACTTATCTAGTTTACGCAAAAGAAATCCGTTCAAGGGGCAGGGGCCCTCTACCACTTGACGGCATTCGACTTCACAATTAAATCACGCCTTCAAGATAATTTTGTATGCTCCATTAACGATGCAATAGTTTGAACATAATGCTCTGTGTCTTCAAAGACGTAACACAGAGTTTTCACAAAATCTAGCAGCAAATCTAATACAAAATCTCTAACTAAGCTCTCGGCCTACTCAAGAGTTTATAAAGTAAATGCAAGTAACAATAATTACAATAATTCAGGAATGATGTCTTCCTTATCCAAATCATCTTAGGAGTCTTTGAGGTGGCTGCGTGAAGGAGAAAAGACACCTGGACTGTGACAGTCCTAGTAGGAGTCTTCCTTCACAAATGTGTTCACACGTGCATAACCGTACCCAGAATTAATTTCCTCTTCCATGACGAGCAAAACACCATGTAGGCACGACGTGGATCATGCCCATATGCGTTTTTCCTCCAGAGGCCACCTGGAACATACTCAAACATAAAGGTAGCTGCAGAATCGCCGGTTAGCTACGGAATGCCTGCATTCTGCAGCTAGTTCCGGTCAAAATGCTTAACGATGGCAACAATCACAAAATTCAACAAGTCAGTCATGTAAACCATTCTAGAAGTAATTTTAACTATTTTTATTGATCAATTGGGTTTAAAATGGAAATGGACAAGGAAAAAATGAGGTAGAATAAGGTGAAGGAAAGCACAAATTTGAGGCTCAACGGACTTTGAGATATACTCTTAATTAAATGTTTTCAATTATCACGATTTCTAAGAGATAATATACCATTATTAAAGGATAAACGGTGGATCTAAAGTTAAAATCCGAGAATAACCGGATAACATAAAATATCATCGAAGGATAGGCCATCTAGAAGTTTATAGATGATGGAAAGCGTCAGCTTTGCTATTAGTTGGGCACACGCAGGCAAAGAGTTCGGTGGTAATTTAAGAAAGCGTGTTCAGTTTTTGCTAGATATCATTACAATATGAATTTGTTTGGGTGACAATGATTTTTAATTTGTTTGTGTGACAATGACTTTTGATTCAGAATTCGGTTAAACTTGTTTCATTTGTCTAAATTTATTTCATTGATTAAAAGGAATGGATGTTTACTTCAATACAAAAGGAAAGAAGATGCTTACTTTAATAAAAATATAAAAAAATTACTCCAAATTTTAGAAATAAATAGATAATGGAAATGGTTGTGAAGAGCATTGGGATGTGCATGAAGAATGTTTGCAATGGCTGGCTTTAATTTTTTTTGTTTTGTCTAGGGATTTTTTTTTCAATTAAGCAAAAGATTGTAGTCTTGTTGTCTCATAGCTACTTTATCTTCAAAAAAAGTTTGAGTGTTTGTAGATCATAGTTTTTCGTGTATTAAGTGTGTTAAATTTGAGCTTTTGGGTTCAAATTTTGTGATGCAGGGCTTCTTTGTGTTCATGTGCAACCTACAAGCTTCTTAATGAGCATTTCTCACATATTTAATGTCGATATCCCCTTAAGATCTTCTTCTATGGAACAACTTGACTCTAAAAAATGCAAATGGGCCGAATGGGCATAGGCCATTGTCGAATAGGATTTAGCAACTTCCAAGGCTCTTTGGAATATTAGGATCGTAAAGGAGAGATGATTAGTATGTAAATTTAAAGGCATCTATCAGGGATCTATCCCAATCCACATGTTGTCCTTGAACGAGCCTCTAAGGATTGGGTTGATCAGGACATTGTTGAAATGTTATGTTGTGATGAGGGTTTCCTCATATTCTATAACATCTCACAGTAGATGTTATGAAACCAGCTCACAAAAAGGAAGAAAAAATAGATCAACGACTTGACAAATAGCCTCTTCGAGGGGGAAGCCTCCTTTATATCACATAAATGAACAATTCTTGGATGATGAAATGACAAGACTTTCTTGGTATATATAGGAATCTTAGGGGTCACAATATAATTACATCTTACATAACAATAATAATGTAAGGCACAACAAAATGATTCTATGTAACATAGTACATGTGTTCAAGTTGCTCCTATACTCGCGGTTAGGCCGCCGACCGCCGTCTGACTGCTTCCGCCGCCATGGGAGCGCCTGTGGGTGTGAGCCCCTCTCCCCACCCCTCCTTCTTCAAGTCACCGAGGCATTTGGGTCACACGTAAATAAAGAACGTGGTTCTCCCCGAAGTGCCGAAGTTCATCAAAAAGCTTGATGAAATTCCAGAAATTTCACTGCCTGAAGACCAACCAATCAAGATCGCTCTGGCTTTAGCTGACAGAGGTCTCGTGGGGCAATTCATGGGTCGATGGCCATCATCAAAAGCGACTGATGAATGGGTTCAGCGAAACTGGAGGCCCCTGCTGCCCAACAACGTGATAAGTTATGCTGTAGGCAGAGGTTTTTTCATCTTTGAATTCACTACCAAGGAGGACCGAGATCTGGTTTTCAGAAACGGTCCTTATTTCATGGGAAATCAAGGTCTCTTCCTGAATAAATGGACCCCAGATTTCGACCCTTCAGTAGATGTCCCAAAGGAGGTTCCTGTCTGGGTCCGTCTCCCCAACCTTCCATTGCACTGCTGGAGCTACCAATCCCTGCAAAAGATAGGAAACGTTCTGGGCAGATTCATCGACAAAGCGGATAACAAGGGCCAATACACCTGCGCAAGAATCTGCGTGGAAGTTGACTTGGAAGCTGGTCTGCCGGAGGCCATCAAACTTAAAGTTGGAGACTGGCACCACTTCCAGAAGCTTGACTACGAGCAACTGCCCTTTAAGTGCAGAATCTGTCACGAACATGGTCACTTTCAAAGGAACTGCCCCAAAGCCCCATCAGGAGACAAGGAGGAAGAAGAAGGATGGAAAGAAATAAAAAAGGGCAAGGTAATCTCAAAGCCCAACGAGCAGAAAAAATCTGGGCCAACGGGGAAACCCCAGACCAGTACCAAGACCATACCAGATTCAAATGAAGGCCCCTCCTCAGGCGAAAAGGAGGATGTCTCAGAGAACCATGAAGAAACTGAAGATCAGTCGAAGAAAGCGAAAGAAACCGAAGAAGGATCAAATGCTCCACTAACTGAGGCTGGTCAAGGGGGATTAGAAGGCAATGACCAGCACATTAGTCTTGCCTCTGACTCAGGGGGAGAATCAGAAGAAAGAGACTCCGAATCAGACAGCTCACAAATCACTCCTATCAAATCAACAAGGGGCCGGAAATCCAAGAAGAAACAAAGAGAGGAGAAAACCTATCTGGATGTCCTCCAAGGCTCCCAGAAGACTCTCAAAGGAATGATGAACACCAGATCTGGGCGCAAGCAAAACAAGGCTCCAAAAGGAGCCGACCCTTCCCAATCCAGTAAATAATGAAGTACGTCTCCTGGAACTGCAGAGGATTAGGTAGCAAGCTGAAAGAAGATGCCCTGAAAGACATTGTGAAGTTGCATACACCTGAAATCCTTCTCATCCAGGAGACAAAGCTGGAGGACGCTCTTCTCCTCCATTCCAGCAAAAAATTTTGGCGCAAAGGCCCCGGTATAGCAGTCAGTGCTAGAGGAGCATCTGGAGGGATTGCCTCTTTCTGGGACAGCTCCAAATATGACCTTACTCGTGAAGAAAGCTGCCATTACTGGATCTTCACTCAGCTCCTCCACAAAGACTCTGGTCAACAAGTAAGTATGTTCAACCTATATGCTCCAGTATCTCCAACGGAGAAAAAAACTTGTTGGGACTCGCTCCATTCCTTTCTCTTGTTGCACAATCCGGAAAACATCATTATTGCAGGGGATCTAAACGTTACACTCGCCTCTGAAGAGAAAAAAGGGGGTTCTCCGGTAAGGGACCCAGCTAGAGAATGGGTAGAAGACATTATGATCGGCTGGGATCTGGAGGATATCAAGCCCTCAGCTGGAAAATACACTTGGTCTAACAAAAGGTTGGGTCCCAACCACATCGCTGCTCGTTTGGACAGATTCCTAGTCCAAAACTCCTTCCTTACTAGTGGATTAATGGCCTATTCCAAGATCCTTCCTAACTGCACTTCCGATCATAAACCCATTAGTCTCGAGCTCTCCGTGGATGGGTCTCTTGGCCCCATTCCCTTTAGATTTAGCTCTTTGTGGCTGCAACAAGAGGGTTTTCTTGAGGTGGTAACTTCAGCCTGGAACCAGCAAGTATCGGGATCCCCGTTCTTTGTGTGGGAAGAAAAGCTACGGATTCTTAAGAGAAAGCTCAAGGAGTGGGCTAAAACTTTGAAAACTCCAGCTGCCAAGAGAAAAGAGTCCTTAGAAAATCTTGCTGCCCTCCAATCGACAATGGAGGATTCTGCTGTTACCCAATGTCTACTTCAAAAAGAATTTGAGTTACAAAAAGCCCTCCATAAAGCTAGCAGGGACGAAGAGGAGTATTGGAGACAAAAATCCAGAAACTTATGGTTACAGGCCGGAGACAAAAACACCAGTTTTTTCCATAAGCATGCCGAAGCTCGCAAGCAATTCAAAAATGTATCTGAAATCCGCGCCCAAGATACTGTGGTCAAAGATTTTGAAGGCATCAAGAGAGCAGCCTTCTCCTTTTTTAAAGAGCTTTACACAGCGCCTGTTGATACTCCTATTGATCCCCAGTCCTATCCAATTGATATTATCCCTCTCTGTGTCCAAGATTCTGTTAACAATATGCTGTCTGCTCCGATTAGCATGGAAGAGCTCAAGCAAGCTTTGGATAGTATGGAGCCAGATAAGGCGCCTGGGCCTGATGGCTTCACAGCAAGGTTTTATCAGTCTTGCTGGTCCATTATCAATAAAGACCTCCTGAGAATGATCAGGAAATCTCAATACTGCTCAAAGTTAGGAGGCAGTACCAACTCTGCCTTCCTTGCTTTGCTTCCAAAAGAGAAAGGAGCATCAGACTTCAGCAGATTTCGTCCCATTTCGCTGTGTAATACTAGCTATAAAATGATTACCAAAATCATTTCCATCCGACTCAAGAATATTCTGCCGGACATCATCCCGGAGAATCAAGGAGGATTCATCAAAGGGAGAAAGATTCTGGATAATATTGTATTGGTTCAAGAGGAAGTTCACTCAAGTTGCCATCGAAAAGAGAAAGGAATGGTGATAAAACTCGATCTGGCCAATGCTTTTGACAGAGTGAGACATGACTTCCTGTTCACTGTTATGAAGAAAATGGGCTTCTCAACATCCTTTATAAATTGGGTGAAAGCCTGCATTGCCTCTCCCTGGATTGCGCCATTGGTGAATGGACGCTCTACTGATTTTTTCAAGCTTCTAGGGGTCTAAGACAAGGCTGCCCGCTGTCCCCTCTTCTCTATGCTATCCAAGCCTCAGTTCTCAGTTTCCAGCTAGACTTTTGTCAACAAGCCCACGCACTACCAGGCCTCAGAATGGTGCACAATGTCAAAGATATAAACCATGCCCAATTTGCCGATGATACTCTGCTGCTTGGAGGAGCGAGCATCAACTCGGCCAGATCTTTTAAGCAAGAGTTGGACACTTATAAGGAAGTCTCAGGCAGCAAGATAAACTACTTAAAAAGTATAATATACGGCTGGAACTGTTCTGTCAAAGATCTTGCTGACATAGCTAGGCTCCTTGAAATGAAAGTTTGCCAGACTTGGGAGTCCTTCAAATATCTTGGGATTCCAATCTTCAAATCCATTCCTAAAGTGGCCCACTGGTCGCCCCTCTTAGACAAGCTTAAACTCAGAATACAAGCCTGGGGAGCCTCCTGGCTGAACACTGCTGGGAAAATAATTCTAATGAAGTCTGTTCTTACAAGTATGCCTCTGTTTCAGCATTCCATTCTGCTGGCTCCCAAATCCTTCCTCAGTAAAATGGATAGTATTCTGAGAAGATTCCTATGGGAAGGGGGGAAAAATAATGAAAGAAGACTTCATTTAGTTAATTGGGCCACTATTAAAAAACCTTTCCTGGAAGGTGGTCTTCAATTGAGAGATCTAGCTGCACAAAATCTCGCTCTTGGCTCCAAAATTCTGTGGAACATGGTAGCTGGGAAAGCTAGCTGGAGTAAAAAAGTCCTGTGGAAGAAATATTTTCAAGGTCAGCGCTTGAGATGTTTGGATCAGTCACCAAAAACCACCAAAGGCTCCCCAGTTTTCAAGCTTTGTCTAGCTGCTCTGGAGCATTTCAGATCCGATCTCTACTGGATCCCTGGCAATGGGAAAAAAATCAGAATCTGGGAAGACCAGATACTTGGGAATCAGCCATTGAATCACAGTGAAGGCCTTGCAAATATCAAAACTTGGCTGCAGTCCAACAATCTGGAAACTCTATGGGACATTTCCACCTGGACGGAGGATTCTAGTAGAATGTGGGTCAGCTGGAACCTGGGAGAAGTTCCTCATCGAATGCAAAATGAAGCTAAGTTACTGCTAGACAAGCTCCAAGGAAAATCTCCTACTTCAGCAAAAGCTAAGGACAAAAGAGGGTGGGGCTCTCATTCTGGCACTTTCACGGTCTCTGAAGGTTACAAAAGATTGAGTGCTGTTCCTAATGTACCCCCTGACCCAACGCAATGGAAGTTTATTTGGGCCTTCCCATCGCTTCCAAAAATAGACTTCTTCTGCTGGACGATGGCTCACAACAGCATCCTTACTCAAGACAATCTGAGAAAGCGTGGAATGGAAGGGCCTTCCAGATGCCCTTTGTGTAAGTCAGAGGAAGAAACAGCTACCCACCTGATGTTGCTGTGCCCATTTGCTAAAGATGTGTGGAAGGGGGTTCTGAATTCAAGATCTGACAGAGTAGAGCTGCCAAAAAACATTCCCAATCTCCTTCACGAGTGGACCAAGTTATCCTCATTCAACCTCAAAAATAAAAACCTCCTCAAGACCGCTTGGATGTTGATCCCCAAATACATCTGCTGGAAGTTATGGTTGGAAAGAAATAACAGATTGTTCAGGGGTGAAAGCTGTACTACAAACAATATAATAGCCAAAATTAAAGCACTATTGGGAGAGACTTTGGATGCTAATCCGGATCTAAGGAATGAAGCAATACTGGACAGTGAAGAGGAGCTTTGGCTGAAGGACATTGCCCCAAATTATCAATTCAATCCCACTTCCCTTGTTTCTCCTCACGCTGCTTGGGAAATAAGACTGGAAGAACAGGAATTTATAAAGTGGCGTGCTGATTTGAAGGATCATTGTCTCTTCTTCGACGGGGCCTCTAAAGGCAACCCTGGGGCTGCGGGTGGGGGAGGTATCCTTCTGAAGCCTGATGGCTCCACTCTGCTCAGGTATCATTGGGGTCTGGGCTCAGAATCAAACAACAGAGCTGAGGCTCTGGCACTATGGCAGGGGCTCTCTCTGGCTATCAATCGGAAAATTCATTCACTGTCAGTCTTCGGTGATTCCAAACTTGTCATCCAAGCGTTGAATTCCCACTCGGCTCCAACACAGATCCATCTAGTGCTCATTCTCAAGAAAATCAGGTACATGCTGACTAAATTCCGGAAAATTACCTTTTATCATATTCTGAGGCATCTAAATAGCCAAGCTGATCTGGAAGCCAATATTGGCTCAGCCTGCAGCCAAAGATCTCTTTCAATAAACTCTGAAGAATCGATCTGTATAATTCCTTAATTTCAGCACACTTGCAACTCTGCTCTCTTTGCTGCGCTGTTGGATTGCTCTCTGTCACAATCGCCCAGCATTCGCTCTGGTAGGCATCTCAAACAGTAAAGATTTTTGACCTTTCTATATAGTTGCAGAGCATGGGAAGCTCAGTCTAATATAGATGCAAATGGCAGAAAGTGAAAGGTTGTGGAAATGTTGATATCAAGTTCCAGGTTCAAGCATTTCGCATGAATGACTCATTTTATGTGCGCTCCAAAGAGACTTTCAAGGCTGGTAAGAGCTCCAATGGTTGGACAGCGGCCGGAAAGGTAGCTTCTGGCGTTGGGCTCTGGCCGCCGTCGCTCCATCTCCAGTCCCCTTGTTCTCGATGCCAGAGCTGGGTAGAAGCACATCTGGTGTTTGGGTACCTCTCTCCCTCCTATCAGTGAAGAAGGTTCGGTCAAGGCTTCATGTCACTGGCGTCCATGGCCCATCCAGAAGTATGCTACACACTGTTCAGGGATTTAGCAGAAGGATGAGGAATAATAGCTATGTAGCAAAAAAGTCAAAGCAACACCAATTTCGGCAAATAGGTTGAAAATCAGTTCCCAAAGGACTGATCTGACAAATCTGGCATTCCCCGGTATCTCGTCTCTCAGATCTAGCAAGACTGCACCCGAATCCATAGGCGACATCTGTTGATGTTCAATGGAAGAAACCCTCGTTTGTGTTACAGAACTGTAAGGGACCTCTGAAAAACAGAACTGTAAGGGTCAAAACGTAATGTATGAAATGCGAGACAAGTACAGCTGTCACTTAATCAAAATAACCGTTTAAAGTCAAAAAAAAAATAATGTAAGGCACAACAATAAAAATAGTGGGTTTCTATAGGGCACAACAATAACAATATTATGGCTACATGGGCACAATAATAACAATAGGGGGCTACACTAACTATAACAATTAAGGGGGTACACTTGTATTATAGGGACCTAACATGTCTGTCTCCTTCAAAAAAAAAAAAAATTCCTGCAACGCTTGAGTAGTTATGGATGTGTCTGTATGAAATTATCATCCTCCCATGTGGAATCTTCAGCAGGTAAGTTCTTCCACCTAATGAGATATTATGAAACTAATTGTTTTTTTTTTCGTGATTGCTTTAGGCTCCAATATGATTTTTATTTTTTCATCATGTTCTCGCAATATTGTTTGAACTGAGATTGTGTTACCGATAACCTTCTTTAAGCATGAAACATGGAAAATTAGGTGTACTAGAGAAGATGTGGGAAACTCCAATTTGTATGCCATAGTACCAATCTTTTGCAGCACCTTGTAAGGACCATAATACTTGGGTGATCATTTCTTATCCTTCTTAGCTTTCCTGAGGAAAATTTGTTTTTATGGTTTTAGTTGTAAAAATACTGAGTCGCTTACATCAAAAATTCTTTCATTGTGATGTTCATTGGCTTGTTGTTTCATTTGATTATGCATGAGTGGGGTTATCCTTTAAGAGTTGGAGAACTTGTTATTGATATTCGATGCAATCTTCCACTGCCAAGAACCTTATAATTTTCTCTTAAATATGATGTGATGGATAATGGATGATATCCATAAAGTGTCATAAATGGGGTCATATTTGCTACAGTATGGAAGGAAGTGTTATACCACCATTCATCCAAAGTTAACCACTTGACCCATTGTGTTTTTTTAGCAGATACAAAGTAACAAAGGTATCCTTGCAAACATTGATTTACTATCTCATTTTTTCCATCATATTGAGGATGATAAGATGAACTATGAGCTAATTGAGTTCCAAGGCAAGAAAAAAATCCTGTCCAAAAATTTCCAGTGAAAATGGGATCTCTGTCACTTACAATAATCTTTGGATTTCCATGTAGACTTTGAATTGTTTCCATAAATGTAGTAACAACTGTACTAGATTTAAAAGGATGAGATAATGCGCAAAAGTGTTCATACATGGACAGTCTATCAACTACCGCCATGATGACACTATTTCCTTCATATTTGGGTAAACCTATGATAAAATCCATTGAGACCTCCTTCCAACATTGACTTGGAATGGATAATGTTGTAACAAACTCGGTGTCTTAATTATCTCAAATTTATTTTGTTGCAAACCAAATATTCTACCACAAACTTCTAAATATAATATTGAAGGTCATCCCAAAAAAATCCTTCTCGAACCTGTGGTAAGTTTTTAAAAATTCAGATTTCTCTTCCTAAGGGGGAGGTGTGCAATTCCAAAAGAATATTTTGTTTGAGTTGGGAATTATTACAGAGATATATGTGATCTTTGTACAATAAGGAATCATTTTTACAGATAAATGTATCATATGTACTTGGATCTTGTTGCAAAAATTAAAGGGTGTCCATACCTCTTCGAAATTCTTCCATTTATCCCTTGCTTCATTTATCCAATTAGGTTGGATAATAGAAATGGCACAAAGAAATTCCTCCACTTCCTCATCATTTCTTGAGAGCGCATCCGTGACAACATTTTTCTTCTTTTTTTGCAGATGATTTCAAAGTCATAACCCAACTTCTTGGTGACCCTTTTTTTCTTCTCTTTTGAAGATAATATTTTGTTCTAGAAAGTATTTAAGATTATCATGATCTATTTGAACCTTGAATTGTCTTCCCATTAGGTAAGGTCTCCATTTCTTTAGTTCATGTAGTATTTCCAACATTTCCTTCCCATAAATAATCTTCAGTAAATACTTTCCCTTGATTGTGCGAATTTCAAAAGAAATGTGTCTACCTTCTTGCATTAAAACAATACCAATTCCATTTCCCAAGGCATCACATTCCACAATAAAGTTTTGGTGAAGTTTGGTGTAGCTAAGACTGGTGCTTGGAACGTTTCCTCTTTAATATGTTCAGGGGCTTTAGTTTATTCTGGAGTCCAAGAAAATGTATCTTTCTTTAGTAATGTATGGTTAGAGGTTCCGCTATTCTTCCATAGTTCTTAACAAACTTGCGATAATATCCTATCAATCCAAGAAATCCTCGAAGATTCTTTAGGTTTTTGGGGATTTTCCATTCCTTAAAAGATTAGATTTTGTTAGGGTCTACCTTTTAACACCCTCATGAGATACAATATGACCCAATACTATTAGAGCAGAAAAATAAAATTGACTAGGTTGAATTATACCAACCTCTACCATTTCTACAAATATCCGTGAAATTTCACTCTTTTGGAATTTAAATATAAAGAATTATCAAGAAAACTTTAAAAATGAAGAGAAATTGTTTAGAAGAGGTAAAATTTAAGGAAATATTTTGTAATTGAGAGAAGACATACAAAAAGAAGAATTGAAGATGGGGAAGTAAGCTTAAATCTAGACTATTGGGACAAGATAATATATTGATAGAAGAGGGCTTGAAATAAGGTAATGAGGTAGAGGAAATTAGTTAAAATTTCATTTTATTGGTGCAATTCAAAGATATATATTTACCAATGTCTAAAGTCAAATGTAGAGAAGAGATAAGATAAAATAATCCATGTCTCTACACAAGATGAATGCATATCATGCAAATATTCCTTTAACACATTTACAAGAAGGAAATATTTTGATGATGATGAGAAGATTTACATAATTATAGATAACTATCTTTAAGTAACTGCAATAGAAGGTGATGTTTTTTAGAACAAAATGTAAGATCAAAAGTGAGTTTTATACTTTGTTGATTGAGATTATAAGTGGAGTATTATGTCTATTTATTTTATTTAGAAATTTAATTAAAATTAACACTTCATCTAGAGCTATATAATGTTTTATTTTGGCAAAAAAAATCTAAGTTAATATATAAGAGAAATTGGTGAAAAAAATTAAAACTATAAAATATATTCATAATTTTGACGTAATTTTTTACCAATGAATTCTTGTCATTTTTTATTGGGAATACTATAACAATTTGTTTTAAAAAATATTCATGATGAAAGAAGAAACACTTAAGTAATGAAGGATGGAAATAAATGCAATTGTTACATGTATGAATGACTTAAAACTATAATAATATGTAAAGCATAGGACTAAATAAAATTAAGATAAGAGGAACCAGATTGGTAATTAAGATAATATGTAAAGCATGGGACTAAATAAAATTAAGATGAAAGGAACCAGATTGGTAATTAAGAGGGAAATCATTTGGGTATTTTCATTCCTACCATGTTTTTGTATCTTTTTTAAGACAATGGACATGGTAATAGTACAAAAATGCATAGAGGAAGCAAAGGAAGGATAATACCAATATTGTTGAAGGAATAAATATGGGTGGTGTGGAGAGTGATAAAGTAGCTTTGGCACTAAATATAGTGCATTAATAAAGATAACTATATTGTGGGGAATAAGTAGAAATAATATTAAGTATAAATGAGGTATTGCACTAGATTAAATAAATGTTGTACAAATTCAATAAAGGATAAAGAGTGATGTAGATGTAGATAAATGTTTGGCTAAGAATTTTATGAGATATTGTAGATGATATGAGAATAATTTGACAAATTTCAATATACTATAAGTAAAGTTATTTTTCTACAAATTATGAAAATGTTCAAAGATTTTATATCGATATGTTAAAATATGTGTTTAATAGATTAATAAAAATTTATTGAAAAAAATAGAATTATTAATTTTAGAATACCAATAGCATAAATTTTACTTTTAAGATATTAATTTCGAAGGAATTATGAAAAATACAACTTTTTAAGAAATTGTAAAAAAATTGGGTTCAAGCCATTTTGGATTGTGGAATTTGATGATGGAGATAGATCATTAAGAAATTTAGTATATGATGCATATATTTTGTGTGTAGGTGTGTTCTTTTACTATAATAAATTTTAGATTCATAATATATAAATATTTATAAAGGTATGGAATATGAAAATACACTTTTTCTAGTTTTAATCATTTTTTTAAGTTAATAAATTCTAAAATACAATTTTGTAATAACTAATTAAAAAGACCAAAATCTAAAATATTTTTTTTGGTGTGTGAACAAATTGAATTAGTATAGAAAATTATGGGACATGAAATTTATATGAAAAGTGTAATATTTAGGTCTTGTATTTTTATATTTCATTTATCATATATCTTGATATGTCTCACATTCATTTCTCTATTACTTAGGTTGGTGCAAGAATGGTTATCTTTTTAGTTTTTTGGAAAATGTCTCTTTACATAGATAATTTAATTGTTTGGTTAGATACAAAGAAATAATATTTTATTCCTTGGGTGGATTGATGATGATGATGATGACTAACGTCTACTAAGACTAATATGATCCGTCATACCTTAAGAAATGAGCGATTAATTGATATTATTTAATATTTGATTTCTATGATAAAAAAGGAGAGAGAGAAGTGTTATGACGTCAATGTAGGTTCAGTGACTTAACAAGTCGGGAAGATTGGTAATGTGGAAAATGTTTTGAAAAAGGGAATAAATGTGAGTAAGGGTAAGGGAATCCAAGAGAAAATATTTTCATCCTTGACTATCTTAGTGTCAACAAATTCTTTCATCTCAAAATGTTCTTAGATTTCATATGACACATGTGATTTTCTTTAAAGCATTTCTTCAAGTTTTTAAGATATTTTAATGTAATGAGCTTGTAATATTTTAATGTAATGATTTGAATAAGAATAGGTTAATTAGTGTCATAGTCATATTAGTTTCATAGTAATTTGAAAAGTTTTAATAAATTTGTGTTTAGTTTTAGATCTAAGACTTTTCTGATCCATAATGTAGATAAAAGAACTTTCGGATTAATCACATCATTAGTATTAAATTTATTAATATGATATAAGAAACAAAATCATATGAGATGATGAGAGAGGATAAGGATGTTGATTCAAATATGATAAATTACAAGATTGAAAAATTAGAAGAAGCATATAAATTTAAATAAACAACTTGATATGCATTATTCAAATGTTTTTATTAAATGAGTTTAAGAATTATACTAAAATAACTAAATTGTAATAAATTTTCATATAATTTGGATAGAATAATGTTTATTTAAAAAAACATTCTTGTTAGGAATTTTTCAAACTGAAATGGTTGTATATAATAGTTTGCAAATTTCATTGCTTAAGTTGGCTTATAGACCTTAGTTTTCACTAGAGAATATCTTAGAGAAAAAATGAATTGTTATAATCAGAGAATTTTAAGTCTTTCTTATTTTTGAATAAAAATAAGTTTTATTTAAAAAAAAACATTCTTGTTAAGAATTTCACAAATCGAAATTGTTACATATATTAGTTTGGAATTTTCATTACTTGATTTCACTTCTGGACCTTAGTTTTCACTAGAGAATATCTTAATGAAAAATTACTATAGTAAGGGAATTTTAAGTCCATCTTATTCTTGATATTATGTCAATTAATGTTCTACGAAGGAAATACATCTACTACCAAATGTAATTCTTTGAAACTAATGACTTGTAACTTTCACATTAAATATGTTTACTCTTCATTCACTCCGCTAAGATAGAAACTTTAATATGGATTAAGATCTTTTATCAAAAGAAACATGGGATATAAAAACTAATAAAAAATATTTAAGATTAGTTTCGATAAAAAAAATCAACAATTTGAAATAAATAATAACCGATGAGATAATGCACTCCTATTGTTGAGATTTTCGCTTTTATTAAAATAGTCAAAAATCTCAGTAGGTGACAAAAATTAGGAATTTGTTGCTAGATTAGCTCCAGTTTGTTGGGAGAGAGTTAATGCATCCTAAATTTGATGTGAGAGGATTTATGAGGCAGTTAGATTCTCCTTGCTATAAAACAGGTATCCATACGGATGGTTTGAGTGAGTGTGAGAGTTTGTAATCTCCTGTTTGATTAATAAAGATTGCCGATGCCTATGTTGTGTGGACGTAGCCCAGAATGGTTGGGTGAACCACGCTAACCTCTGTGTTTCCTGTGTATGATTTATTTGTTGTTTATATGTGTTTTGTCTGCTGTGCATCTTGGCTCTAACAATTGGTATCGGAGCATGTCGGAGGCGTGGCGCTGAGTGAACCTGCATGGCATGTTGCTGGAGGCTCTGGCTGTGTATGAAAACCGGCGTGGTTGTGCTGGTGTTACTACGTTTTTTGCATCATTTCTTGTTCCGATCTTGAATCGCGCAGACCTTGATAGCGTTGAAAACAACGATTGAATGGTGGATTATTTTTGTGCGTATGATTGCAAGTGGACACAATTGTGCGTTCAACGGTGGAGAGATTTATCCGTGCGTGGGGGACTTAAACCGATAAACCATTGTGTTGAAATTGCCTGCGACAAGGCCCGGCGTGGTTGGACCCTGCGCACATGCGTATGGTTTTCTGTTAAACATTGCTGCGTGGGAGGTTTGTTTTTTTTTTAAAACAGCGTAGTAGGTAAACCATTGCTGCGTATCTTTCACATGCGTATTGTTATGCTGTTAACATTGCTGCGGATCGGAGTTTGATGATTGCTGACAGCGTTAAACGGTGAAGGTTTTTCAGCCAGATGCGCAGGAAAATTAATGAGTGTAATTCCAGATGCGCAGACATATTACTGAGTGCGGTTTCTTTGTTCTCAGTTTTGGGATTGGCGCGGAATAAATTAACACAGTCACAATGGCGCGGAACCGAATGGTGATATTGTTTTGAATAATCGATTTATTCATATGCCATTATTTATTAAAATCGATATTTTTTAAATAATCGATTTAAATTGGGGTTTATTTAAATTTGAATATGCCATTTGTATATGAGGAAAGGCCCTTTTTTATAAGGTGGAGTTTATTTGAAAGTTTTTATATGAAATCGATTTGGAGTTTTGTATAAAGGTCACATATATTAAATCGATTTTTTTTTTTTTTTTTAAAAGGCATTTTATAAGGTAAAGGGCATTTTTCATTCATTTAAAAGTTGGATTTGGAGATTGTTTGTTTTAAACAAGATGGCGAAAACTCAAAATGCCTGGTTTGAAATTGAGAAGTTCAATGGCAAAAACAACTTCGAGATCTGGAAGGTAAAGATGCATGATCTCCTGGTACAACAAGGCGTGGCGAAAGCACTGTTGGGGAAAAGCAAAAAGCCTTCTTCCTTGACGGAGGATGAATGGGATGAGTTGGATGATAGAGCTCTGAGTGCAATTCGGTTATGTCTGGCGGATGACGTTCTGTTCAACATTGTGTCAGAGAAGACCGCCGCAGGCTTGTGGTCGAAGCTTGAGAAGCTCTACATGACGAAATCCTTGACAAATCAGATTCTCCTGAAGCGGCAGCTATACAGTTTGCGAATGAAGGAAGGTACCTCGATTACTGACCATCTGAATGTTTTCAATACTCTATTGGTACAATTACAAAGTCTAGATGTAAAATTTGATTCAAAGGATAAGGCAATAACTCTATTGTGTTCATTGCCCGAATCGTGGGATCACTTTGTTACTTCTATAAGCTTTAGCACTGCAGACATCCTTGAGTTTGACGATGTGGTTGGAGCTTTGTTGTCCGAGGAGACGAGGAAGAGGTCGAATGCAGACACCTCTACATCAGAGGCAATGATGGCTAGAGGTCGTTCAAGAGAGAGACACTCCGAGGGTAAGCATAGCAACTCTCGTTCAAAGTCGAAAGTGAAGAAGAGCAAAGCAAAGTGCTGGTTTTGTGGCAAATCGGGGCATTTGAAGAAGGATTGCTGGAAGCGACAACAATCTTCTAAAGAAGCTTCATCAACAGAGAAGAAGGAAGCAAATGCGACAGATACAGGTTCGACATCTGGTTCAGGTATGAGTGATGAAGTATTATCAGTTAATGTGTCAAATCATGGTCAACATTGGTTGTTAGATTCCGAGGCATCTAACCACATGTGTATCCATAAACACTGGTTTAAGACGTATAGATCTGTTGATGATGGCGTCATGTACATGGGTAATGATGTTACTTGCAATATTGTTGGGATAGGAAGTATACAACTGCAAATGTTTGATGGCACAACTAAATTGTTAACAGATGTGAGACATGGTCCAGACTTAAGAAAAAATCTAATTTCTTTAGGAGCATTGGATACGAATGGATATAAAACTGTAATTCAAGGTGGAGTTATGAAAATCTATAAAGGTATCTTACTAGTAATGAAGGCTAAGAAAGTAGGAAATCTATTTCAGTTAGAAGGAAGAACAGGGTCAGATCATGTGTCTACGGTGTCTGAACATGACAGTAGTTCCATTCGCCTATGGCATCAAAGGTTGGGCCATATGAGCGAAAGAGGGCTAAAGATTTTGGCTGATCGCAAATTACTTCCTAATCTAAAGTCTGGAAAGTTAGATTTCTGTAAACATTGTCTGTTTGGCAAACAAAGTAAGCAAAAGTTTAAAACAGGCAAACATACTAGTAAAGGCATACTTGATTATATCCATTCAGATGTTTGGGGTCCAGCACCTACAACTTCATATGGTGGTTCGTCGTATTTTGTATCATTTATTGATGACTTTTCTAGGAAAGTGTGGGTCTACATGATGAAAAAGAAGTCTGATGTTTTTACAATTTTCAAACAGTTTAGAGCATTGGTAGAAAACAGCACTGGTAGAACTATCAAATGTTTAAGAACTGACAATGGTGGTGAGTTTACTTCCAAGGAGTTTGACAGCTATTGCAAGGATGCAGGGATTGAGAGACATAAGACCACGGTTTATACTCCTCAGCAAAATGGAGTTGCTGAACGCATGAACAGGACTCTTCTAGAGAGAGCAAGGAGTATGCTGAGTAACGCCGGGTTGCAAAAGGAGTTGTGGACGGAAGCGGTGGCAACAACTTGTTATGTGATAAATCGGTCACCATCGACATCAATAGGTTGCAAGATTCCTCAAGAGGTATGGAAAGGTCACCCTTGTGATTATTCTAAACTCAGAGTGTTTGGTTGTGATGCATATGCTCTAGTGCCTAAACATCAGCGAACTAAGTTAGATCCAAAGTCTAAAAGGTATATCTTTGTTGGGTAAGGTGTTGGAACAAAGGGATATAGATTGTGGGATCCTACTACCCGCAAAATCATCATCAACAGAGATGTAAAGTTTAATGAATCCTCTCTTGTACAGTTAGATGTAGATAGTAGATTGAAACAAGATGATGTATCTGACTTTCAGCACATTCAGTTTGATAGCATTTCTAATGATAGTCATGATGACCATAGTTCAGATACTAGTCATGAACAGGTTTCAGAATCAGAACATGAACAGGGTTCAGGTTTAGATCATGAACAGGTCTCAGATATTGATCGGCAAGAAGTTCCTACAGATGGTAGTCAACCAGAAACATCCTTAAGGAGGTCGACAAGAATCAAACGCCACCGAGAAGGTATGATGATTATGTTACTTCAGTTGCATTTACTGCTAATGACAATGAACCTCTGTGCTATCAGGAAGCAATAGAAGGTTCGAATAGTGACAAGTGGAAAGCAACCATGAAGGACGAAATGATGGCCTTGAGTAAGAACGGCACATGGGATCTGGTTGAGCTTCCGAAAGACAGGAAAACTGTGGGATGCAAATGGGTTTTCAAGCTGAAACGGGGTGTGAATGATACGGAGGACAGGTACAAAGCGCGACTGGTTGCAAAAGGGTTTTCTCAGAAAGCCGGTATTGACTTTCATGAGATTTTTTCACCAGTGGTTAAAATTGTTTGAATTAGAATTGTGTTAGCATTAGTGGCTTTGCTTGATTTAGAGTTGCAACAATTAGATGTTAAGACTGCATTTCTACATGGAGACTTAGATGAGGAAATATATATGGAACAACCGGAAGGGTTTGTTCAGCATCGCAATAAGAAATTTGTCTGCAGGCTCAAGAAGTCATTGTATGGTCTGAAGCAGTCGCCTCGACAGTGTTACAAGAAATTTGATTCTTTCATGTTGAGTCAAAAATATATAAGAAGTGAATATGATCATTGTGTTTACTTTAAGCAGTTAAGTAATGGCATGTTCATTATCTTAGTGTTGTATGTTGACGATATGCTTTTAGCAAGCAAAATCATTGAAGAAATCAACAGGTTGAAGACTCAGATGGCAAGGACATTTGATATGAAAGATCTAGGAGCAGCAAGACAGATTTTGGGCATGGAGATTTTCAGAGACAGGAGCAGTGGTAAGCTGTGGCTATCACAACAGAAGTATATTGAGAAAATACTTGTGAGGTTTGGTATGAATAATGTGAAGCCTGTGTCAGTCCCTTTAGCTTCCCATTTTAAGCTTTCTTCGAGTTTATGTCCTAATACAGATGAAGAAAAGGATTATATGTCTCGAATTCCATATGCCAATGTAGTAGGGTGTTTGATGTATGCGATGGTTTGTACTCAACCAGATATTTCACATGCAGTTGGGGTTGTCAGCAGGTATATGGCAAATCCGGGTAAAGAACACTGGTCAGCAGTGAAATGGGTGCTTCGGTACTTGAGAGGCACAAGTAGTTATTGTATCACTTACAATAAGAGTAGTGAATTTGTTTGTGGATATGTTGATTCCGATTTTGCAGGTGATTTGGATAAGAGAAGGTCAACTTCAGGGTACGTCTTTACTCTTGCAGGTGGAGCTATCAGCTGGATGTCAAAGCTACAGAACATTGTTGCTTTATCCACTATTGAAGCAGAATACATTGCTGCTTCTCATGCTTGCAAAGAGGCGGTTTGGTCGAAAGGTTTGCTTGGTGAGTTTGGTAGGTTACAGGACAACATTAGGTTGCTATGTGATAGCCAAAGTGCAATACATTTGGCTAAGAATCCGGCCTATCATAGTAAATCAAAGCATATTCCAATTAAGTACCATTTTGTAAGACAGGTTATTACTGAAAGGGGAGTCTCTCTTGAAAAGGTGCATACAAAGGAGAATTGTGCAGACATGTTCACGAAACCAGTTTTGTTGGAGAAGTTGCGTTGGTGTTTGGCTTCTCTTGGCTTGCAGAACAAATAAATAATAAACAGGGCATCAGGCTAATTGTTGTCAAGGTGGAGATTGTTGAGATTTTCAGTTTTATTAAAATAGTCAAAAATCTCAGTAGGTGACAAAAATTAGGAATTTGTTGCTAGATTAACTCCAGTTTGTTGGGAGGGAGTTAATGCATCCTAAATTTGATGTGAGAGGATTTATGAGGCTGTTAGATTCTCCTTGCTATAAAACAGGTGTTCATACGGATGGTTTGAGGGTGTGAGAGTTTGTAATCTCCAGTTTGATTAATAATATTGTCAACATGCTTCATGTTGTGTGATTATCTTTAATGGTTGGGTGAATCCAATAAGTAATCAATTTGTCTTATGCATGGTGTTCTCATTGTGTTAATTGTTTAATGTTTTCCATTGTGATTACTCCAACATTTTACACATGGGAGAAGTTCAAGAAAATCAATCACATCAAATCAGTGCTATGGCCTCCGACATTATTAAAGATGGTATGTTTTTTAAAGATGTTATTAGTATATTGAAACACAAATACTCTTTAAATAAGGCAGCATTATTTTTAAGTAGATGCAGCCATTATTTATATTGGGAAAATAATACTTTGTATAGTTAATGTTTTTTACAATAATTTTGCTAATTATTTATTTCATATCCATGATTCAACAATAAAATGTATTGAATTCCAATAAATTAATGAGATTCATATAGTTATTAAATATTATTTTCTTTTATTTATTGATTATGTATTTAAGAGCATGAAGATTAAGAATTATTTCAATAAATTAATGAGATTCTTTTTTTTGGAAAAAAACACTGATATATTGATATATTATATATGCTAGTACATTTAAACATCAATTTCATTCTCAGCTATGCTACAACGAGAAAATCTCAAGACATCATTGCCACAATTGAAACCGGATCACCATTCTAAGAAAGAAAGAGGATCACAGTAGATTGGCAAGTCGAATTTCAGAGTGCGGAAACCACTCATTACATCTATAAATCAGCAGAATCTGAGTGGTCTCCACCCCTGTAAACATACAAAAGCGAAACCAGATCATTATAAGAGGGCACTATTTGATGAAATGGTAGAAATACATGTAACATAAATGACCGTGAGATATGATGAACATCAACATAATTAGGCTCACTTGGGGAAAAACTGGCTCGCTTGATAATATGTATAGTCTATCCTCAGGCTCGCTTGATATAGTAGATTAGACACACATGCTCACTTGAGAGTAGGCCGAGGAAAGTCCAAAAAAGAAGTATGGATATTATGTGCCAAATCAATTCACAAATATCTCTCCTGTTGTTCAATATCCCATTTCCCAATTGATCCCCTGAACTCAGCTCCCCTGAACCTCTTATAAGAAGAAAAGATGTAGTGGTAGCAAAATTTGTGCCCCTATCATGTATTCAATTCATAACCTATCTCTTGGCACATAAATCTGTAAATTAAAGAACAGGCCGAAGCATCTGTAACAAGCTTGCTTGATGAAGATTTTATCAACCTCCTATGGTCAGGCTCGCTTGAAAAAGAGCTCTTACAAAATTTGTGCCCTCAGAATCAGGGTCGATTGATAAAAATGATTAATGCAATTAGGGAAGAGGGATGCTGTTTTCCCAAACCATTGATCTGTCTTTGATATGTTGAACTTGCATATTACCAAAAATAGCCCTGGTGCCTTTTTTCGACAAACCATCAGCCCGAGTATTGTGCTCTCTGAAAATATGTTTAATGGGCGACCTTTTCAATCTGATCCATAACTGACTTGCTCGTTGAAACCACCCTTGTAACTCCAGATCCACCAAATTAATGCAGCCATTTATACCATCCACCCCCAATTTAGAGTCACCATATATATAGATCTGCTCGAGGCTTAAATTGATAACAGCCAAGAGACCTCCCCAAAATGCCATTCTCTGCTTTATTATTTGAACCTGGTCCCCCATTCCAAAATATGATAATCCGCTCTGTTTGGGATAGCTTTACCCATGCTCCACATCCAATGGTCCCCTCCTTACAAGCCCCATCAAAAAAGAGCGTCGGGTAGAAATTTCATGTGGTCTTATACAGTGGGACCCATCCACCACAACTTTACAAACAAGGGGCGCTCCTCTATCCACTCTATATATCCTTTACAATGACCAAATTCCCATGAAGAGGACCATCCCAAATAATGGCATCACCACCCATAGCATGACAGAATCCAGCCCCCCTAAGAGTGTTTTGGTATTGAACCCATTCCTCAGCATAAATACCATTCAAACCCAACTATTCAGCCGATTTGATAACCGGAGCATGATGTGTCCAATATAAAATGATCCATGATAAATAGATAATGCCACGGTGGTTCAGTCGGTGAATAAGGCCCATGGAAAATCCAGGTTGATTTCAAATGTCGCGCAACTGTTTGGTACCAATAGGGATGTGATTGCCATCATTAAAGCACCATATAAGATGATCAACGACATGGCCAAGGATTTTACAGAAGCTCGCCCATATGGTCGATATAGCAGACAGAGAGAAAAACTCATGACATAGCAATTGATGGAGAGGATCCCCCTGCAGATATTTACAACGTATTATATCATTCCAGATTATTGTGCTCTTGAATGCACGCCAAAAATATTTTACCAGAAGAGCCTTATTAAATATCCTCATATTCAGAATTCCCCACCCGTCATGCTTTTTAGGGCGACATAGTAGTTCCAACTTACATAGATGGTACTTCTGATCCAAATTTGTTCCACCCCATAGAAAATGAGCACATATTTTATTGATCGTCATTATGATTTGCTGAGGTAAATAAAAGAGGTGACTCCAGAAAACCATTAATTGTGAGAGAACGGACTGAATCATAATGAGTCGGCCCCCCATTGATAACAACTTATGAGTCCACTTGTTGATTTTTTCTCTAAGAATATCCGTCAACCATGTCCAGTCCCGATTCCTGTGTAACATGGCTTGACATTGAATCCAAGATATTTAAAGCCATCTACTGCAGCCTTAATCTGGACTCCCATAAAATGAGAAATGAAAGATATTTCATCCATATTTCCATATTCAAAAATCAGAAAATATTTTTGTTTGTTGATCCATAATCTTGTTTCAGATCCAAATCTAATAAGAATATAATGAACATAGAACCAATGATTTCTTATGAGAGAGCCAAACAACAGCATATCGTCCACAAACAGAGAATGTGAGAAGATACAGTCGTAGAAAAAGCGAAACCTTTTATATACCCATTCTGCTCCGCCTTGTGAACTATCTTACTGAAGTTGTCCATGATTAAAATCAAAATCATAGGGGACAAAGCACATCCCTGACGTAGTCCCCTTCCTGATTCAAAAAAATTCGTGGGCAAACCATTTATGATTACTGTGTATCTAACAGTAGATATGCAGGACATTATCCATCTAATTATGGATATTGGAAGACCTATCTTAAGCAGAACCAATCGGATGTAAGACCAATAAATGGAGTCATAGGCCTTATAGAGATCAACCTTCATAACCAGGGCCTCTCTTTTCTCTGTGTGCATGGAATGCAGAACCTCATGTGCAACTGCAATGGCGTCGTGAATGGATCGACCCTTTAAAAAGCCGTATTGTTCCCTTGATATACGGTCCTGAAGGGTTTCCTTTAATCTATTAGAAATAATCTTAGAGGAAATTTTATAGATCAAATTTCATAGAGAAATCGGTCTAAACTCCCCAAAATAATTTGGCTCAGCAGATTTTGGAATTAGAGCGATGAATGTGGAATTCAGATTTGCAGGAATGTGCCCCCAGATCCTAAAACTCTCCACAACCATGGTGATTTCAGCAGCCATCAGATCATAGAAGAAAATAAATAATTCTGACGGCCATCCATCGGGCCTGGGGCATTTATCAGGAGGGAAAGATTTGAGAATCGATAGCACTTTGCTCTCAATTATATGCATATCCATAGCCCTTATGGCCTCCGCATCAAACAACCTTTGTATATGTTGTAGCATCCAGTTCTGGTTATTTTCATCAATACCACGATCTTTTTGGTAAAAAGCAGAAAAATGTAAGAAAGCTTCATGTTGAATCTCTGTGGTTGTGATTGCATAGGATCCATCGGCTTTCTTAATGCACCAAATAGCATTTCTGTTCTTTCTATCCAATGTGCATTTGTGAAAAAATTTAGTGTTAAGGTCCCCCTCTTTCAACCAATGTATTATGCTCTTGAGTTTCCATGAAATCTCTTCAATTCTGAGAATCTCTCTTTTTCTAATCCCCAATTATTTTAGAACCTCATATGTGTTCTCATCCAGCACCTAGTCTAGAAAGTGAGAGTATATCTCCTTAATCTTGACTTCAATAGATATTAACTCAGCTCTGAGAGCCAGATTTTTCCTAATCTCCCAAGACTTAGTAGCCCCTTTAATTTTTTGTAATTTGAAATGAAGACGATCCCAGCCTGTTAAATCCCCAATATCAGAGTCGTCTTTCCATAGCTCCTGAATCAGTCGTACATATGACTCATCCTCCAACCATACTCGATTAAATTTAAAGGCCATCCATTTGACACTTCCATCCAACTTCCAAGACAATGTGATGGGCATATGATCAGAAATATCAAAGACCATTACTAAGGATTGGGGGTCACCAAGATAATCCATCAAATTTTCCTTCACCATGACTCTATCCAATCTTTTGCCAATGAAACCCTCACCCGCCCTTTTGTTTGTCCATGTAGGGATAAGCAGAAAGGGTCAAACATCAACAATATGATTTGAGAT
The DNA here is from genome assembly GCA_034641835.2 of Pinus albicaulis. Lineage (NCBI taxonomy): Eukaryota > Viridiplantae > Streptophyta > Pinopsida > Pinales > Pinaceae > Pinus > Pinus albicaulis. The sequence goes on from CM076572.1 coordinate 1,364,760,909, forward strand.
AAACAAATCATTCAAGAAATCAGCCATATGATCAAGTCTGGCCCGAGATCCCCAAACTTCATCTGCCTGCAGAATGGAATTGAAGTCTCCCATAGTAATCAAATTCTGTAACTCTTGGATTCCAGAGTCATGCATACGAGACCAGAACGAGACCTTGTTGGAATATGGTGCATAGAGATTGATAATGTTGAAAATTCCATCCATGCCCCTCAAATTTCCAGATAATAGCATTCCACCGAAGAAACTGTAGGCCTTTAGTTTGGCCTTGCCGGGATTTCGTATTGCAATCGACCCTCCCGAGTGTCCATTGGCGTCAACAACCACTGCACACCATCTTGGTTTGATATTTAAAAAAGCTTGTATGGCCTTGTTACGACAACATAATGTTTCTTGACATAAAAAAATAATAGGATTCATAGGACAAAACAATTCCCTGAGGCAATTTGTTTTGGAGGCATTGCCCATCCCCCTGATATTCATGGACAAGATTTGATTCATGGGGAACCATCCTCGGGGTTGCTTGCTCTAAGCGCCTGTGGTTCTGCGGAAATATTGTCAATCACAGATACTGGGATGTCCGTGAGATCCTCTTCATCATCAGTGAATAATGAAATTGATTTCATTTTCCCTTTAATTATATTGGAGGTTGTCTTGGTGCATCTATGGATCGTAATATTGGAGGTCGACGAGATGGTATTGGAGGTAGGAGCAGATCTAGGAGGCCTATCAAACACCGTAAGAGCAGCTAGATCAATATTAGGATTTCCCATCAGTGATTCTATATTACTCCCCACCGAATTCCTAGGGGAATTCGTGATAGTCAATGGAATAGGATTTTCAGGGATATATTTGACTCTTTAGGTTCCATTTCAGTCCTAGATGTAGACGGATCCCATATACAGAAGTTGGTTGACAGAAAAAGTGGAGGGTCAGCATCATTTGTAGGTAGAGGTGACGACCTAGAGGGCAAGGGGTCAACGGCAGGAGCGGGGACATAAGAATTTTCATGCCCATCATCAGATACAGGAGGAACGTGTGAAACATCAATACTAGGACCATATTCAGATTCCAGAACCCTATATTGGGGAATACTAGGTCGAGACAGACATGTTTCCCGAGCCCTCCCATTATCAATATGTACAGTTATATCACTATGCTCATGTGTAGAGACATATGCTTCATCTTCAGAAGAGGTAGAGTGAGGATTACCTTATGCGAAGCCACCAGATGTACCCGAGCCAGTAAAATTACGACGATTGCCCGGCACTATAGGCATCCTAGCTTGATCACCTCAGAGTCGAAATGGGCAATTCTCCCGAATTGTCCGGTTCTATGGCAAATCAGGCATCTAAAGGGGACGCCCCAGTATTCAATCTGTTGACAATGACAATGATAACCCCAGATGAGATCAACATCCCCAAGTAGACCTCCAACAAAGTCAACTTCAACTAGGATCCAAGCGATTCTCTTGTCGCTGGCACCAACTATGCTCGAGTCAATATAATTAGTGCATCCGATGGTGTTCCTAATAGCCCGCAATGCTTTTAAAGTCCAAAACTCCAAAGGAATACTAAGAAGCTTTACCCATATGACCCTGCTACAAGGCGCTTCCATCACCAGATTGAACCCAAGATACCATGGCACCAGTTGCATGAAGCTACGACCCCTCACCCACGTTCTGCTAGTGATTTTACATACATCCTTCTCGTCCATAAAATGGATGCTAAACCATCCATTTAACAACATGCTTACTTTGGGCGTGTATCCAACAACGAGGTTCTAGAATTGCTTAACCCATCACTCGTATCAACATCAGAACCATCCGAAAACATCCAACGCCCGATAAAAGCACGCTTCTGCAAGCTAGCCACTCTGCCACATAAATCCTCATAGTCCAGATTAACCACCTTAATATCCATGTTGTGCTTAAAAATTTTCTTCTTATGTCTCCCACGGCCTCTGTTCTTCCTGTATTTTCTATTTTTTTGACTACCCTACACATTCCCTTCCTGGAAAGGCAGATGCAAGAAAGCTTGTTTGATTATGAGCTCATCAATCGGGAAACTGTTGGAAAACCTTTGCTCAGCTTCGATGGTCGCAGCAATGAAGGCTTCATGAGCAGAAGTGTCTGATGCAAGCCCAATATTAAAGTCCTCCATAAAATACCACAATAGATAAATTCTATGCTAGTTTTTACACCGTCACTAGGACGCGCCAACGAACCAAAAAGTCTGACAAAGAGGATGACTTAGGTCAGACCCAAATCAGATCAAATATTTCAGTAGGAAAGGAGCATAATCAATACTTTACGCCACCAAAACAATCCTGTGCAGACTAAAATAATATTCCTTTAAGGAAACCATATCAATGGTAGCTCCATGTGTCAGTCTTGGAAATTAAAGGAACATGTGGAACGTCCTTCGATTCCTTAAAAGCCATTCCAAATGTAGAAGTCATCTATTGCTATAGCCTTGGAAAGTCAATAAGTCGTGATCATATCCTGTCATAACAGTGCCTCGACAAGAGATCATGATTACATGAATGACATCAGCTCCAATATATGATTATCCCTAGAGAGAAAGGACCTCGAGAGATCAAAAAATGGCAAACAATCCCAACTAGATACGCTATTTGAATTTTTGTGTTTCAGATATTGATGATTTCCAGCCTCCAATATCCAACTCCCTTTCAAAAGACCTGCTACCACTACCTTGATATACCAATTGCCTGGAGAAGGATAATATAAAAATAGCAGGCCATGATCATTGGGGGCATATCCATTTGAGGACCAAAATATTTGCAACAGACATGCCTTAAATAGAAGTCATCACCAAGAGTCCCTTACGAGACTTATTTCCTGGCAGGTAGATTGAGCTTCTGGGAGAGTCAGTAATCCACCAACAGCCATCCCATCATACCTACCGAAAATCTCTCCGACATTCCAAATTATTTTTTCAAAAAATCCGGCTGATATAGTCGTGAAGAACAACAATATTCACCGGAAAAACCAGTTCAAACCCTGCACCATGATTATACATGACAGCAACAACAACAAATACACCCTAGAAAAGTCCACCACTTTGGACCGAGTCTGAAACTAAAATTCTTGCAAGGTCATGAAATGATGAAAGAGTCACACCATTTACACCAAAGTTGATATCATCGATTCTCCGAAAAGAATGACAGAGTATCAGAGTCGGTTGATGATTCAACACATGATGGTATATGTATAACCTATATACCGTCGTGTTCTAACATCAGTCTTAATCTCCTTGTATATGGCCGCCAAAGTATTATACGCAATGAAGGCCAATATAAGGATTATGCCAATCTCGATATCATCCGAAAAACTTATAGACATCTCCAATTTAGACCCACCCTCCCACTACTGTCAAAACAGAGAGAATTGGAATATAACCTTCAAAACATTCCATTAATCGGACCAAGACACCTCATTCCCCAAACAAATCTTATGCTACATATCACTCCTCAAAAGAAACTCATTTACGCAGACATTCTCCAATTTAGACCCATCCTCCCACCACAGTCAAACTAGAGAAAATTGGAATATAACCTTCAAAATCATTCCAATAATCAGACCAAGACACTTCATTCCTCAACAAATCTTATGCTACATATCACACCTCAAAAGAAAATCATTTACGTTCAGAAAATCTGGACAAATGTTCATCAAACGAGGTTGCAATCCTGCATTCTAACTGAAAAGTTCAAACCTGGACTCGTAGAGTATAACCTTTGCAAAACCATGTGTATACCACTGTAACATGGAACAAAAACATCCGGCAAGCAAAACTCGGCAAGATTGTTACCTGAAAAGCCGGGTTATTACTCTTTCTGTTGGACTATCAAGACATCACAGTCTTGCCCATTTGTTCACATTAACATTTGACACTCCAGTGACCTCTATTTTCTGCAACAAGAATATTCTAGAGCACACTCCATGCACAAAGCACCAACCCATCATATGGTTATTAAATATTATTTTCTCTCTTTTATTGATTAGGTATCTAAGAGCATGAAAATTGAGAAATTATTACTCTTTATATTAATGTTTTAAATACCAAATTCATTATAATATTAAAATTAATTATTGTAATAATATACATAACTAAAAAAAAGTTTTTTTTCAATAAAATAAGATAAGAAGCCCGAGACTAAAAACACACATCACCCAATTATCTTACCAATAAACCTATGTTTGTTATTTATGTTATTAACATGTCTAAAAGAAAATACATGTTATTAACATGTTTGTTATTAACATGTTATTAACTTGTTAGGTAAACAATATACATAAACCAGAACAATTTATTATAAATAAGAATATTCAATATCACTATGCCGTGGATAAATTTGATATTTCAAATGTTAATATAAAAAAAAAAATATCCATATTTTATATCCGAAAGAAATATTGGTTATGATTCTTTCCATTGTTAATTGTGAAGACAAAGTATTGGTTATGTTTTTTCATTGTTAATTGTGAGGACAAAGTATTGGTTATGATTATTAATAGATTTATGATTGGTTTTCATTCTGAGTTGAAAATGATACAAATTTCATCGGAGTGAATCATGTATTTCATTTCAAAGTAGATTTAAGAATTATTACGAGAAAAAAACAAAAAAACAAAAAATTTAATTATTACTTATAAATTCAGTGGATTAAGAATTTAAAATTTTTTATACATTAAATGATAGAATCTTCATCTTATTTTAATTTAAAGCAATTAATATTATTAAATGAGATTCATTAAAAATTAGCTAGTCATTATGATTCAAGAGCTAGCTCAAATTTTTTATGTGATACAAAAGATCTATCCTGTACATTATATCTATAAAAAAATGTAAACAAAAAAATGCATAGAAATTGATAAAATTATTAACTTTGTTGGTATAAATATAATAATCCAATTTTGATTTCAAAAAATATATAACAAACATTAACATAAAACTTTAATAGAATTGTGAAAAATTGCTAAATATTTATCCAATTTTAAAGGCATGTTCCATTTTCATTCGATGTGATAGGTTTATTATTAGAAGCATAATAATATAAAAGAGAATCAAGTTATAAGTAGTTGTTTTATTTTTAATAAAATAATTGTTTAAAGTCAAATTTAATTATTTATGAAGTGTGTTTTGCCACTCTAAAGCATTGATTCCATTTTATTTTGCTTTTACAATGATAAAGAGATATAACTCATTAATTTTAAAAACACCATACATGATTCACTATTCCATATATTAATGTCAATAATATTACAATTTGAGATGATTTGGTTGTGCAATGATTTGATATTGTATTGATATTAACAATGCTACACACCACAAAAAAAAATGGAACATAACTTTAAATAATATTGTAATGTAAAATGGTAAAGTCACATTAATGTCAACAACAATGCAAGCAAAACTATACTTTGATGAAAATATAATGTTAAAAGTTTTAATGCCTTGATTTTAACAATGAAATGATGAAAAATATTTAGATACAATCATTTCCACAACCATATGGTATAAAAATAATTCAATTTACTAATTTTAATGTCAATGCAATTCAAAACAATAAAATATATTAACTTTAATACATGCTCATTAATTTTATTAATAATATGACGTGAAAGTAATTTCAAATTTATTTAAAAAAAGATTATGTGATAGGTTAAAAGTAAATAATATTTACATATTAAAATAAATTTAAAAATGCACATAAACATGCAATAATTTTAAATAAATATACAAAAAATAATAATATGTAATATGTTAAAAAAGTAAATCATATTTACATACTAAAATAAATTTAAAAACACACATCAAAATGCAATAAATTTTAAATAAATATTAAAAAAATAAAAAATAAATAAGATGTATATAAATATTTATCCAACTTCATTCTTATACAACTTGGATGCCTACATATCTCTTTTAGACCATAAACCAATCACAATGATAATTCTATACATTATTGTTGGGTGCTGACATAAAATGAAACATTTGCATTTAAGACAACCACAGTCGATCTATAATGGCTCAAAACTTCTGCCTCTTTATCAAAATTGAACTTGAAATAAAAATGCCCATACTCAATCAGCAATATGACTCCATATGCATAAGATCTATATGATTTGTCTCTTATAATTTTTTTTTCAACACCTAGGCATTTGCTTGATGACATTCTCGGACATTTGGCTGAGTGCTTTCACATAACTTCGACACTTGGACAACATATGGGCGCTTGGTACTTTGTTTCATATTATTTAAATTGTACATGTGAACATATTAAAAAAGATTAGAATATATAGAGAATGCATACAATATCTGTATCAGTTGGATCTAAATAGATGTAAAACCCATAGCCTTTGAAATTTCATGTATCTCAATTTTTGCATTCCATTATACCCAACAGAGATACCTTTGTCAAACTCTGAGCTAGCAAACATAGTTTCTCGAGGCTTCTACAATTCTGTAAAATCCTAGTAAGAGAAAAATCGTTTAAAGGAAAAGCATAATTAAAATATAGAAATTCTTTTAGACCCCTGTTTGCAGCACCAATGCTTGCTAACGAATCAAGAGGACAAGTTTCTTGCACATTATTTAGAATAATATGTAACGTAATCATATTTACTAACCTCGATAATAATTAAATAATAATCGCTCCAACGGCTGCTAAAAACTTCAATATAGCTTGAATTCACTGCCTAAAATCTCAAAACAGGTCAAAATTGCTGCTGGAAAAAGAATGTCTTAAAGAATTTATAGAATTGGAAAAGAGAGTCAATATTGTTCCACGAAATGAAATCTGGCTCGAATTGAACGCAAAGAACGCTCAGATAATTTCTCCTTTAGTATCTAGCTCTAAATACAGATGAATTCCCTCCGAAAACATAAGGAACCGCTCGCTCGCCTGACCGAATCCCGCCGTGGTCGTGTATGCAGCACGATGAAGGTGATTGAATGACTAAAGCATGCAATGTAAGCCGTTGGATAAACCTCGATTAATTCAATCAATTTCTGAGCGATTAATGAATTTTACAAATACTAGGAAAACAAATATAATTAAAATAATGATTTTTACAGATCTAGGTGGCGGACGATGAATCTTGCAACAGTGTTGTGAGGTAAAACCTCACAATAGAACGCCTTTGGCGTAATTAAGGGGATGATTTAGAAATCTCATTGAAAAGGGAGGTGATGAAAATGGATATATTGTTGCATTTAGTGAGAGATGGTGATGTTATTGAAATTGTTAAAGAATGTTTTTCGATAATTTACTTAATTTTTTTATTATATATATATATATATATATATATATATGGTTTTGGTTGCTGGTTTTTCCTTGAAAGGAACGATGGCAGTGGAGATAGGCTAAGGAACCCTAGTTCTCATGGAGGTGGAATTTTTGATTTATGGCTTCCCCATCACCACTTCACTATAACCGCTTCCCTTCCATTATACTAATGCGCCCTTTACACTAACCGACGTCGGCTTGCCTTTTCACCCGGTTGGGACTTTCTTGACAACCCATCCTGCCGTGTTTTCGGAGGTTTTGGCAGTATACGGGTTAACCTCGTCTGGCTTGTGGACAGGAGAGAAGATTGCCTGCATACGGGAGTCATTATTTGCAGATACAGTTTGGACCCTAGCATAGTTTACTGATGGTTACTGGTGGTTTCTGGGAAAGTTTAATTTTCAGGGAAGGGTCGTTTTCGCTGGTGGTATAGGTATGGAACCTTCCGAAAATGAGAATAACGTCATTATGGAGGAGGAGCTGTTAGACTACTCCTCGGACACATTAGCGCCATAATAGATTTGGACCCATTTTCCATATCAGCAACCAGTTGGGGCACAGTCGCATGACCTGCTGGAAAGGATAGCACATCTAGAGGCTCTACAGTCAGATATGGAGATAGTTGTGTCAACCTCGGGGTTTTCGGAGTTTAGGTTCCCTAATGCTAACCCTAATGGCCATGTTACAAGCCTCTGCCTGAATACGTCGGCTTCCCTGGTTTTCTCCATACCCTCCCCATCGACACTGCACATTTGGAACCAGCAGTAGGAGGCATTCTATCAGGGTGAGGGTTTGGTACATGGTGAATGTTCTGTGGCATAGGGTTCTATCAATGATGGTGCATTTGGCTTCGAACAACTTGGTTTAGGACCCAAAGGTTACTCTATCGGATAGGACACTATTCTTGGAGGCCCGACGATGATGATAACTTCCAGCAGCTTCGAGGGTTTACCCATCCTAACCTCACAAACAGAAGAAAATACCTCCTCGGATTCAAACGATGCTCAACCAGAGGAAGGTGGGTCTCCTTGCGAGCACCCTCCCCATGGAACAGGCAAGAAGAAAACCAGATGCACCAGAAGCCGTGAGAAATCTCGTGAACTGGTTTTCGGTATTGGGGTAAGCATGCAGAAGGCAAAAGAGACTGCACAGACAATGCTTGTGGGGCGAGTCAGAGCGTGGAGTTACACCACGGCAAGGCTCAAGAGATGAACCACGGAGAAATGGGGTCACCTGCTTGAACAACTTCCTACCGTCCTGACAATGAATCGAGGTTGGTTTGCTTTAATTTTTCCTTCCCCTGATATGGATGGTTGGGTTCTTACAAAATATTGGGATATTGAGATGACTCTAGTCCTCCTTAAGAGATGGACACCTCTCTTTGATCCTGATAAGGAGAAGCTGGGTGTTGGACCTATATGGGTTTGTTTACCAGGTTTTCCCCTCCAATTCTGGATGGACGACATCCTCAAATGTATAGGTGAAGACCTTGGTATATACCTCGACCATGACAGGTCATATCTGGAAATGGGCAACATATCGATGGCCCAAATCCTTGTTCACTTAGAAACCCGAGAAGGCTTGGTGGAAATTTATGTGCTGAACCACGAGAATTTCTCCAGATTTTATATTCTTGATTACGAAGGAGTTCCTTTTAGGTACCGATAGTGCCATGAGGTGGGGCACATCTACAAATATTGCCCCCTCATTGTGGCTGCATCTTCGGCAAACACTAAAACCATGGTACATACTGGAACACAAACATTGACGAATTTTGGGGGTCTTAATCTTCGGTCTGCACCGTGCATGGAGGAGCATCACAAGACTGAACAACGTCCATCATCCTCACCGATAACTTCCTCGTCTTCTTAGACAGCAACTGCATCGGAGGAAATTATGCCAAGTCAAGATGATCTCAGCCCTATCATCGGTACTGTGTCCTCTACCTCCTCACCTATTAATTTTAATCTTCCTTTTTCGTCTGCATCATTTTTATTACTCAGATTAATAATCCGCATATTGTAAAGAATAAGTTGGCCCCTGTTTGTTGTCTTGTTTCATTGTCTCCCCCATTGTCATCCTTTGCCCCCGCTTCTTTCCCTATTGTTCTCCATGCCCCCTCTGAATGCTCTGATTCATCTGGGGCTGACCTTCCTTGTTGTTACAATCTTCGTTCCTTTGTTAAGATATCATTTAGTCAATCATATGGCCTTGGTGATGACCCTGCAATGACTGCCCTAAAAGCTACCAGAGGAACGCCATCCCAGTTGTCCAAATCTATCCACCAGGTTGGTAGGGACATGGCCACAGGGAAGAAAGGTACTATTTATCGGGTCCTTAGAGCGAGGAATACCCCTACTATTGGTTCCCCATGATCTGTATAACCTTTAATTACAGAGGGTTGGCTAGCCCTGATAAAAACCTGGCCTTCCGCCGCCTTCTGGAGTCAGAAAGGGTGGATGTCATTTTGTTACAGGAAACGTTAGGTACTGGTGAGGTTGTCCTACCCTTCCTCACCTCGATCTATCCTTACTGGACTTTTCAAAATTTGGATGTGTGGGGTTGCTCAGGGGGTAGTGCAATCGAATTCAACAACCGTAACATACAAATTCTCAATGTCTGGGGATTGGAAGGTATTCTTGGGGAAAATGTCTTGGCCTCGGAGATTGGCTCACCTATCAGAATTGTTAATATTTATGACCCCTGTCACAATAGAACAGTATTTTGGGATAATTTATTGCACTCATCCATATTGAAGTCGGAGCATATCATCGTGGGAGGTGATATGCTGAGGACCTCAAGCCTCGTTGAATTATCCCAAAAGCCTCGCAACTTCCCTAATTTTACGATTGTGCCAGGTAGGCATCTTCTTGGCCATCGCCAAATCAATCAGATTTTCTGTCTAGATATTGCTCAAAGTAGCTAGTAAGGGGATTCGGCAAGCCTCAAGCCTCGCCGAATCCCCTTACTAGTTACTTTGAGCAATATCTGGACAAATAAAATTTGATTGATTTGGCAATGGCCAAGAAGATTCCTACCTGGCGCAATCGTAGGATTAGGGAAGTTGCTCATGCTAGACGTTTGGATCTATTCTTACTCTCTACTAATCTTGCTAGGTGGATGGAAAGAGCTCGAAAATGGGTGGGATTTGGTGGTTTATCTGACCATTCAACCATTTACCTTGAGATTATTGGTGATCACAAGAAGTCGTACTGCCCTTTCAAATTCAATTCAACTTGGCTCGAGGAACCTGAGTTTCGACAAATTGTGGTGGAGAATTGGAATCACTGCCATAGGCAGCCAAATGCCCCACCTAGATCTGTCATTGCCAATAACCTGTCTAGCATTAAAGAAAATACTATCAAGTGGGCTAAGGAGAAAAGAGTTAAAGAAGATGAAGAGCTGAGTAGGATTGAGCTGTAAATTGCCTCCTTACTGGATGAGGAGGCCAGGGGACACTCATCGGAGGAGCTCAAAACCAAACTCACCTTACTGGAAACTAAGAAAATTCAATTACTCAGAATTAAGGAGGAAGCATGGTGAATTAAGAGCAGAGCCATTTGGTTGGAGGTAGGGGATAACAACACCAAATTCTTTTAATAGTGTTCCAAAGGTAGAAAAAGTATAAACACTATCTGGGAACTTTACAATCAACATGGCAGGGTTTCCAAGACTCATCATCAACTTACGGACATGGGTATCAGATATTTCTCCCAAATCTATAGTGAACACAGGGCTACTAATATAGGTGAGGTTATCAGCATTGCAATACTGTTGCCCTTATATGTGCAAGAGGAGTATGAGGATGATCGCAATGCCCTTGTCAACCTTGAGGACATTGAAGCAGTACTGAAATGGTTCAAAAATGACAAGAGCCCAGGGCTGGACGGTTGGCCAATCAAATTCTACCTCTCCTCTTTTGAGCTCATTAGTTTGGACTTGCTGCGGGTCATTGAAGATTGCAGATTATCAGGAAGAATTTTTGACAGTTTCAATGCTACCTTTATTTCTCTTATCCCCAAGGTGGAAAAGCCTCTTTCTTTCAATGACTACCCACCCATATCCCTCTGTAACTTCCTTTACAAAATCATTGCTATGATTATTTCCAATCGCATTAAACCTATCATATCCCAGCATATCTCCAAGGAACAATTTTCCTTCGTCCATCATTGACAAATCCATGAAGTCATTGGCATTGCTCAAGAAGCCCTGCACTCCATCAAACTCCATAGCCTCAAATGCTCCATCTCAAGATCGACTTGGAAAAAGCGTTTGATTGTACAAACTGGACTTACCTTCAGTTGATACTCATTCACATTGGATTCCCCCACTCATTTATTCAATGGATTATGTGCTGCATCTCCACTGCCTCCTTCAGCTTACTCATTAATGGGGCTGCCACCCCTTTTTTTCATGCCGGGAGAGTGCTCAGACAAGTTTGCCCTTTATCCCCTCTCCTCTTCCTTCTAATCATGGAAGGCCTCACCTCCCTCGTTTCCTCAGCTAGAAATGAGGGTCAACTACTGGGAGTCAAAATCACTGACACCATTTTCCTAACTCATTTGCTATTTGTTGATGATGTGCTCATATTTCTAGATGGCTCCTTGTGGGATTTTATTTGCTTCAATAAACTTTTATCCACTTTTTGTACTGCAACTAGGATGCTCCCCAATCAAAGCAAATCCACCATTATGTTCTCAAAATGCTCTGCACATGAGAGACAACATGCACTTCAACTATTCAATTTTGAACACTGTCTCATTGAAGAAGGACTCAAATACTTGGGATTTCGACTCAAGCATAATGACTACAGAATCAATGATTGGAATTGGCTCATTGCCAAAATTGAGAAGAGAAACATATGGCAGCAGAAATGGTTCTCCAGAGCAGGTAGACTTGTCCTCATCAAATCTGTGCTGGAGGCGATACCTGTCTATTGGATGGCTCTTGCTTGGATACCTAAAGGTGTCACCAACCGTATTCAACAAATTTGCAGATGGTTCCTTTGGCGGGGTAAGGATGTTGAACACACCTTTGCATGGGTGAAATGGGAGAAAATTTCTAAGCCCAAACAGTGGGGGAGCTGGGGACTCAAGGACCTAAAACTTTTTGCAAAAGCCCTGGCCACCAAGATGGGGTGGCAACTCTTGACCTCAGACAATTTGTGGCAGGAGGTCATATACTCCAAATACATTTCTCCCACACCTGCTCTTGACTGGATTAGATGCACACATCATCCCTAGACATCCTCATCGGTGGTGTGGCGGGCCATCACAAATTCCTTAGCTCTCATTAAACAGGGGTTGGCTTGGAGGGTAGGCAATGGCACACAGGTTCGTATAGGCCTAGACCCATGGTCAGGTTGTGGCAATCTACTCCCCCAGGACATCAGATTATTCCTTAGTAATCATGGGATTTCGAGACTTAGTCAGGTGGCGAACAGGGATAATTCAGATTGGACTACCCAAGAGTGGATATCTGCCACGGTCCTCGACATCCCAGAGCATTGGCAAGGCACATGGAACAAGTACATTTGGGCTCTCAAGATATCTCATATCATAATTACCGACACAAATGATGAATTGATCTGGGCCACAGCTCCCAAAGGTTACTACACGACTAAAGATGGTTATGTCGCTCTCACACAGGCACAACTTCCTCATGATCTGGGATGTTAGTGGAAACCACTCTGGCAACGTAAGGCCCGTCCCAAAACCTGTCTCTTTATGTGGTGTATCCTTAATAAATGTGCACCCACCGAGGACAATCTGGCTAAACGTTCTATCCATGGTCCCTCACGTTGTGCGCTCTCCAAGGCACATGTGGAAGACATAATTCACCTATTCCTCAATTGCCCCATGGCCAAGCAGATGTGGAACCAGCGCACTAAGGAACTGGGCATTATTTTTAATTGGAAAGGGGACACCATCCTTCATGCTTGGTAGAACTGGTGGAAAGCCACTACCTCGAGCAAGATCCGAAATCTGCCTCTTCTGATGACCTGGGGAATATGGCTGTCTCGGAACCATTGCATATTCAAAAGTGCACCGACCCCCTGGCACACCATACACAGCTCTATTCTAGCCCTCTACCACTCCATACCCAAAGGGTTTCGCCGGAAGTCATCGATAAAAGTTTCCCTTGGGCCTATTTCGATGGTGCAGCCGGCCATGAAGGTTGTGGTAGAGGTGCATTACTATATCTAGATAATGATCATTTCTATCAGATCAAAACCGGTCAGGGCCCACGCACTAACAACTATTCTAAACTAAACTGCCTCAGATTGCTCCTTATTTTTGCCTTAGAGAAGAGATGCAACAGGATACAAATATATGAGGACTCTAAGATCATCATAAACTGGTTCAATAACACTGTTATTTGTCATGCACACAATCTTAGAAGTTTGTTGGATGAAGTGATTGCTCTTAAAAATCAATTTGATAACATTACTGTCATTCATATTTACAGGCAAAGGAACCAGGACGCAGACCGCTTGTCCAAAGAAGCAACGCAAATAACTTGGGAGCATTGGCATATAACAGAACACCTGGAAGAGGACATTTATCAGCACTATCACCGACCTTTCATAGAGGATTTTGGGGCACGAGAACCTCTAGTTCAGCCTGTTTGAACAGGAGTTTCATGGTTTTTTGCTTTTTTAGCTGTTTTTATTCTCTGCATACAGACTCATATTTCATGATATCTATGTTTATATGGGCACGATCCGTGCCAATTTTGTAAAAATTTTGCTATTTATACTGTTGAACTTGGTTATCACAGACCACTCTGGATATTTTTTTAACACTACTGGATATGCAAGATGCATTCTGAAGCAAATGTAACATGTAATTTTCCATACAATTAATGAAAATTACAACTTTTTCCTGGGAAAAAAATAAAATATGGTTTTATAATAATTTTTTATATTTTAAAAAGATTTGATTAGAAATAATATAATAATCAAGAAAGTTGATTGAGATGTTAAGTAAGTAGAATGATTAAATATGATTTTAACTAGTATGTATATCATGGTGAAATAGAAGGATATATTTTGTGGTTGAAGGTTATTAATATTAAATATGTTTTTATCATACTTTTTTTGTAAATAGAAAGTAATTATTAATAAAAGTATATTGAAATGATTCTATATATTTGTATATTGTGATAGTAATATACAATCGCTTGTGTTGTTTTACATTTTCAGTTATTCCCACTTATGTTCTAGTGCTATAATGATCTTCATTGGAACCAAATCTTTCTGGAATTCATCACTATTCACATTTTCAATTTTTAGGTTCTCCAACATAGAATTGAGATCATTCAATTTATAGCAATGCCATTGTTTACAAGTCACTTTGGATTATGTCACTTGTTGACATTCATGTTGAGTTAGATTTATTTTGGTGTATTAACTTAGGACTTTGAGATATACTCTTAATTAATCATTTTCCGATTATCACGATTTCTAAGAGATAATATACCATTATTAAAGGCTACAATGATGGCATGTGAGTATATTTATGGAAATTATGTTGAAAATTAAAGTTCTTTGGTATTTTACTCTCAAACATCTCTTCTACACCCTAAGAATGAGCACAAAATGTATTTTTTGGTGAGAAAAATGTTGACGTTGTAGGAGTCATGAATACATATATCTCTACGGACGTTTTCATACTTATAAGGGGATTGATTATCTACAACAAGTCTAGAATACATTGACATGAAACTTGACAAGATCATCAAAAGCAACTTTTATGGATTGAGGGAGAGTTGACTTCTCTTAATATTATCTCCATTGATATGATTAAATACTATTTTTTTAGTTGAAGGAGATACAATGGCGATTGAATATCCTTATACACTCGATGATTTTGATTGTTAGAAGATTGAAGTTGATCATCATGACACATCACATGCCTTTGTCACACCCAATTTTGAAAACCATACTAGTAGTATTGGGTCTGGGTTGATGAGAAAAATGGGATATAACGGAGGAGGACATGGGAAGAATGGACAAGGAATTGTTGTTCCTATTAACCCTATACTGTAGACATCAAAAGCAGGTCTTGGATATGATCCTGGTGCTACCACATCACCTACATCCAACTGTGAGGTGCTTAAATAAAATGCTCCTATTAATTGTGATAAACATATTAATGACATGGCTCCAAATGTCATTCCAAATGACAATGTTGTTGCACTCAACTTTGAGTTTGCAAGAATTGAACCATATGCACATCCTCATCAAAAGAAATTACTCAAGCATCAGCATTTTTGGTTAATTACTAGTCCTGAATTCATATTGTTACAAAAGAGATGTGAGATAATGAATCGTTGACTACTGCCGACCATCAAGATCATTTTTGGATGGGTTGATGGACGATCATGGCATCAATTGAGCCAATGCTCGCAGAATTCCTATTGTCATGTTGCATCAGTATTTCATTGTTGATTACCATTGTTCCCTCAATTTTTTTCAAGGGGGGAATTTGTTGACAATTGAGACTATTGATTCTTGCTTCTTCCTAAATGTGTTTTAGGAGGGGGGAGAAATATGATGACCAATATTGTTGTCATTGCTTTGTTGACAATTGTCATCTTTTGTGTTTTATCAGTGCGATGATGATAGTGTTCAGACAACTTCAGGGGTGTTGTTGTACGACATTTTATATACTTACATGCCTCATTTTTTGTTTGTTGGTTGATCGTGTTGCTTCTGTTTGAAGCCTTTGTCCCAGTTCTTTACGAACATCTATTTTCTTTGAAGCATTTTTTGGAGAAGTTGATAGTGGACTCAAGAATATTAAGGAATTGATTTGGAATATTTTTGAAGAATTTCAAGGGACGCTAAGTAGGAAGAGAAGGACTGGGTTGAAGGGTCAATTTGTTAAGGAATTTAAGTTTTTTTTTTGGGTCATTTTTCCAGGTGTGCAAGTCGTATGATTGCTAGAGAGGTCATGAGCTGGGAAAGAGAGCCAAGAGCACTCTAAGAAGGTTGACTTTGTCTTGGGGTCAATTCCAGTTCAACATTTGAGTTTTCGGGCAACCATAATCTCCAAAAGTCAAGTTACAAGTTCCCCTTCAGTTGTTATTTCTTTGAGTACTTTCATGTGGATCAAAACAAGTGTTTTTGTGTAAGATTTCCCTTATAGTTAGAATTTTACTAAGCATTGTAAAAGGAAATTTTTCCTTGTATGAGAACTCTATATTCTTGTATAAGACTAATAAGAATTATGTTTTGGGGCTAAATTTTGTATTTATTGTCCACGATTTGATTGTTGGTTATAAGCTCCATTGTCAAAAATTTGTTCCTAGTTAACCACAACAATGTGTTTCAGTTAATTAGTTAATTTGATACTATTACTAGATGGGTGTGTGTTTTCACACTAATTCAAAATTCTAAAAAATCCCTCTATCTTTCCCTCTCTCCCTATCCCTTTCTCTTTATCACTCTCCTTATGTTTCCCTCCTCCTTTCCCTAATCCCACTCTCTTTTCCCCGGGTCTCCCTCTTTTTATCTTTGTCTCATTTTCGCTACTCTCTCTCTCTCTCTCTCTCTTATATCCTTTTCTATTCCCTTTCACTAATTCCCATTCTCTTTTTGTCCCTTTTAGTATCCTTTCTATCTCTTCCCCTCTCCTTATCCCTTATTCTATTTATTTCTCCCTTTCCTTATTCCACCCCTCTTTATCTTCCTTTCCCCATTGTGCTCTCTATCTCTCCCTTTCTATCTACCAACCCATCCCCCACTCTCTCCTATTTCCCTAACCCCCTTCCCCCCCTCTCTCTCTCTCATGAATGCTAAACTCGCCTGCCCATTTCTATCTCACCCTCTCTCCCCATCCC
This sequence comes from Pinus albicaulis, assembly GCA_034641835.2. Taxonomy (NCBI): domain Eukaryota; kingdom Viridiplantae; phylum Streptophyta; class Pinopsida; order Pinales; family Pinaceae; genus Pinus; species Pinus albicaulis. The sequence continues at coordinate 1,364,778,066 of CM076572.1, forward strand.
TCTTTTTATCGTTGTCTCCTATTGAGGGGAGGGATTAGCGATATGCCTAGGAGCATATTGGCCTCTTAATGGATTATACTTAGCATTTGGTCGATCCTGAGTAGAGCCAAGACCAACCCCCTGTAACACGTTAATGTCAAAATATTTCACATAGAGGCCAATCATAAACTCGATCCACTATTTGTGAAAAAAAAATATAATGGAACCTCCCTTCTAGTATAAGGAGGTGTCTCAAAGACACATAAACCAATGGCTCATCCAGTTCTCTTTCCATGGATAAAATATGCACCAATCCATGTAAAGATCTCACTACCGTAGATCAAGGGATTGGTTGGAGGGAGTCAATACATAGCCCCGCAATCATTTGTTTGGTGATATTCAAATATTTACCTTGTTCTTTGATGATACCAATGGAGTAGAATTCTCTCATATTTTCCCTATATTAAACTATACTTATCAATTGACCATGGGAATGATCAATGGATGTAATTATGCTCTTAAGGGATGTGGATAATTAAACTCATGAGAGTTCCCTTTTATATTAAATCAATATCTTTAATTGATTTAAGTCTTCTATAATCTGTGTTTTCGAGTTGGGATTTTCCTTCAGGTTAATGTTTTCTTGTGGATTTCTTATGGGATTGGTTTCTTGTTTTTCTTCGATGTTTTCATTCATCATAATGTCATATAAATCAATATGCAATTAAAAAAAAATTCCTTTATTTTTTTTATTTTTTTCTTTCATATAAAAAAAGAAGATCAAAGGAGTAAGGGCCCTAATTATTGTCTATACAAGAACAAAAAACATAATTGTAGAAAGAAACATATCTATTATGTGAATGGAAACACGTAGTGGAGGGGTAGAGCCACCAATTGTAGAAGTCTTAGAGAAATTTTGGGAGGTATGGTGGCCTTGACCTGGCTGAGTAGAGGTTGGAAGCTTAGAACTAATATCTTTCATCTATAATTGAATTTCATCTAACTGTAACAATATTTCTTCCTTTGCTTCCTCATGTTCCATTAGCAAATTTCCTGCAATCGTCTTCATATGCTAATACAAGTCCAGTATTTTAAAATATTTGGTGTCCCACACCCTAGAGCTCCTTATATTAGGAACCTGATTTCCCATTTTGACATCAATGTTCCAAACATTGATTACACCATGTTACCCCATATTTCATTTTCCATGGTCTTTATATCTCCACGGATGTGCGGGGCAAATTGTTCCAAAAATACATTAACAGATCCTTTAGCTTGATTTTCCACACATATGGAGGAATTGCTAGCTTGTGTACCATGACAACTCACTGAACCACCCAATCCTTGGCAACCAAGGCATGAATTCCTACTACAAGGAATGGCTTTACAACTTGCATAGAGGTGATACCACAAAGAGCAAACAATTGAGAGTGGAAAAAGATGGATACAAAGAATCAAAGTAAGAAGAAAATCAGGGGTAGAGTGTATCCAATAACCTTTAGAATGAAACCTTGAGACCCACATAGGGAGCCCATATATCATGATAAACCAATTTCCACATATCTCCCACCCTGCACCAGAAAACCTAGGTCCATCAGTGAACATTCTCCCTACCATTCAACACAAACAAATGCTAACAAGTGACAATACAAAAACCTCAGCTACCACTTCTATAGCTGAACAATGTATTCTATACCTTACAATTTCCATTAATAAACCAAATACCACTTCACCCCATCAAAGGGAATAATAACAATATTAAAATGATTGCACTTTATCATGAAATATATTGTATATAAACTATTGGGTATATCCAAAATGTATTACATAATGTTTAATTGTGAAATAAAGATGAAGAAAACAAATTTAATTTTAATGGTCATTTTATTTTTATACTCAAGGTGTCCCTTTTTAAAATTGGCCAGACTAGGTATTGTCTACCTTTTTCATCTCATTTTGAAATTTGTCCATTTGTTGTTTTGCCCATTAAGTGGAATTTGTGGAAAATTTGATTGGAATGAGATGGGTCCTTTAGACTTATAAATTTGATTTATTTATTGGTAAGTTAAAATATATATCTTGGATTGAAATTTTTTTGTTTTCTTATTAAATAAAAAATTTATATTCAGATTGTTTGTTAATGTTTGAATCTCGGAGTCCATGAAGACTAAACTTTATACAACAAATTAGTTTACATAGGTAAGTTTCTCTCAATTTGTTATAGCACATGTATTTTCAAAAGGAGTAGCATCTCTAGATTTTCCTTGTCTATCCACAGCACATCAAACTAAATGGAATTTAACTAAGAGATGTTTTCATATTTTTCCTCTCAATTTTGTTTGAAATTAAGCATATATTTTTAAAATTGAAAATTTGAGTATTTCGAATTCTACTACCTAAGATTTTTTTTCAAAACATTAAATTTATTTATATATTAAAAAACATAGTTTAAATAACAAAAAAAATCAAAAATACATTTTAAATAACAAAAAATTTAAAAAATATTATGAATATAGAATTTATTTATACATCCAAAAACACCTTTTAAACAACAAAAAAATTACAATATAAAACAAATAATAATAAAAAAACAAAACATATATTTCTTAAACCATATGGTATATGCCATTTGTCTTGATTCACAACACATCAAAAATATGCCATGTCTGCTTGTTTTTGCAGTGATTCTCATTTTCAGAGTAGTAGACCTAAATAACTCTTTTCTTTAGGTCCAATAGACCAAAGATTGCACTCAATGAACGTTCACCACCACCACCACCATCTTCAACATTCTCGGTGCAGTATCTGTCATGAAATCTATCGATTTTGACCACATACCCATTTACATAATAACTTATATTAAAATTATTATTAATTAATCTTTTAAAACTATTATCAATTAATATTATTTTATAATTAATATAATAATTTATAACATAATTATTATCAATTAAACTTACAAAATTATTACTAATAATCTCACTATTACCAATTAAATGAGCTGAAAAACTTAAAAGCTAATTTAAATAAAAATATTATTGTCATAAAACCAATATTATATATTATTATTTAAAAATATAACAATAAAATCATATAACATATTTTTATTTTATTTTATAATTTAAATTTCATATATTAAATCACATAATATTCTCATTATAATTTAATATTTTATTTATAAATTTATAAAACTAAATTATTATTAAAAAATATGATATCATTCATTATTTATAACATATGTAGCACACATGCTACCATTCAAAAACAAATTTGTTTTTCGCATGAAGTTCACAAATATTTGACAAGATTCGGTTCACAACTATTTTATAAAATTTTAAATATCTTTTATTTATTTAATGGAAATGAAAACTTTGACTTTAAAATTTTAAAAGTTATATTAATATATTAAATTAGCAATTAAAAATTATATTAATTTCAATATGTTAAAGTACTTATGTTTCATGTATTTATTATGAAGTAAAAAATTGTATTTACAAATTTTAAATTAAATTATTATTATTAAAGAATCAATTTAATATTAAATTTAAATTGGGCATCTAATTTTTTTTGGTAAGTTCTATTGTTGAGGCTACATCATGGTCATGTCTAAGAATAACACCCGAATAAAGTGGGGAATTGAACCAGTAACTTAATATCTAAGAGTGTCTTAACAACCACCCTATAGAGTAATTAGATATCTAAAGTCTAATGTTTCTCCTCATTACCTTGCATGTTATAATTTGGATATAATATGTAGATATAGTTTTGCATAGTGATATGATTGGAAAAAGATGATTTAGCGAGGGATGATGGTTCTAGCAACATCTTTTAGACATGTATCAACACAAGTATGAGACTATTGTAAGCCTGAACACATTTCCTCCCCTCCATCCTCCACCCTTTAGGTTCTTATCTTTCCTTTACTGCAACATTTTGGAAGTAAAATCATAGGCATGTTTTATTCCTTAGCTGTATCTTTGCACCACCTTTAAGGGAAATTTCTTAGTTATTATTATATTAGCCCTGTTAGTGTCATTATTTGCATCCTGCCATCAGTGATTAAAAATCCTCTTCATATCATTTTAGGGGTCCCACTCAGAATTTTTTTATCATTCCATTAGGTCATGCAAAAATTTACTCACTCGGGGTAGCCCTAGTCCAAAAACATCATTATTCCTCTAATTTGATTTCTTGCTGGCATATTTTCATACCTTGCTGAATGTACACCATCCATAAAGTCAATATCAATCATGTCATCTTGAAATTCAGTCTTTCAAGGTCTCATTGGGCCTTTTAGGGTTTTTCAAGGTTTCATTAGGTCATTAAGTTTTCCAAGGTCCAATAAAACTTCATCTCCACTGCATAAGATCAGTAAGTAAAGGCTGATCCAATAACGTCTCTTCACCATATGAAGATGATTTGTGAAGAAAAATTATTGTTCAGCATATAATTTTGGTTTTCAGTTGTAATTTTTAATTTTCATTATGTAATTTTATGTCATTTAAATGTAATAAGTATCATGATTCCCAAGCTACTAACTCAAAGTTCCAACATGCCAAAGCATCAAAAATGTCAAATCAAAGAGTTCTCAAAGTCATCAGATGATCAATTTTTCAAGGAAAAAGGTCAAGTGTAAAGGTAAAATTTCAGAGTTTAAAGTGAAAGTGAAGAAAGAAAAAGTGGGTCCCAAGGCCCAATCCATTCAAATGATGAAGTATAAATACCACCAAGACATCACAAAGAAGCTCATTTGTCATTTCATCCATCGAGCTTGCACTCCCATAGCCGGAAAAGTCGATTTTCAGGGTCAGAGGCTGAGTTTATCAGTGGCGTTGCACTTTCAGAGGGTCGCGCTACACTTGGAGCAGGAAACGTTGTGCTTATTCTCCATTGGCTCTGCGCTTATGGGCAAGGGGCTGCGCTTTTGCCCGATGACCTCTCCAAGCACCAAAACTCACCAAATCACCTCAAAACTCTCTCAAACTCTCAGCAAATGCCTCTTACACAATATTACAAGTAAGTACAACAATTTTTTTTCCTCTTGCACTCCTAAAGAATGATTACATAGTGTAATTTTTCTTAAGAAAAATTGGCATTTGTTCTTAAGTGAAACCCTAATTTTACTCCTAATTACCAAATTTGATGTCGTAATACCATGCACTCCCTTCCCACATGTCTAAAAACCTTATCCATACCCTTACATTACCATTTCCTAATCCCTAAGTCCCTTTCCCTAAAAACCCTAAGTCATAGGTTTCTACATTCCTAGGCAGCCCCTTCTCTAAACCTGTAATTAAATTCTCATTTCCAAATACCTTGACATTTGAACCTCCCATCACCTCCCAAAGTTGCCTAATCCCTTCCCCTATCTCCCTAAAGTTTCCTAGAGTTATCCCTATTCCCTACACCCATCTTCACTCCCCACTCCCATCTACCTTATCCCTAGGGTTTCTAGGCCACCAAAACAATATGGAGGAAGATAGAGATTATATGGAAGAGGAGGGTAGACAGAGAGAGGAGGATAGAGAACATAGAAGGCCTCACAAAGGAGGAAGAATCCTAAGGCTGGATCCCACCAACACAAATGAATTGAGGGCATCTCCTATGATTTTTAGTTGTTTTGAGTATGTAGGTAGCCTTGATTTTTGCAACATGATTCAGAGGGTCCAACATCATCCCATGTTGAGTATAATTTTCACTTCAAAACTCAGAGACAACCAGGTGTCCCTTGCAGGTGTGACCTTCAGTATATCTACATCTGTCATTGTTGTTGCCATAGGGATTCCAAACATGGGAGAGAAATGGTTTAAATCTAAGGATTTGGAGGATCAATACTATGAACCATTCATTAAACCGAGATACAGAAATTAAAGGAGGAGGGTCTTTCCTTTCAGGTACCTCCTCGATAGATATGCACCCATGATGAAAATCATCATGAAGTACTTCTCTTGTGAAGGGAGGTTTTCTAGGCTCTACAGGTACCAAATTAGACTGTTGATGCGGTTCACAAGAGTAAGATTTCTCAATATCCCATACTTCTATTCGGGAGCATAGACAAAATGGCCTTCATTGTACAAAAGAGAGATTGTGACCAGCAGATGAATAGCCTCTTCCACCACTCATTGATCAAGATCATTTTCCTCCATCACCTTGATTAGTTGGGCATCTCATGGGATACCTTCATTGCAAATGAAATCGTCACTGCTCCACAAGCTCCACATGTTGACTATGTACCTTCTTCATCTCACCCAACTACATCTATGCCTCCACCTCACTCCACTTCACCTACTCCATCACCATCACCACCATAATCACCATTTCATGGTCATGATGAGTCACCTAGCAGAGTTGAGGTCAACAAATCTAAAGAATGTGAAATGAGCACATTGGAAAAGACATATCAAAGAGGGTATAGGCAGGTGTTTTCCCCACAGATTGTGGGAGGGGCCCTGTCTTCTTCACCAACAAAGAAGGTACAAAAGGGCAAACAAAATATGGCAGAGGAAGATGTACATGAGGAAAAAACTCATGAGGAGGATGACCTCCATGAGACAGAAACTGATTTTGACCTTGTTGAATTGGATGAGAAGCATGATGATGAGGCCTCCAAATTGATTATCAAGCATAAGGATACCCAAATCAAGGAGCTTCAGAACAAATTAGAGAGATCTAAGTTTTTCATTTCATACTATGAGCAAGAAAATGAACAACTCAAGACCAAGCAGGCCATCATGGAGATTCAACTTTTTAAGGAAAAAAGAGAAGAAAACAAGGCAAAGGCCTTGCTTGATGAGGCTTATGAAAGGTATGGTGAAATAAATGAGGTAGAAGAACAAGTGCCAAGAGGAAGACCTAGGACTAGAGGGTTGAAAAGAGCTCTAGAAATAGAGAGGAAAAAGGAAGTTGAGCTTGCTAATGAGCTCACTTTGAATGAACAGTTTTCCATCATTGTCAATGAGAACCGAGTGCATTGGCTTGACAGGGCCAACCAAAATCTTGAGAAGATCCTGGAGAAGGAAAAGAAGGACAATGACATATTGAGAAAGAGGGCAAAACATTACCACAAGAAAAATCAAATTGCAAGCTCAAAGCTCAAAAAGACCAAATCAAGACTTGAAACCCTAACCAAGAAAAATGAAGGGGAAAAGCTTGATATTCTTACTGAGGCATCACTCATTTCCTAATACACCACATCAGCCTCCCACAGAAGAAAATTTGAAGAAATTTGAGCAATTTTTGAAAATTTTGGAAATTTCGTGTTTTTGGAAATTTTGCACAATGGCACTGGCAAAAGCGCAGCACCCTAGGCATTGTGCTTTTCCCAGGGACATCCAATGGAAAAACTGAAGGTGCCATTGTATTCACAAGGTAATTTACAGTCATGAAAACAACTTTTCTAAGCTTTTTTGGGTCAAAGGAGCAGTCAAAAGGTCAAAAAACACTCAAAAAATGAATGATATGAGTGTAATTATGGTGTTTTTACACTTACCTAGGGTAAATACATTAGGTCAAAACTTTTGATGATGATGTAATGAATCAATTTCCAAAAATTGAGGGATGAGTCAGTTTGACCTCCCTACACTCTAGGTATCAGTTCAGTTTTTGGTGGAACTGCTCCTCCTCTCAGGGATTTGACCCCTGAGGTTATGAGAAGTTGTTTTGTGGTCTATATCTTGTACTTTTTGACTCATTTCAGAGGTTGGATGTTGTTGCATTGATCAGAGACCCTAGTGTAATCAGTATTTGGCAGGAAATTAATGAAAGAGTTGCAGCTATTTCTTTGGGATACATGTGCTATGGAAATTTAGCATTGTTTTTCTTATGTCTCATTATGTATGAGTGTTTTGTTTCATGATCCATTTCATCTCTATTATATGTCAGTTTTCAAGTTGATAAGCATAATACATCTCTCATGCTCTGTTTTGGGAAAATATTCATAGTCTGTTCATTTCCTTCATTTTAGAAAGAATTCATGCTTTGCCTTGCTCTTTCTAGCTCCTCATTAATCTGATCCATCTCACCATGAAACCCTAAAGTGTTAGCCTTCCTACCTACCTTTCCCCATTGAATATCTGCAACCCTCATCTTATTTGTCCCGGCCTAGCCTCTTTTACCTAATTCACCCATCCAGCAACCAATTCAAAACAAACAAACCCATGTACTTATACCTACCCTAAAACCCTAATTAATTCATCCAACCCTATTGGCTGTGACTTTTTGGAGAGAGCCCTCTCTGGTTTAGTAGGGCCAGCTACCAAGATAAAATATTGGTCTATGGTTACCTCTATTTGGACTCTTTCTCAGCCTTAGAGATCCGGTGGAGTGATAAAATACTGGCACCGTTGACGGGGAACGAAATATTTATTTTCCCTGGGTGTACGACAAAAATCATTGGAATTTGATCCTTTAGATGATAGGATTAAGTTTCAGAAAGGCTGACTGAATAAGTGCAGTGCCAAGATTGTATTGTTGGCTTCGAGAAGATATACTAGAGCAAATCCGGATCCTGATCCAGCTGATCCAGAGAAGATTTTCTGGAAGCATAGATATCAAGCTACAAAGATTCATTCAGGCCCAATCCCATTGGTAAGATCTACTTCACCTCCTATTAAAGTACTTTTTCTCGAATATATACCATATGATCTAAAATTTGAATTGTCATTGTTTAGATCTAAGTATGAAACCTCTTTAGCTGACATTGCCTTTGATCCTTTAAGAATCTCTGAGGTCAAGTCACTATTTGAATTAGATCTTATCTCTCTGAAACTTGAAGAAAAAATTATTTTTGAAGATATTAAACCTGAATCAGACCTTGACATCAAAGACTGGATCCAATTCTACCATCAAGATTCAATATATGTCTCGAATCAAACTCAATCAATTGTTGCTTTTTCATCTGCAAATTTTACCTCATCATTTATACCTACTACTTCAGTACCTACAACTATTGTTCCACTACCTATTCAACCAACCCATCCCATTGTCAATCTAACACTTCACTCAGCAGGAATCATGGCCAAATTTGCCCCACTTATCTTACCTGCTCAATTGAATGATTTACCTCAGGTTTATGGCTAGAGACTCCCCCTGTTTGATGAAAATTCTACCATTCTGCAAAACAACACATTGTTAAGGTCACCGAATTCATAGATTTGGAGGAAGTTGATGCCAACAATGCGAAAATGAGGATTATAGCCCAGAGCTTCTTTGGAGATGTCAAAGTTTCGTTTAGATCCTTAACTGTTAATTCCATTTCCACTCTAGACCAATTTGTTGATGCATTTATAGCCCGATTGGAGGTAAAGAAAAACCATTTACAGTTGCTTTCTGAGTATGAGAACATAAAGGGAAATCCTAATGAATCAATCCAAGATTTCAATACTCACTTCAATAGAACTTATAATGCAATTCCCGTTGAGATCAAGGCTCCTCCAGGCTTAGCTCTCATATGTTATCCAGATGCATTTGATCTAGACATGGCGTACCAACTAAGGGAAAGAAGCCCAGCTACATTAGAAGATATGCAAAAAAACGCAATCAGCGTTGAAGAAAATATGCTAATGAAAAGATCTAGAGCTACAAATGAGAGAAAAGTCACTATTAAAGATGAACCATCCACCTCATCTTCTGATGCTAAGATGGACACATTGATAAGGACTATTGAAAGGATGGTTGACAGGATGTCCATCACTGAAAGACAGCCTGAGGTCAGAAATCCTAACTACATAGGCCAACAACAACCTCAGTTAAGGATCAAGCAGAGAGAACAGTGGGCTCCTGAGCAACCAGCACAACAATAGCAAATTAGAACACCCTTGTAGGAGAACTATGCTCAAGGAATAGAAGAAGAAGATGAAGACATAATTGTTGAGGAAAACCTCATTTTCGAGGCTCATGGTTTGCCCATGTTTTTACGGAAGATGAAGAGTATTTTGAAAATAAATATGAGCCTAAGGATGAAGATTTTATCCTTTCCAATGATCATGATTTGGAGACCAAATCAGATGATTATCAACGAGGGTACTTGAATGCACTTAGTTCACAAAATAGGCAGCTCTCATTTAGAAGCAGAGATGTGTCGGTTAATCCCATTCAGAAGAGAGCATCTCAGCAGAAAGATATTCAAACAAAGAACAATCCTCTGGATAATCAAAGTAAAGCATGTAGTCATGAATCAGAACAAGGTAAATCAGTCATCCACAAGTTCAACAAGTAAGGAAAAGGACAGTCAGAAGAAATAAGCTCCATCAAATTACCATGTTGGACAACAATACATCGTCATTAAAGAGGTAGACAAATCCACTCCTTTCAGCCTAGAAACTGAAATTTCAAAATTAAAAGTGTATATTCCTTTAACCGAGCTTGCTAAGAATAACCAATATAAGTCCCATGTTGCCAAGATGCTTAAATTAGATCCTTTTTCCGACATGGTAAATGTCAAATATGATCAGCCCGAACTCATTTTTGGTCCTGCGATTGATGGTCAGTTAGAAGATATCGAGGTTCCTCCTTTCCACTTGAGTCTAAGAATCCACCAATGCATTTTACACAATTCCATGTTAGACTCCGAAGCCTCCCACAATCTAAAGCCAAAAGCCATTATGAAAAAGTTGGGCCTTGATATCACTCATCCTTACCATGACTTATACTCCTTCGATTCAAGTAGAGTCTGTTGTATTGGAATTATAAAATATTTGGTAGTCTCCCTAGAGCAGATTCTGGAAAATAATGTTCTAATGGATGTGGTGGTAGCTAACATACCGCCGTGCTTTGGCATGTTGTTGTCAAGATCTTGGGGGGGGGGGAGAATTGAGGGCACCTTGCAATTATACTTTTCTTATGCAGCTATCCATGTTTTCGGACAATTGAGAAAATTTTACCGTGAAACAAATATGAAATATATGATCACAAGCAAAGAAAATCCCAAAAATCATCTAATAAATGGTGTACATACAGATTTATAGTCATTCATTTTGTTTAATGATAGTGGCTTAAATGATGTAGATAGCTAGCTTGTAGATGTAGAAGATGTTCCAGAGTTTCGCAATTACATAAGAGAAGTTATAGAAAAGGAAAAATTAAATCTACCAAGCTCATCAGAACAACCATCAGATGAGGCAGAGAAAAATTCTAAAAATACATTAGATAAAGCGGAAGAAAGTCCGGAAAAGCATGACAAAACAGTTCAGAAAGTTGAGCCAAAATAGAAATACGAGTTTCAGCACTTGGAGGATGAAAATGGTCTATGGTCCATGGACTTTGACGGTGCCCTGGGGAAAGACAGGGCAGGCATTGGAATTTGGGTCCACAACCCTTTTCATCAGCCTTGTAAGGTCCCTACTAATGTTAGATTATGCTCTTATAATTTAGCTTTTGATTTCACTAACAATTAAGCGGAGTATGAAGCACTGATCACTAGCCTAAAGATATTGAAGAAACTGGGTGCAAAAATAATTTCAGTGCGTGGTGATTCAGAACTTGTGATCAAGCAAGTTAAAGGTGAATATCAAGCTAACCCTCGTCAGATGAGAGCATACAGGAATGATATCCTAGATATTTTGAAAATATTTCCAGAGTATACACTTACAGTTGTGCCAAGGAGTCAAAATCTCATGGCAGATTCATTGGATACAGCTGCAAGAAATTTTAAAATCCCCATATTTTCAAACAGAAAGTTTGAGCTTCATGTGAAACACCGGCCCACTGTTCCCGATAACTTGCGGTATTGGCAAGTATTCTAGGATGATAAGCAGGTAAATAACTTTCTCCAAGGTGAGGCTGAATTTGAGAATTGTTCCATAGATGAAATTTGTGATAAATATGACCATGATATAGAAGCAACTCAGGTGGATGTACTACAGCTGAAAGACAAAAATATTCCAAAAGGTCTCATACCTTTGGAAGAATTGTTTGACCAAGATGACGTAGCAAGAAAACTTACATTGGTGCCTACGAAAAAAGGTGTTGAAGATGTAAACATTGGGACAACAGACAAACCAAAGATGGTTAAAATATCCAAGTCATTATCTCATGAGGTAAAGGTTGAATATGTTAAATTAATTTATGAAATTTCTAATGTTTTTGCATGGGAATATGTAGATTTAAAGGTGTATGACAAGAAAATCATTCAGCACACTATTCCGATCAAGTCCGATCAAAAGCCCTTTCGGAAAAAGTTGAGAAGGATCAATCCCAGATTGCTGCCATCAATTGAAAAAGAGGTAAAAAAAAATTTCAAGTCGGTATTATTTTTCCTATCAGATTCTCTGATTGGATTTCAAATTTGGTCCCAGTAAGAAATAAGGTTGGAGAAATCTGGCTCTGCATATATTTCATGAACTTGAACAAAGTGTCTCTCAAGAACAACTATTCACTTCCTAAAATGGACCATATCCTTGAAAGAGTTATCAGTTCTTCCCGGATGTCATTGTTGGATGGCTATTCGGGTTACAACCATATTTTGGTGTACGAGGATGATCAGGACAAGACAACATTTACTACACCTTGGGGCACGTTCAAATATGCAAAGATGCCATTCGGTTTGAAAAATGCAGGGGCCACATTTCAGTGGGTCATGGACATAGAATTTTCCAATGATAAACATGTTTTCTTGGTTGTTTATTTAGATGATTTGACAATGTTTTCACATTCTAATAATGAACATTTGCACCATTTAAGAATTTTTTTCGAGAGATGCAGGAAGTTCATAATCTCTCTCAACCCAAAGAAAAGTCTTTTTGCCATGGAGGAGAGAAAAATTCTCGGTCACATCATCTCCAAGGATGGGATCCTGGTTGACCCTATTCGTGTTCAAGAAATTCAGCAGATTTATTTCCCTCGCAGCAAAAAGGAAATACAGCATTCAATGGTAAGATGAATTTCTTACGTATATTCATTCCTAATTTGGCTGAGCATCTTAGAGAGTTGAAAAATATGTTGAAGAAAGATAACGATGCGAAGTGGTCTAAAGATGCTCAGAAGTCTTTCAACTCTATAAATTGTGCCTTAACCACTGCCCCTATTTTGATAAGTCTTGATTATACTATTGATTTCATAATATTCTCATTTTCTTTTGAGCACACCATGGCAGTAGTCTTGATGCAGAAAAGGGATAAAACTGAGCTACCAATTGCATTTTTCAATCGCAATATTAGAGATGCAGCCCTTTGGTACAACATCATAAAGAAACGGGCTTTAGCTTTGGTAAAAGTGCTGAAAGATTTCAGGGTTTACATATTACTTTCACATACTCTTGCCTATGTGTCTAATGCAATTGTCAAAGAATTTCTCATGCAGACAGACCCAGAAGGTAGGAGAGGAAGATGGATAGCAGCATTACTAGAATATGACCTTGAGATCAAGCCCACCAAGCTGATCAAAGGTCAGGGCTTAGCCAAGCTCATGGTTGAGTCAAACCTCCATGCCCTAGAAATCAACTTAATTTCAGCCTTGTCCGATAATGAAGAAGAAGTGAATCTCATTCAGGTATCCGATATCTTTTTGTCATCTCCATGATATTCTGATATTTTTTATGTTTTGCAACACCTAAACCCACCTCAAGGCATGACTAAAATTCAAGGCAGATCTTTGAATCTCAAAGCTTCCATGTATTGCATATTGGAAAATTCACTTTACTGGAAGGATCCCGCAGGTGTGTTGTTGAACTCTTTGGTCGAAGAAGAATCTAAGGAAGTGATGAATGACTTACACAAAGTATATTGTGGGGGCCACCTATATTGGAAGACCACGGCCAATAAACTATTGAGAGTGGGATATTATTGGCCGAAACTCTTTGCAGATGTCTACAAAACAGATTATGAGTTTCCACGAATGTCAAGTTTTTTAGGGTAAGAGAAAGCTTCTCCCATTACCTCTTCAACCTATTTCAGTACATGCACCATTTCAACAATGTGGCCTAGGTTTCATAGGTGAGATTCACCCAACATCATTTGCACAACACAAGTGGATATTGACAGCCACATATTACTTTACAAAGTGGATCTAAGTAATCCCGACCAGGCAAGCAACAGATTCTGTCATCATTCAGTTTTAGAAACTAATATTTTGTCTCGTTTTGGTTGTCCTACTAATATTATCACAGATAATGTGGCAACATTCAAGTCTAAGAAGTAGAGCCGAAAGAATCTGGCACTGTGTCGGTCCAAGATATCTCTGCCCCCTTTCAGATTCAAATCTCACAACTTTCAGGCAAAACCATTCTGCAATGGGTTTGCCATTCAGATCTGGTGCAAACTCTCAAGGTAAATCTGGAACGCCGATTCGGGATACCCTCAGCCCTACAAAGACCTCTATTTCAAGGTAAACAACTCGATGACCTTCTTCCCCTCTCCTCTTACAGCATAAAAAGTAATAACTCTGTAGTGTTTTCCCTTCGTTTGAGAGGCGACGTTGCAGGACAATCTTCTTCTGCTCCTCCCTTCTCCTACAAAGATGATGTTCACTCTGAGAATCCCAAAGCCCCTAAGGCCCCCAAACCCAAGCCTTTTTTGGTTGACAAGCTGGAGGAGGTTCCCTCTGTTGAGATCTCCCACCCTGGCCTCGCAGATGACCTTCAAAAATTTGCAGAAAGGGCCACCATATGCAGATTCAATGGGCTTTGGCCACGCTCTAAGGACCTCTATGACAGGATCCATGCCAACTAGACTCACCATTGCAAGGTCAGCTTCTGTTCAAAAGGATACTTTATAGTTCTGTTCGACAATCCTAAGCACTATGAACAGGCCTTAGAAGAAGGTCCTTGGTTCATGGGAACTGTTGGGCTCTTCTTAACTCCATAGTTCCCAGATTTTGACCCAGCAACTGCAGTTATCACCAGAACGCCTGTCTGGATCAGACTTCCAAACTTACCAGCTCACCTATGGCATATTGCAGTCTATAGGGGCATAGGCAACACCTTGGGCCGCTTTTTAATGGGAGACTACTGGCGGGAAAATCAAGGTCTTTACACATATGCCAGAATATGTGTGGAATTAGATCTAAGCAAGGGACTGTCAGACCAAATCAATCTCAATATCAATGACTTTTTTTGGACTCAGAACTTGGATTATGAGAATACTGCCTTCCGCTGCCGCCATTGTCACCAAACAGGGCACTTTTAGAATTCTTGCCCATCTCTCCCTGCAAAAACGAAAAAGGATAACATTTCAAAGTCCAAACCCAAGCGTTGGACCCCTTGCACTCCGCCGCCAGCAGAGAGCTCTGAATCCTCAGGCTCAGAAGATGAAGGGAGCGATGCAGAACCAGACTAGGCGCCTCAGACGATGGATCTGTCCACTGCTGCTCCTGCGCATACCACTGTCACAACCATCACCCAGAAACGCGTCCATGAGACCTCCTCTTCTGAATCAGATAAGGAGAACCCCCTGTTGGAGAACTCCAGTCTTCAAGTTGTTTTAGCTCATACACCCCAGGACGACTGGGTAAAAGTCAATAAAAAGAAAGGGAAAAAACTTCGTGTTGAGACTTCTGCCCATGTGGGGTAGAAGTCGGTCTCTTCGCTTTCAAGTCATTTGTTGTAGCTCCTTGCATAGTTCATTCCTTCTCCAGGACCGAGGTTGATAGTTTCATCATTTCCGGTCAGCCGGTGTCTTGTCTCTCTTGATTGTACTATATTTTGCTCAATAGAAATAGTTCAACTTTACTTAGAAAAAAAAAAACATTCAAGTCTAAGAAGATGATTGAGTTTTGTGACAGATATAACATTAATTTGGGACACTCTACAGCCTACTACCCACAAGGTAATGGATTGGCGGAGTCCTCTAATAAATCCTTAATCAGTATCAGTAAGAAAATGTTAGAGGAAAATAAAAATAATTGGCATAAGAAGTTGATCAATGCATTGTGGGCAGACCGGGTTTGTAGTAAGAATTATATTGGCATGTCTCCTTTTCAAGTTGTGTATGGCGTCGATACTGTGTTTCCTTCATCATTAGCAGTCCCGGTAATGAAATTTCTGCAAGAAGTGGGGACTGAGGAAAATGACATACAACGCCAGATTAATCAAATGATACACCTTCAGCAAACGAGAGATGAGGTATTTCAGAATACTTCAAAACTCCATGACAACAAGAAGATGTAGGTACTATGTTAGAGCATATTTGCAAGCTCATCTCTAAAAAGGATATGACAAGTTAACACAACTAGTAACTGAAAAGGAAATTTGGGAAGTAATTCTATCGTTTGATCTTGATAAGGAACCACGTACATATGGTTTATGTATTAAATTTTACTAGAAATTTTTAAATATAATAAAATTTTGTGTTTATAGGATGGTTGGATATGTCCAATGGAAGTCCAATATGGAAAGTAATATTAACTCAACCTTCTTGGCAATTGTTCTTAAAGTGGTAAATCCCAATTCTTCAGACCTATCTCATTATGTAATGTTTCTTATAAAATAATCTCCAAAATCATTGCATTTCACTTCAAACCCCTTATTCATTTGGTGATATCTAACAAATAAGGGGGTTTTATGGGGAAATGGAAAATTATGGACAACATCATTTTGGTTTAGTAGGATATCACTCCAATCGAAGCTAGGGAGAGAAGGGAATGATATATATGTTATATGTGCCTAATGCCTTTGATAGGGAATGCCGCTCCTTCATCTTTGTAATTATCCAAAGGATGGGATTTGGATCTAGATTTCTTAGTTGGATATCTTCTTGTATAGACAAGAGTGTTTAGGAGGACCAGACAATGGTAGGATCCCTAAACACTATCTTTTATGAAGTACATTTCTCAATCAGTTTTCCATTTCATTGTAAATATTAGTTATATTTTCTACAAGTGTGAAATAGAGAATCACTAGAGTTCGGAGCCCGAAGTGAAGGCGATGGAGCTTCATTGATTTTCTGCCATTTTCAAAAGTTCAGTTTTCAGTCAAGTAAGTCTGTATTGAGTCAATTTTCAGTCATTTGAGTTTGTCTTGAGTCAGTCTATTTCATCTGAGTTATCAATTTTCAATCATGTTTATTAGTTTGAGTTTTTTACTGCATTGGCCCAAACGGATAAGGCTTTATGGTCTATGATGTTCTTGACACCTATTTCAGAGCTATCATCCCCAATAAGGCCAATGTTAGTGTCAGTATTTGCATCCTGCCATCAGTAATCAAAAATCCTCTTTTCATATCATTTTAGGGGTCCCACTCAAATTTTTTTTATCATTCCACTAGGTCATGCAAAAATTTAGTCACTGATGGTAGCCCTACTCCAAAAAATTCATTGTTCCTCAAATTTGATTACTTGTTGGCATAGTTTCATACCTTGCTGACTGTACACCATCCATAAAGTCAATATCAGTCATGTCATCTTGAAATTCAGTCTTTCAAGGTCTCATTAGGTCTTTTAGGGTTTTTCAAGGTTTCATTAGGTCATTAGGGTTTCCAAGATCCAATAAAACTTCATCTCCACTGCATAAGATCAGCAAGTAAAGGCTGATCCAATAACATCTCTTCACCATATGAAGATGATTTGTGAAGAAAAATTCTTGTTTCAGGATATAATTTTGGTTTTCAGATGTAAATTTTAATTTTCATTATGTAATTTTATGTCATTTAAATGTAATAACTATCATGATTCTCAAGCTGCTACCTCAGATTTCCAACATGCCAAAGCATCAAAAATGTCAAATCAAAGAGTTCTCAAAGTCATCAGGTGAACAATTTGTCAAGGAAAAAGTCAAGTGTAAAGGTAAAAATTCGTAGTTTAAAGTGAAAGTGAAGAAAGAAAAAGTGGGTCTCAAGGCCCAATCCATTCAAATGATGAAGTATAAAGACCACCAAAACATCACAAAGAAGCTCATTTGTCATTTCATCCATCGAACTTGCACTCCCATAGCCGGAAAAGTCGATTTGCAGGGTCAGAGGCTGAGTTTTTTAGTGGTGCGCTTTCAGAGGGTGGTGATGTGCTTAGAGAAGTGGTGTTGTGCTTAGAGCAAGCAACGCTACTCTTATTCTTCACTAGCACTGAGCTTCTGGGCAAGGCGTTGTTCTTTTTCCCAATGCGTTGCGCTTTTTCTCAATGAGCTCTCTAGGCACCAAAACTCACCAAATCACCTCAAAAATCTATCAAACTCTTAGCAAATGCCTCTTACACAATCTTGTAAGTAAGAACAACAAAAAATTTTCCTCCTTGCTCTCCTAAAGAATTATTTCATAGTGTTTCTGTTCTTAAGAAAAATTGGCATTTGTTCCTAAGTGAAACCCTAGTTTTACTCCTAATTACCAAATTTGATGCCCTAATACCCTGCACTCCCTTCCCACACATCTAAAAACCCTATCCCTACCCTTACATTACCATTTCCTAATCCCTAATTCCCTTTCCCTAAAAACCCTAATTCCTAGGCTTCTACATTCCTAGGAGGTCCCTTCTCCAAACCTGTAATTAAATTCTCATTTCCAATTTCCTTGACATTTTGACCTCCCATCACCTCCGAAAGTTCACTAATCCCTTCCCCCATCTCCCTAAATTTTCCTAGATTTATCCATGTTCCCTAGACCCATCTTCACTCCCCATTCCCATCTACCTTATCCCTATGGTTTCTAGGCCACCAAAACACTATGGAGGAAGACATAGATTATATGGAAGAGGAAGGTAGACAGAGAGAGGAGGATAGAGAACAGAGAAGGCCTCACAAAGGAGGAAGAATCCTAAGGCTGGAGCCCACCAACACAAATGAATTTAGGGCCTCTCATATGACTGTCATTTGTTTTGAGTATGTAGGTTTCCTTGATTTTTGCAACACGATTTAGAGGGTCCAATGTCATCCCATGTTGAGTATAGTTTTCACTTCAAACCTTAGAGACAACCAGGTGACGCTTGCAGGCATGACCTTTAGTATATCTACATCTGCCATTGTTACTGCCACAGGGATTCCAAACATGGGAGAGAAATGGTTTAAATCTAAGGATTTGGAGGATTAATACTATGAACCCTTCATTAAACCAAGATACAGAAATGAAAGGAGGAGGGTCTTTCCTTTCAGCTACCTCCTTGATAGGTATTCACCCATGATGAAAATCATCATGAAGTACTTCTCTTGTGAAGGGAGGTTTTCTAGGCTCTACACATACCATATTAGACTGTTGATGCAATTCACAAGAGTAAGATCGCTCAATATCCCATACTTTTATATAGGAGCATAGAAAAAATGGCCTTCATTGTGAAAAAGAGAGACTATGACCAACAAATGAATAGCCTCTTCCACCACTCATTGATCAAGATCATTTTCCTCCATCACCTTGATCAGTTGGGAATCTCATGGGATACCTTCATTGCAAATGACATATTCACTGCTCCACAAGTTCCATGTGTTGAAGATGTACCTTCTTCATCTCACCCAACTACATCTATGCCTCCACCTCACTCCACTTCAACTACTCCATCACCATCACCACCATCATCACCATTTCATGGTCATGATGAGTCACCTATCAGAGTTGAGTTCAACAAATCTAAAGAAGGTGAAATGAGCACATTGGAAAAGACATATCAAAGAGGGTATAGGAAAGTGTTTTCCCCACATATTTTGGAAGGGGCCCTGCCTTCTTCACAAAAAAAGCAGGTACATAAGGGGAAACAAAATATGGCAGAGGAAGATGTACATGAGGAAAAAACTCATGAGGAGGATGACCTCCATGAGACAGAAACTGATTTTGAACTTGTTGAATTGGATGAGCAGCATGATGATGAGGCCTCCAATTTTATTATCAAGCAGAAGGATGCCCAAATCAGGGAGCTTCAGACCAACTTAGAGATATATAATTTTTTCATTGCATACTATGAAAAAGAAAATGAACAACTCAAGACCAAGGAGGCCTTCACGGAGATTCAGTTCTCAAGTAAAAAAGAAAAGAAAACAAGGCAAAGGCCTTGCTTGATGAGGATTATGAAAGGTATGGTGAAATAAATGAGGCAAAATAACAACTTCCAAGAGGAAGGCTTAGGACTAGAGGGTTGAAAAGAGCTCTAGAACTAGAGAGGCAAAAGGAAGTTGAGCTTGCTAATGAGCTCACTTTGAATGAACAGTTTGCCATCATTGTCAATGAGAACCGGAAGAATTGGCTTGACAGGGCCAACCATCATCTTGAGAAGCTCCTGGAGAAGGAAAAGAAGGACAATGACATATTGAGAAAGAGGGCAAAAAATTACCACAAGAAAAATCAAATTGCAAGCTCAAAGCTCAAAAAGGCCAAATCAAGACTTGAAACCCTAACCAAGAAAAATGAAGGGGAAAAGCTTGATATTCTTTCTGAGGCATCACTCATTGCCTAATACACCTCATCAGCCTCCCACAAAAGAAAATTTGAATAGTTTTGAGCAATTTTTGAAAATTTTGGATTTTTTTGTGTTTTTGGCAATTTTGCACAATGGCACTGGCAAAAGCACAGTGCCCTAGGCACTACACTTTTCCTAGGGACCTCGAATGGAAAAAATGAAGGTACCATTGGATTCATAAGACAATTTACAGTCAGGAAAACAACTCTACTTAGCTTATTTGGGTCAAAGGAGCAGTCAAAAGGTCAAAAAACACTCAAAAAATGACATTTCTGCCCTATTTTGGAAGTTGGCGTTGGGATTTTTACCAGTCTTGGGAGAATCAGTTTTTGTAGGTTCAAATCAGCACCATTTTGGAAACCAAACATAGATCTCGAAACTAGACTAGACAAGCTTTCCAATGAGCTATCATGAGTTCAATTTGGACACTGGAAACCCCCTCAAAAGTGGAGTTGAAGATGGTGCTATGCTTTTGACCTTGGCACTACGCTTTTGATAGATTTTCTCAGTTTGTCGATATTTCCAAATTTTCTTACTTTTTCTCAGTTTCACTTGGAAAATAGAATTTTTACCTCTGTAAATCAATGATTTAAATGTAATTATGGTGTTTTTACACTTACCTATGGTAAATACTTAAGGTCAAAACTTTTGATGATGATGTAATGAATCAATTTCCAAAAAGTGAGGGATGAGTCAGTTTGACCTCCCTACACTCTAGGTATCATTTCAGATTTTGGTGGAACTTCTCCTCCTCTCAGGGATTTGACCCCTGACGTTAGGAGAAGTTGTTTTGTGGTCTATATCTTGTACTTTTTGACTCATTTCATAGGTTTGATGTTGTTGCATTGATCAGTATTTGGCAGGAAATTAATGAAAGAGTTGCAGTTATTTCTTTGGGATACCTATGGTATGGAAATTTAGAATTGTTTTTCTTATGTCTCATTATGTATGAATGCTTTGTTTCATGATCCATTTCATCTCTATTATATGTTGTCTTTCAAGTTGATAAGACGAATACATCTCTCATGCTCTGTTTTGGGAAAATCTTCATAGTTTGTTCATTTTCTTCAGTTTAGAAAGAATTCATGCTTTGCCTTGCTCTTTCTAGCTCCTCATAAGTCTTATCCATCTCACCATGAAACCCTAAAGTGTTAGCCTTCCTACCTACCTTGCCCCATTGAATCTCTGCAACCCTAATCTTATTTGCCCTGACCTAACATCTTTGACCTAATTCACCCATCCAGCAACCAATTCAAAACACAAAAACCCTTGTACTTATACATAGCCTAAAACCCTAATTCATTGAGCCCTATTGGCTGTGACTTTGTGGAGAGAGCCCTCTCTGGTTTGGTAGGGCTAGCTACCAAGCTAAAATATTGGTCTGTGGTTACCTCTGTTTGGACTCTTTCTTAGCCTTAGAGATTTGGTGGAGTGATAACAAGCCCAAGGGGTTAACTTAATTGGTTGAGTTGGTTACACTCTGTTAATGAGCTGGAAAGTGATCTTTTGGGTGGATCTGTCGGCACAGTTTCCATAGACTAACGACCACCAATGTCTTTAAACCACATTTAAATAAATAAATATATATATATATATATATATATATATATATATATATATATATATATATATATATGTATATATGTATATATGTATATATGTATATATGTATATATGTATATATGTATATATGTATATATGTATATATGTATATATATATATATATATGTATATGTATATATATATATATGTATATATATATATATATATAGATATATATGTATATATATATATATATATATATATATATATATATATATATATATATATATATATATATATATATATATATATATATATATGTATATATATATATGTATATATATATATATATGTGTATATATATGTGTATATATATGTGTATATATATATGTATATATATGTATATATATATATATATATATATATATATATATATATATAATTTTAAATTTTACAAATCTTAGTCCAACTTCAAAGAAAGACTTTACCGACTTTGGAGCAAAATATACATAAAAAGAAGTTAAATTTATTCCTTTTTAATCACTTGGCATTGTTCGTCTAAGCTGAATTGATGCTTCGTTTGATGACTATCAATATATCTGAAGCTATAACTCTATTAATGCACTAGAATAGTATATGCCACCCAAGTAAATATATTTGAGGCTATAACTCTATTAATGCACTAGAATAGTATATGCCACCCAAGTACAAAATCTAGAGAGTGACATATACTGCCCTAACATATACGGCCCCATACATTAATGAAGCTATAGCTCCATAATTATTAATCCAGAAATACCATGAAATGGTATTATGTTCTAACATAGTTTCAACGAAAACATTTATGAGTGAAAAACGCGGGAGTTCAAGCATTTTCTCCACACAGTTTTTAGGTTGTCTTTCTCGAAATCCAGCTTTTATAAAAAATAATTAGTGAAAACAAGACCGACATTCACAAATGCGTGGGAACATGAGCAAATGGAGCCCATTTTCAATCATACTAACCAGTTGGAATGTAAGTCCTCATTTTCATATCCTCGAAATCAAACTCATGTTGTAATAATCATGGAGAGGTTTTGTCTCCACAAATCTCGAGATGATTCATTTTCAAACAAACAATACTATGCTATGTGCTAAACATGAATAACACACACACACACACACACACACACACACATATAAACAAAACTCATATCAAAATAAGCACCCAAATCCGCGTTCGAATCCAACCACACATTACATGGAAAACAATGCTAATCCCACATTATTGAGAGTTTAGAATTTGTATTAATATGTGATTTTGAGAAGCTATCTGAACTAACCCTATGCCTATGTATTCATATTTTTTCTATACTATGTTTTTTTTTCTCTTCATTTCTATATTCATTTAATAAAAACAAGATTCAAAATTTAGAAAATTAAAATATTGGAAAAAAAATTAATATAATTTAAGTAAAGAAGATAACATTTCATCTCATAACAACTCCAGTTAAATCTAATTAACTTTTCTATATATATTTTTGTTTTAATGTGTGTGAGAGAGAAAATCCCACATAAATAATTATGCATCTCTCCCTAACATTGTGTTTTAGAAAATAGTTTTAAGAGAATTTACATATAAGAGGCACTCAAAATGTCCCACTTTTAATTATATACATTGAAATAGAGGGAAATGTCATTCTTAAAAATTTAAGGAAGTAAAAAATGTTTTGGTATTTTCAATCCTCTTGGTTGAGTCAAGAAAAGGCCAAAATATTTAAAACACCTTTTAACCATTAAAGGAATTTAGATCGTAGAAGAATAATTCATTTTCGAAAGAAAATTAGCATGTAGATAAATTATGACTTACAATAAAATTCATATAAAAGAGGTTTCCAAAAATATTAATGGAATATTTTTTTATGTAGTTTCATTTAATCAAAGATATATATACTTATTGTTGTTTATTTTTCTTAATAAAAGGTTATAATTTCTTTATTCAAAGGAAAATGATAAATTATATTAAGTAAAGTGCTTATGAACGTTTTACAAAAAAGAGAATATTGCTGCCACAAATAACAAATCCCAAAAATACTAAATGCACCGAAAAGATGATACCATCCAAACCAAGATTTTAAGAAAAGGTTATAATTTATTTATTCAAAAGAAAATGATCAATTATATTTAGTAAATTGTTTATGAACGTTTTATAAAAAAGAGAATGTTGTTGCCGCATACAACAAAACCCAAAAACACTAAATGCACCAAAAAGATGATACCATCCAAACCAATATTTAAAAATATAAAATTCTTTAAGGAGAATCTTAAGTGCCGCCAAGAAGGTTTCAAAAGATTGTGCATAAAGGAACCTTCCTTCATGGATAATGGAAAATCCACCTATATACCCAAACACCCTTAACCACACAAGAGGGAGGAGTGACTTAGGAAAAATCATATACATTTACTTAATTGAGAATGACCATGGAAAGTGGCTAGAAATACTTTGAAATCGTTGAGTTTCAAAGAGAAATACTTAGGTCTTAACCCACTAAAAAAATAAGTAAAAAGATATATTGAAAACTACTGCAAATTGAATTAGGGGAATGATTTGAAATAATTAGTCTCAAAAATGTAAATCTAACCTTGAACCTATCAATGAAATTAAGAACATAAAATGGTCAAGAGAAAACCCCTTAACTTTCCAAAATCAATAATCAATGAGACAAAGCTAAAGCCCCTTTCACCATTGCAAACCCCACCACCAAGACCAAAAGGTCGTGAGAAAACTTGTTAGGGGAGAAATCCCCATTAAGCACTAGAAAGAGGATATGTAGACTTCCAAACATAACTAAAATGAACCACCAAAACACCACATAACCCAAGTTGTTGACACTAGATGCAAAACTTGTAGAAAAGGAGAGAAAACCCAAGCATTGCCACCATTTGGAAAGTCTCCCATCACTAGCACCCAACGTGCTTGACAATTGATGCTACAATGAGAAACACCACAATCTATGAGGAAAAATGGCCCCAAACACTATGAACTTGAGAAAGTTAGAAGCATCATTAAAACCCTTAGTGATGGAAAACTTCCACAATCACCAACACAAGGAAATGCATAAGTCAAGATGATCATTATTGTCAAGTATTCGATGTCAAGGAGGCCTACAATCTAGAAAAAAGAGTGGGCTACGTGCGAATTGTTAGGATCTGTTTGGGTTAGTTTGGGTAAAGACTCCTATTGGTTGTGTGCGCAAAGATCCTCAGTCCTGCTGTGTGCGGACCCTGCTAGGCTGTGTGCGTGGGATGTGTTTGGGTTGTAAGTAGATCTTTCATGCTAATGAATGTGGAATATATTTGAAGTATCTTTGTGCTATCTGGATTGATTGTGTTTACTACTGAAGTGTATATGTGTTATTTATTTAAGTTGTGAATGTATCTCTGACCTAGAATTAGCTGCGATTATAATGTTTTGTGATGGTATTTTCTGATTTACGCGTGGATGCGAATGTATTAGTTGGATCTGTTCGAGATAGTAGCTTTTTTATGGTTATGTGTTGATTATACTATTAAGGGCTTGTGAATAGACTCATTCTGGGTGAACCTGATAAGTTACAATGCAGACCTGCCTCAAATTACCTACTCTCTCCCATGGTGCGGAAGCCTGGTTCCAACACTCTCCCATACTACTTCGGGTGAGACCTTGGCCTGTGAAAGTAGGTCATTTCCGAAAGGGCCAGTAGTATAGGGGTTTGTTGGCAAACCTTAACCTCCGACCCTGGGTCAGGACCCCTCAAGCCAACAAATGGTTCCGTTGCCGGGACCGGGAGAATTTTGAGAGAGAGATTGGGTAATTCCACGAGATTGTTGGAGACCTGAGAAGTTGGAACTTGAAGACTCGTTTGAAACACAAATTCAGGAATTCTCTGTAAAGGAGAATCGTAGCACGAAGCTGACAGTTGAGAAGTAGAAGAACAAGTACATCTTCACCGAATTCTATGAAATTTTCTTTGTAACATTTGTGCACGAGCTTCAGGAGTGGTTAGCAAGGTTCATAGACTTCCAGACGTGCTGGAAGGACGATCAGGTTACGCAGTGGACACCAGAATTGATTCAACAATTGGAAAAAACTGACAATACGATCACCCGTACGGTAGATCATTGGGTGGATAGCGTGCTGGGAGGGTTTGTAACAGAATTCGCAGTCGACCAGTTCGTATCCTATTCTGAGGCGGAGCGGAGGTTCTTCAAAGGTTTCCAGGGTAATTTCTTCTAAAAATTGTCATTGTTAATTAAAATATTACTGTGCAAAAAGGGCATTTGTGCAGCCACATCGAATGAATGACCTCTGATCAGAGCAAGAGTACAACACAAAGCGGGAATTACTACCGAACCAATCGAGAAGGGGATAGATCCATCTACAGTCCACTAAGAGAATTGGCTGCACACGCAAGAAATAGTCTTCCAGCCACATTACCTTTAAGTCAACATAAGGGTAAGAACTCCCCCACACCTCTGCGACCACCAGAAGAAGATATGGCCACATACATGAAGCTACCCACCTTCAAGGGTGTAGGAGATGAAGATATGGACTGATTTTGGTTTGTAGCAGAATCAGTATGGATTGCACAGAATGTGGCTATCGATGTTATAAAGAGAGTGTAGCTATCCCTCGCCTTTGAAGGAAGGGCCTTGGACTGGTATATGGGATATGTAGGCCAGCATGCGGATCCATCTATTCAAGAGATTAAGAAAGCTTTAAAACAACAATTCCAGAAGCGTAAGTTCTACTCACAACTAGTAACTGGCCTAAAATACTTTAGACAAGGACCCACTGAGTCTGTATGAGAAGTTGATCAGCAGTTAAAGAAGGTTATCAGAGATGGGGAATTTCAGTATGATGATAGACAGCACAAAGAATGGTTTATCACTATGCTGCTACCTCACCTGCGCGGACCTATGGGCCAGCAGGCGATTGAGACATAAGAGAAAGCCTTGGAGATTGCTATGAAACTAGAAGTTGCGCCAAGAGACGATGCCCAGTTTGGGGTGCAGCAGATTTAGGGACAATTGGAGGTAATGCACCTTCAAATCCAGAATCTGTGAAAAGAACGAGGGAAAGAAGCTAGCCCAAACATATGGTGCATACGATGCAGGGTGTCTGGCCACACCAAGGATCAGTGTCCTCTGCTGGTGAACTCCATGCAGGCTGGGGGACCTAGCCCATTGTGCCCTAAGGAAGCTGCGAGACCAAGTGGTTTGACATTATGGTGCACTGATTTTCGCGTTGCTGGACTACACGATACCAACCACTATCCCCGTCTTGGTGCTTATGTTCCATAATTGAAGCAACAATGCTGTCGATTCTGCTCCTCTGTGGGACATGACGAGCATAACTGTCGGACCTATGACTTGATGATAGACCGAGGGAACCTATACATGGTACAGGATAACCTTGCTTCACCACTATCTCCCTCAGGAAGAGGAGGCTCCCCAGCAAGAGGCAGGGGAGGGGGAAGGGGTGGAGGCGCAGGTCGAGGAAGAGGGCAATTGATCTGTTACAACTATGGAGAAATAGGGCACTTCTCAAGGGACTGCCCGAACCCTACACAAAAATCTTGTCAATATTGTAGACAATTGGATCACGTGATCGAAGATTGCCCAGTATTGATAGCAAAAGTGCAGGAAAAACAACAGACACCAACGCAGAATGTTCAGAGGGTTAAGGCAGAACCGCGCGATGAGGGACCAAGTATTAATGTCATAATGCGCAGCGGCATGGCTACTGGGGGAGCTGAGGAGAAATCTGCGGCTGAACCCCTTATCTGGAAGGTTGCTATCAAACAGGAAAGCTTGGACCTACAGAAGGAGAAAGAAACCTTTGACGTAGCCCTCAAGGACTTTGCCAAGAATGAGGCATCTACCTCCAAGGCTCCAAAAAACCTAAGAGCAGACGACGAAGTTAAACCATTCCTACAAGCATGTATGAAGCTGCTACGCAACCAGAAGGCAGTAGAAAATATTCAAATACTGATAGACAGTTGCGCAGAAAGAACTGACCCTCCTATAGAGGTTAGAGATGTTCACAAGATGTACAGGCACAAGAAGCGTACTGGGCGGGAGATGTGGCGAACAACGCAGATCGACGACTATGAAATGGATCGGGTCATCTTGGATCTAGGATCAGATGCGACTGTATTGCCCAAGAAAACATGGCAGCAGATGGGAGAGCCTAAGCTAGAATGGTCTACTATATAGCTGCGCATGGCTAACCAACAAAAGATCATACCATTGGGAAGGTTGTCAAAGATTATGGTAGATATCGTAGGAGTTAAGGTATGCGCAGACTTTGAGGTAATTCAGATTGTGGAAGATGCGGACCCTTATCCTGCACTCCTAGGACTAGATTGGGCAATAGACATGGGAGGTATTATCAACTTAAATAAAAGGAGCATGATTTTTGAGAATGAGGGTATGAGAGTGATAGTCCCTCTAGACCCTGCGGAAGGAGAGCGGTATACAGAACTTGTGCGCGAAGGAGACAACGTAGATCATATTTATAAACTCACCGCCCAGGACGAGGATTGGATTAATCCTACAGCAGATGGTGTGCTTTTCTGGGAGAAACGCAGTGAATGCCTCTCTGACTCTGAGGGGGAGATAGAAAATTGGCAGAATCGGTTACATGATGTATCTACGCTGCGATGTCTCAAGATCACGAAAAAATTTCAATGTATCTCCTCCAAGTAAGAGAAGTATCCTACTTTGATGGTTCTGTTAGTATTAGAGATTTTTTGCAAACATTTGAAGCCGAAGTCCCAAGGGAGCAAATAATGTGGGCACTTAACCTAGCAATGCGTGAAAACCCAACGCGGTGGTGGGAAACACATAAGGGGATGTTCCAGGATTGGGAGGAATGTCGTGAGATGATGGTCCTGCGGTTTGAACCCCCAATTCACCTGCGCGTGAATAATTTCCTTGGCCAGGGGACCCATGCAAGCACTTTTCTGCATGGATGGAGGAATGGTGTGAAAGAACTACGGACAAATGGGTACACTTGTTCGTTCAAGGGCCAATCCCCACCGCATGGTATTTAGATGCAGAACTACATCAGTGCACCCACCACTGGGAAACCCTGAAGGATGAGTTTTTAGGGACGTTCGGGTTGATAAATGGAATGGAGGCACTCGACGAAGCCCTATAGGATATAGGTGCTTTAGTATTTGATGAATCACACCCTCGTGTGGAATACGGGGCACCAGCTTGGGATACACAGATGCAGGATATTGTCAATTTCCGCAATCTATCGATGGAGGAATGTGATGAAGACCCGCGAAATGTCACTATCCCTGAATCGGAGGGATAACACGCAGTCGCTTGACCCCCATTGCAGACCGTTGATGTGACCAAGCCTCTTAAGCTAAGGGAAGTCAACATTGTAACAGAAGAGCAACCTAAGCTAGCTAAAATTGGGGACTACTAGGATGATGATACTGTTGGGAGAGTCGCAAAACTCCTCACAGAATACCAGGACCTGTTTCCTACAAAATTATTGGAACTCAAAGGGATTACAAGGGACCTAGGGGTCATGCGCATCACTTTAAAACCATATGCATGCCTTGTTAAGCAGCGCCCTTATCGATTGAACCCCAAGTATAAGCAGAAAATCAAGGAAGAACTTGACAAAATGATAGCCACAGGTATCATCGAACCAGTAGAACAGTTTGATTGGGTAAGTCCTATGGTGGTCCAAGAGAAATCTGTTGTGACCTGTGCAAATTAAATGATGGTTGCGTTCACGATCCCTTTCCTACGCCATTTTCTGATGAAATTCTTGATAGCGTGGGAGGTTAGGAAGCGTACTCATTCACTGATGGGTTCTCAGGCTACCATCAGATCAGGATCGCACCTGAAAATTGTAGCAAGACTACATTCGCCACTGAATGGGGATCCTTCCAGTACACTGTCATGTCATTTGGGCTCAAGAATGCCCCTGCCATATTTTCGCAGGTGGTGGTTGCAGTATTCAAGGAATTCATCCACAAGTTCTTGGAGGTGTATTTTGATGATTGGACAATATTGTTTTTGGTAAAGAATCATGTCTCGAACCTGCATATGATGTTAGATGCCTATAGGAAGCACCAGATTTCCCTGAATATTAAGAAGTGCATCTTTTGCATACCTTTCAAGATCTTACTAGGCCACATAGTCTGTTGGCAGGGACAAATGGTTGACCCCGCCAAGGTAGCGGTTATCATCAACCTGGAAATCCAATCCCTACAATTGAGAAACAGCTGCGCTTCATCCTCGGACATACAGGCTACTACAGGAAGTTCATTCAAGGGTACGCACTGATCACAGCACCTATGGAGAAATTACTAAAGAAGGATGTTTTGTTTTTTTGGGATGAAGAGTGTCAGAAGAGGTTTGAGTTATTCAAGGAGAAGATGGTCTCTGTGCCTATCCTCGTATTTCCTGACTGGGCAAATTTTTCCATATACACGTAGATGCGTCAGGGATTTCCCTGGGAGCTGTCCTTACACAGCCTGGGGAAGGAGACATTGACCATCTAGTTGCATTTTCTAGTAGAAAACTCTCTAGTGTGGGGCACAACTACTCCACTACTGAGCACGAAGGGTTGGCCATGGTATACGCCTTGCAGAAATACCAGCGTTATCTGTTAGGAGTCCACTTCAAGATGTTTACAAATCACTCGGCTTTGAAGTACCTAGTGAATAAGTGTGTGTTGTGGGGGAAGATTTACCGATCGCTACTACTATTTCAAGAATATGACTTTGAGATCATCGTGAAGTCGGGGAAACTAAATGTCGGGCTAGACCACTTATCCCGAATCGAAAATGGTGAAGAGACGACCAACCTAGAAGAAGGACTTCCCAATGCGCAGTTGTTTTATATTAAGGTAGTTGATGCGCACTTCGTCGACATCATTCACTTATTAACTATGGGGATGGTGCCTGCAGAGTATTTGGTACAACAAAAGAAAGAGCTGGTAACCCGTGCAATAGATTTTACCATCATGGTGGGCCACCTGTATAAGTGGGAGCTGATGAGGTGCTGCAAATATACGTTTTGGAGCATGAAAGACACACCATCTTAGCAGAAGCCCACAGGGGCGTAGCAGGAGGTCACTACGCAGGGAAGGAGATGGCACAGAAGATCTTGAGAGCTGGGCTATGGTGGCCCACACTACATAGCGACTCTCACGATTATTGCAAAGCTTGCAACACATGCCAAAGGACAGGAAGACTGTCGTGCAGAGACGAATGCCCCTGCAACCGCAGATGGCCCTGCAAGCACTTGACAAATGGGCCATAGACTTTTTTGGGCCCATCAACCCGCCAGGGAAGAAGATAGGTGCACGCTACATCACCACTACGACTGATTATGTAACCAGATGGGCCGAAGCACAAGCTGTGAAGGATTGCACTGCATATACCATTGCACACTTCATTTTTGAACATATTCTAACCAAGTTTGGTTGTCCAAAGATCTTGATGAGTGAGAGAGGTACGCATTTTATTAATGAAACAATACAGGCCTTGACTGAAGAGTTTCGAATCCACCACGCGAAAATCACCCTGTATCATCCACAAGAAAATGGAGTTGTAGAAGCTTTTAATAAAATATTGGAACATGCACTGACCAAGGTCTGTGATGTCGATCGCAGTGACTAGGATGTGCGCATCCCATTAGTCCTTTCGGCCTATTGAACCACCTACAAGAAACTGACTGGGAAAACTCCATTTCGGATGGTTTATGGAAAGGAGGCCATTATGCCCATGGAGTGTATTGTTCCTAGCCTGCACATCGCAACCTTTACGAACATGGCGGAGCCTGATGTCATGGAGGAGCGGTTAGCGTAGCTCATGGCCTTGGAGGAAGATCATTTCATTGCTAACTTCCATCAGCAAGTTCAAAAGGCCCGGGAAAAATCATGGCATGATTGACATATTCGGCAAAAGATCTTTGTAGAGGGAGAATTGGTCCTACTATACGATAGCCAGTTTGCGAAGCACCTAGGGAAGTTCCGTCAACACTGGCTAGGTCCCTATATGGTAAAGGAAATTAATGATGGAGGGGATGTCCGGTTAGCCACACTTCACGGTGATATGGTACCAGGATATGTCAATGGAAACCGGCTCAAACAATACTGAATCAAATGACTATATGGCCGGAGTAGCTGTATGGGGAGGAACGCACGCAGGTACAGGGATAAACGCAGGCAAGACCATGGTACGCGCAGGGATTGATTGCAGGTCTGAAGGCTCGAAGAGGTGCACTGGGAGCGCATGGGGCACACTAGCGGCGCAAGGGTAATATACAGCTGTGAAAACTAGTCGTTGGAACAGTAAAACTAGGTAAAAAGCAAATTTTATCGTTGAAAGGAGCAAGCGGCCGGCAATTAATGAGGTGATTTCCGAAGATTTTTTACCATTTACTTGATGGTAAGTTTTAGATAAACTTCACCCAACCGTTTGTCCCTACGCAAGGCTATAAAAGCAGGAGGGGAGCTGAGAAGAGGGTTCCGTGCATTCTGAACAACTTGTGCCTTGCAATTTCTGGTAACTATTGTACTATGTTCATGTCTGGGCGTAATACCCCCTCTGATAGTAGCAACCCTGAGTTCATCTTCCGCACCAGAATGACTGCATCCAATCTCATTGAATCTTTGCAGACTGTGGCCTCGACGGAGAAAGAATCCGATGAAATACTAGAAGTCACCCCTGAGGTTGAGGATGTTGTGTCCACACCAAGAAAGGGAAAGTAGGTGGAGAAAAAGAAGGGGAAGGGAAAAGGCCAGGATCAAGGGCCGGGGAGGACTGCAAAATGGGTTGGGGTGAAGCCACATACCTCCCCTCGAAATGTGAAATCCCCACGAACAGTGCCCCAGGCACGTTCGCCTAACCCATCAAAGAGACCTATGTCTGCTCAATAGGAGGCCTAGATCGCTGAACCAATAAATTGGCTCCCACCCTATGTTCGGCCTCACAGACCCTCGGTGCGCATGCCCAATAATCTCGATGGGATGTGCGCATATCTGCAGATGCCTCTGATTCTGGGCGAGGTCCCCATCATTGGAGAATCCTTTGGCAAGCTCCACATGGTCAAATTCGACAATCATGACCTAGCCAACCTAGAGGACTTCCCTGAATTGGCACTGGAATTATATCTTGAAAGGGTATTGGAGGATGACGTGCTAAAGGTAGTCCCCATGCCATGGGTAAGTGGGTTGGCTGGTTCAGGGTTATTAAATCTACTTCAGATGCCTCACTTTGGCCACTACCATGTCACTGACCGACTTGTAGGATAGCTGCTAGCTCTGGTCCATGACGTGTGCTTGTGGATCTAGGACTGCATTTCCATAGATGCAGTGCTCATTCACCGTATTACTGGTCTTCCCATGAAGGGGTTAAATCCCATGGAGCGCGTCGGTAATAAATATGAGCAACAGATCACTGATAAGGTGCGCGATGATTACCACATTGAACAAAACACTAGGGGGTTCATGATCAGCACTATTAACGACCCCGCTGCGCGCATGGGCACCTTGTTGTCAGCATGTAAAATGATGTGCAGATTCCAGGTCGCCACGGTCCCTGCATATGTAATTCAGTTGGCTGGCCGCTACGAAAAAGTGGTCTGCTTCAACTAGTCCTAGTTCCTGTGTAATGAATCTTTGGAGAACGTGCGCGAAACCCGGGATCATGGAAGGGCATTCTTCTACTCCTAGTTGTTGCTCCTCATTTGCGTTGGTCGCATGGGAACCCCCAGAAGACTCAATCCTCCCTGAGATCAAGCTGGATATGTGCGAAGGGCAGCGGTATGAAAATTTTTGGGATTCAAAGGATGAGCAGCGCATTGAAGATAATAAGGTCTTCTGGGTCTTATTTCAGAGTGGGCTCGCAGCAGCAATCCACTCCCGGCCGCACTTGTCACCAGCGATCTATGACAAGTATAAGAGCATCGCAGCATTCCAGGTTACAATGCACATGTTGGACATTGGGTTCAACACTCCCCGTGCGTTTCGCGACATGGACTAATCGCCTCTCGTGGATCCTAACTCTGGCGATTGTAGCGAAGACTAACGCCTGCGGGTTTTGGTCTAACGGCAATCATGATTCCAACAAGTGGTATCAGAGCGATAGGTCTCGAGTTCGAAACTCACCTGTCTTGAGTTGGGGGGGAGATTGTTGGACATTGGGTTCAACGCTCCCCGTGTGTTTCGCGACATGGACTAACCACCTCTCGTGGATCCTAACTCTGGCGATTGTAGTGGAGACTAACGCCTGCGGGTTTTGTTCTAACGAAAATCGTGATTCCAATAGTACAATGTGCAAGTCTGGGGTCGTAAGGTTCTGGTGTGGGTATCACTGCCATATATGGCTGCTGACGAGGAGATTGACCGTCTTATTGCTACTTGGCCTCCACACTAGAAACTAGGCTTCAAATTAGGAACGTAGGACACTGCAGGTATGGGCATCAAGAAAACCACCCCGCTGGATACCACCAAGGAGACAGAAGGACATGGAAAGGATGTTGAAAAGGGTGTGGAGCAGGAGTCGCAGAAGGATCTAGGCACGGAGGGCTGAGATGCGTAGGGTACTGACTCCCCGTGTGGTACGAAACGAACTGGTGACCCTATTAAAGGCCAACGAAAGAAACAGCGAGCTACCAGGCCGGGTCGGGAAACTGAAGTTACTCTGACAGAGGAAGACCTGGAGCAGATCACAGATGCAGTCACCCTCTCCTCAGAGGATAAATTTTTGGCTTTAGAAGAGAAACAGAAGGCCACAGTCGCTACACTCCAGTCTGAGCTCCGCACTCTACAACTCAAAACCGACACCCTGCAGACAAGCATGATTCAAACCAGGCTACCCCCAGCAACCAGCAGTGAATTGATCATCACAACAGAAAGCCACCTCTGCCCTCTGCTAGGCGCAGAATTCGTCTTGAGCCCACCTACCTTAGGAGTGCAACTCCAGGCGCAGAGGTACAATTAGATTTAGCCTGACTGTTGCATGAACCACTATAGGTCCTCCATGCATCCTTTTTCGAGGAGATTCAACACAGAGATCGTCGAGTGCTCCAGCAGCTCAATACAACTAAGCAGACAATTGTGGAGAAAATCGCCGAGGTGCCCCAGGTGCAGGCTGCCTGCACCCTCGCCGCCATGCAGCAGACCGAGTTGGAATGCTTAATCAGTAGGCTCTGCGCAGATGTAACTGAGGATATCCCGACTTCTGCTACCCCCCAGGCCAAGATTGAGGAGCTTGTTGCAGCTCTAAGGGCTTCTGGGACCAAAATTCAAACTGGCAAGACAGAGATGGAACAACAGATTGCTGCCTTATAGGCCAAATTGCAGCCAGAAACTCCACTTGAAATAAGAGCCCAGCGAGCCACGCTGGTCATAGAGGCCACCAATACTATTATCGCTCAGATTGCTCAAGGCACAACGTTGTTGGAGACAACTATGTAGTTGTGGTCTAAGGTGCGGCGCGACCCTCTCCTCCATGATTTTACTTAAGATTTGTGCCAGAAGGAGGAAGAGTTTGAACAGCTCGAAGCTACTATGTCCACTTTAATTCCAGCTCAGTGCTTGGCACAACTGCGTACCAACCACACACTTAAGGATGGCATTGAAGAGCTCCACCACAAAAAGAAGGTTCTTAGCAACCACCTTAAGCCTTGGGCCGATGAAGCCCTCAAGCTCTCTCAGGAAGTGGATGCTGCAGTCAAACAACTGAACCAGACATTGGAAAGTGTCATGGCTACTACTGAAGGTCCAACTTCACATAAGTTGGTGGATATTGCTCAGAACGTTGCTGCGTAGAGCGAAGGAGTGCTGCCCCCGCTGGTTGATGCGATCAAGCAGCTTCAGGTGAAGATGCAAACCCCACGGCCGCAGTGACTCGGGACGAGTCGCAAGATTGTGTTGGGGGCCTGTTGGAACGAGGTTCCCTAACCTGCGTTTTTGGTATAATTTTGTAATAGTCGGTCTTGTGTAGGGGTTTTGGGGTGGGTCAAAGCCCCTAATGTTTTTTAATGGGTTAAAGGGTAGCTATAGGGTCTGAAAACCATCGTTTACAGACACCGACCATAGGATAACAAAGGCTACGATGTTATAAATAGATAGATAGTTCGGTCTAATAGGTAAGTAAGACATAAGATTGATGCTACGTGTGAATTGTTAAGATCTGTTTGGGTTGGATTGGGTAAGGACTCCTGCTAGCTGTGTGCGTGAAGATCCTCAATCCTGCTGTGTGCAGACCCCGCTAGGCTGTGTGCACGGGCTGTGTTTGGGTTGTAAGTGGATATTTCATGATAATGAATGCGAAATATATTTGATTGTGCTATTTGGATTGATTGTATTTACTGCTGAAGCATATCTGTGTTATTTATTTAAGTTATGAATGTATCTGTGATCTGGAATTAGATACGATTATAATGTTCTATGATGGTATTTGTTGATGAGCACGTGGATTCGAATGTATTAGTTGGATCTGTTAGAGATAGTAGCTTTGTTATGGTTATGTGCTAAGTATATTGTTAATGGCTTGCGAAAAGACTCATTTTGGGTGAACCTGATCAGTTACAACACAAACCTGCCTCAAATTACCCACTCTCTCCGAGGGTGCGGAATCCTGGTTCCAACACCCTCCCATACTACTTCGGGTGAGACCTTGGCCTGCGAAAGTAGGTCATTGCCGAAAGGGCCAGTAGTATAGGGGTTTGTTAGCAAACCTTAACCTCTGAACCTGGGTCAAGACCCCTCAAGCTAACAAATCCCTTGGATGAGATGCACTAGTTTATTTCCAAGTCTAACTCCAAATTTTTCCAATTATGTTCCAATTGAAAATGATTGAAAATTATCTCCCTATCAAAATTTCAAGGTATTCAATTATTTTTTGGTTTTTTCAATTCTCTAGGTCAACTCATAAAAATACCAAAATCCTTGAAGAACATTTCCATCTTTTTCTAACTAAACCAAACACTAATGAATCATGTTTTTTCTTTTTGATTAAAAGATTATGCAAAATCTTCAGGACTGCCTTTTCCATCTCTATTCCTATCTTATAACTACAACACCTTAAGAACTACGCTTTTGTATGAATCAACATTCTTACATGCTAATTCCTTCTTGATAGTTCGATATATCATTCCTCCAAATCATAAAATGAATTAAAAAAGAACATGTTGCAGAGGAACTATTCCATCGTGAAGTAACTTAGTTTGTAAAGGAATTGTGATTCAAAAGGACTTTTTATAAAAAGATATCAAAATTTTCTCGAAAATACCATTTGAATGTTCTTGATTCTACTACATCTAGACATTACATAGTTCCAATTCCAATTTGTCATTTCAAAGTTCCTAACACGATTTTTGGGAGATGGATATTATTTTTTTCCTAACATGATTTTTGGAATATGAATATATTTTTTGTTCATTAAATTACTTATTATTTACATGCTTAGTTTGATACCACATTTAAGTTATGCAAAATCTCGATATCCTTAATTGACATATCATCCAAACCCATTCATTTCATAGATACAAACATAAATAAGCTATTTTTATAATTATTTTATTTTTTTTTATTTTCAATATTTCGGTAATCATTTAATTAAAAATAATAATAATAAACCTTCCTATTTATAATCATAACTTCTTCCAATTCCTTTGCTAAAACTAGTTAACATTTGATATCATTTTTGGGATTCAACAGCATTAAGTAAGTCATTCAACTATGACCATTTCCATGAGAGGTAGTTGTAACTGACTAATTTCTCATGATTTTTTAATAGTCCACTTAGCACTCATTGCATCGAGTGATGCTCACAGGGGTGAAGAAGTGGGATTGAAACTAGTGAAATGAATCACATAGCGTCAATCATCACTTACGGGACTTGCACCTGGTAACCAGGACTTCCCTATAGGTCACCCATCCTAAACCTCCTCTGGCTCAAGCGCGCTTAACTGTGGATTTTTCCCCACAATCAAGCCCACTTAGCTTGCTACCCCATTTGCAAAACCTTAGCAAGTATTGTGCCTCATGAACCATTCAAGTAGAGATCCCTTTATTCTTTATATTTTAAGTATGAGGGGTTTCCGCAGTGCATTATATTTGATATCATTTTTGGGATTCAACTGCGTTAAGAAATTCATTCAACTATGACCATTTCCATGAGAGGTAGTCGTAACTAACTAATTTCTCATGATTTTTGAATAGTCCACTTAGCACTCATTGCATCGGGTGATGCTCACAGGGGTGAAGAAGTGGTATTGAAACTAGTGAAATGAATCACATAGCGTTAATCATCACTTCCAGGACTTGTGCCTGGTAATTAGGATTTCCGGGGGGGGTCACCCATCCCAGAACTCCTCTGGCTCAAGTGTGCTTAACTGTGGAGTTTTCCCCACAATCAAGCCTACTTAGCTTACTACCCGATTTGCAAAAACCTTAACAAATATTATGCCTCATAAACCATTCAAATAAAAATCCCTTTACTAGTTAACATTTTTATAATTCATACTTTTAAAAATGTTATATACTAAATCTTTAATGTTCATTACTCTAACCTTTTTTAATTATTTTATATATCTATTCCACATTATATTCCGAAATTCCCATTCACCCTTAACTCTTTTTAACTAATCACATTTACATCCAAAATATCTTTATGTCATTTAAATTTAAAATTATAAAAAATAAAACACAAAATCTCACGTAACAACTTTTTCACCAACCTCTTTCGATAATAACTTTATGATAAAGACACCACACTGATATGGCCGCCTTGCATTCACATTTTGTTTCAACTAACACGTGGATTCCTTGAGAAGTTATGTATATGAAATTGTTGAGAGGTTTGAGAGGTTTGTGAACCATTTCAAGACTTTAACGTAGCGCATTTGTAAACATTTATGCAGGAAGGTCAATTTTTGAAAATGAAAATTCATATATTAAATTTCAGTTTTAATTAAAACTAATTATATTTAAGATTAATTGAAAATTATTAAATAATATTTATGTTTGTTTTAATGTTTATGCATTTTAATTTAAAATAAAATTATTATTTTGTATTGTTATAAATTATTTTATTTTATGTAAAATAGTGTATCATGTTCATTCTTGTTTTTGTTTTTTCTCTTCTAATTTTTATCATAGAATTTAAGTGTTATATTATACTAAATATACAATATACTTTAAAAAAATTATATAAATATTATTCTTTAAAAAAATTTAGTGAATATTTACCAAATTTATTATTATTATTATTATATAATTAACATAATTTATAATTATTATTTAAGTTGTATCGCAAAAATATTTTTAAATACGCTTTGGTTATTGTTTAAATATGAATCTATATGAATAAACTTTGGACGATAAAATAAATAAATAAAATAATTAAATTTGATTAACAAAAATATGATTTCATGTTTCTCGGGATGCTAATAAAGATTGATTCATTGATATTCGTTATCATAATTTTCGTACGACATGATAATCTTTTCTAGCAATAAAGTATTTATCTCGCGAAGTATCATAATTATAAAATACAATTAAAAAACTTGAATGGATAAAGCTATCTACCCAACTACACTATGTGGTAAAAAGGTCAAAAATATGTAAACTTGAATGCATAAAGCTAACTATGGTCAAAAATATGTAAATCATGATAAAGCTCAACACTTTACTAAAAATTATAGTTAAAAAAGAGTAAATGTCTATTCTATGTCCACGGTTTACAGGTTAATTCATAATGCAAATTTTCCAAGGGTTTCTGAAGAAATGAGAACCATATCGCAGTTTGATCAAGCCAATAGGACACGGGACTGGTTTCTTTGCAAATATTATATTGTTATTAGGGTCTATGGGTTTCAAGATGCACCTCATGTCTTGCCAGACTTCTTAACTCCTAGAATTTTTGCTTTGGAAAAAAAAAATATATCATTTCATCAAGTTTAATAAGTCTTCAAATTTGAAATTCTCTTTCAACATTAGCCTTTTTGTTATAAAAAATAAATTTTGTCTTAAAATAGTGGAAAAGATGTTGAAATCTCTATATTTTAAAGAAGCAAATAAGGTGAATTATGATCTTTATCAAATCATATCAAATAGAAGACAATAGAGTAAGAATGCTTGTTATGGACACCAGAATGTAGAAGAACGTGATAAAATAGAAATTTTGGATAATTTTGCAGAATATCAACAAATGCCAAAAATGAGTCATAAGATATAGGATTCTAAGGATGTTATAGCTCAAGTAAATCTTCTTACAATAGAAATAGAAACCCTCCAAAAAATATATAATGTGAACAAAAGGGGCATATCAGAGGTGGAAAATATGGAAACAAATGAGGAATAGTATGAAAGAAAAAGAATGAGGATTGAAAAGGGAAAGTATGTTATTGATTTAGACAAAATACCATTTTGGGTAGCAGCTTCTGGTTATGTTGGTTTTGCAGCAATTTCTGTTGGGGTAATACCTGTCATTTTCCCTCCCTTGAAATGGTACTTGGTACTAATTTCCTATGTTGTGGCCCCAACTTTTGCATTTTGCAACTCATATGGAGCAGGTTTGACAGATTGGAGCTTGGCTAATACCTATGGAAAGCTAGGACTCTTTATTTTTGCATCATCTATAGTTAGAAATGGTGGTGTAATTGCAGGCTTAGTAGCCTGTGGAGTGATGATGTCAATTGGTTATCTCACCCTATCATCTTTGAGATCTATGTTTATAAGCAAGTTAAATGGTATTGTGATAGGATGTATTTGGGCACCCCTTACTTTCTGGATGTTTTGGAGAGATTTTGATATAGTTTCCCCTAATGGAGCATACAAGGCACCATATGGTGTGATCTTCTGAGAAATGGAAATTTTGGGTATGGAGGGATTTTCAGCGTTTCCAAAACACTGCCTGTAGATTTTCTATGCCTTCTTTACGTCTACAATACTAATCAAATTACTGGGGGATTTGACTCCTCACAAAATCTCAAGGTTCATTGGGATTCCCATCCCAATGGCTATGGCAATTCCATTCTACATTGGGGCTTACTTTGCAATTGACATGTTTGTGGGTTATGTCATATTATTTGTATGGGAGAGACTGGACAAGAAAGATTCTCAACAATATTCAAGGGCTATGGCCTCAGGATTGATCTCAACAATATTCAAGGGCTATGGCTTCAAGATTGATCTGTGGGGATGGTATTTGGATTGTACCTTCAGCAATTATTTCCCTATGTAAATTAAATGTTGAGATTCAACAAGATGATGATCCTAGTGAAAATTAAGCAGGTGGGGCCTGCAGCCTATTTTTAAGTGATATGTCTATTTTTAGAATTTGGATCAAAGTCTATTTTTAGCAGTAATCTATTTATAGATGGTTGAGAAAATTATATGGATGGATGGGCGTCTATTTTTGGAATGCATGTGTGAAGTTAGTTCGTGGAATGCATGTTGATTATTGTTATCTCTTAACAATAATTAGACAATAAATAATAATATATTTTCTTGAAGCACTTGATTTCAGTTAACGGATGTGGCAAACTAGTTGACTGAAGGAATTTCGAGTTCAAAGGTTGGTTGGTGGGACATGCTAGTGGACTTCGTTGTAACTGAGTGATACAAAGTTGTAACAGAGTTGGATGTGTAGTTACGTGAGTTGTAAAGTAGTTTAACTTAGTTAAGTGAGTTAAACTCAGTTGTGCTAGTTGTAACTAGTTGTAGCTAAAGATACACTAGTGAGAGATTAGTGAACTAAATATTAAATTAATTCACATGGAGTGATATCACATGCAACTGAAGATTTACTATTCTTAACTACATGCATGTCAGATCTAGTGGAGACCCAGTTGAGAGATAGGTGAAAGGGACAGTTTGACTATCAGTTGTGACTATATGTAATATTCCTATTTAGGAAAATCAGCAATATAGGCACTAAAAATGCATTTTCAGAAAATTATGCTATAACAGTCAAGAACATCACATTGATCCATTATTTTATGTATTATAGCATCCAAATATACAATGGGATCAGAAACAAATCATTCTAGCTTAGTTAAACGGATCTCCCAATCCCAATATATCCCAAAAACACTACAACCCCATGACTACTACAACACAAAAATTCTGAAGCATGTTATAGTGTAGTTTAATGAGGGTCTCTGCTAAAAAAATATAGAAACAAATGGATATGCTAATATATTACTCAAAAGAGCTGAAAAATGGAGATCTAATCCCTTTTACACAATCCCAAGATAACTCGACAAGGGTTTCTTGAAATGCATGAGATACAAAAACTATGAAATGCAGATCTATGGCTGAATCACGTTGTCTTACTGAAGCTCTGCATATATATGGTTGAAAATACAAAGAAATGGCTATAACTTCTCCTTACTAGCTTTCCAGGTGAAAGGTTGATCCTTCCAATAGGAAACTAGCTCATCAACAGGGGTTTTTACCTTTCCACTGCAACACCATGAAAAATAACGCAGTTCCTCAAGGAGACTGCGATGTGGCTGTAGGTGACTGCTTGGCCCAATGCCAGGTGGTGGAAATGAAGCCCATAATACTCCTCTCAGATTTCTTCACCAAGTCCTCCAACGAAGAGTGTGGAATTCCCGCATGAGAATACCC
Source organism: Pinus albicaulis (assembly GCA_034641835.2). Classification (NCBI taxonomy): domain Eukaryota; kingdom Viridiplantae; phylum Streptophyta; class Pinopsida; order Pinales; family Pinaceae; genus Pinus; species Pinus albicaulis. Next base: position 1,364,820,529 of record CM076572.1, read on the forward strand.
TTGTACTATACAGTACAGCAAACCCAGCTAAACAGTTGAAGAATGGAATAAGTCATAAGACTCAAACATAAACAATATTCTGAATGCCTCCTCATGGCTACCATCCCTTCCCTTATATTCTTGGTGAGCTTCCTCACCCTTGGTCCCACTCATTTATGAGGTTACCTCCATGAAAAGACACCTCCTCCAAAACTGCGTTGTTCCCACTAGCTTCACTCTCTTCTTTGGCAGCGCAGTTGATTTGGTCAACCTTGTTCTAGTCTACATTAATTACTCCCTTTCACACCCAAGGTGGCTTTATTTTGACTATCTAAACTAATCCACTTTCACATTGGAAGTGTTTTATTCCCACTAAAGAGATTTAAGGGTCTCCTTACCCCATTTATTCTTCTATACTGAAAATAGAAGTAACATATAATATTCCAACTAGCTAAAGGCTAATTGGAAATATTATAGTCCTCCCCTCCCAAAAGTTGTTTTTCCTCAAGAAACAGTAAAGAAGGATGCTACAAAATCTTCTCTCCTTCCCAAGTGGCATCCTCATCAGGAAGATTCCTCCATCGAATCATATATTATTTTATCACCCTACTCCTTAGCTGCCTCTTGTGAGTATCCAAGATAGCCTCTGGTTTCAAAACTAGATGGCCCTCATCATCAATAGGTGGGAGATACACAGTGGCAACCACATGTTGTCCAATGGCCTTCTTGAGGCATGAGACATGAAAAATGTTATGGATCTTTCTCCCAACAGGAAGGTCTAGCTCATATGCTACTTCTCCAACATGACAGATCACCCTGTATGGTCCATAGAACCGAGGTTTGGGCTTCTCATCTCCCTTCTCCTTGAGTGTATATTGTTTATATGGTTGAAGACAGAGATAGACCAAATCATCTACCTCAAACTGCCTCTCTATCCGACCACAGTCTGCATACATTTTCTGTTAGTTTTGTGTTGTATCAATACTGTCTTTGAGGGCCCGGAGTATATCTCGACTCTCTTGAATCCACTCCTTTTCTCTAGGAGCCTTACTTGCCCCAAACATCACATCAGAAAATGAAAGTGCATCATACCCATAAAGGGCTCAAAATGGGGTCATGCCAATGGATATATGAAAAGTTGTGTTGTAGCAATACTCCCCCAAATGGAGCCAATGCATCCATGCTCTTTACTACCCTGAAACATAGTTCCGCAAGTAGCCTTCCAACCACTTGTTCATTATTTCAGTCTGTCCATCAGTTTGTGGGTGATAGCTGGTACTTGGTGTCAATTCAGTACCCACTAACCAAAAAAGCTCTTGCCAAAAGCCACCCATGAAGCGGCTATCCCGATCACTGACTATGGTCTTTGGAAGACCATGGAGTCTAAATACATCCCTGAAGAAAAGCTCAACTACCTGTGAAGCAAAATATTGTGCAGAAATAGAAAAGAAATGTGAATACTTTGTTAGTCGATCAACAACTACAAAGATACAATCATTACCCTGAACTGTAGGTAGACCGGTGATGAAGTCAATGGAAATACTCTCCCATTTCCCATCTGGAATAGGGAGTGGTTGCGGTAATCCTGCATGATGGTTGTGCTCTCCTTTGTTCTTCTAGAAAACTATGCACTCTTTGATGTGTTGGAGCACATACTCCTTGAGACCCTTCCATGAGAATCTGTCTCGAATAGCCCGATATGTCTTGGTAAATCCTTGATTCCCTACAAGTGGGGAATCATGTGATGCTTGCAAAATATTCTTCTTGATCTTAGAATCTCTAGCCAAGAAGACCCAATCTTGGTAATAGATGACCTCATCCATTACTTTATATCTATCATCAATCACCAATCCATCGAAGATCTCGCATGTAAAGTGGTCTTTGAAGTATTCCACTAACAACTGAGCCTTCTAATCTGCATCCATGCTCATCAAGGACAATGTTGCTGGCCTCCGAGATAGAGCATTTTCCACTACATTACTCTTCCATTTGACATATTCTATGTCAAAGTCATATGATTGGATCTTACACACCCATTTCTGCTGCCTCTCCTGAAGTTGCTTCTGCTCAAGAAAGAATCGAAGACTATTATGATCAGTCTTCACTCGGAATCTATTTCCCACCAAACATTGCTGGAACTTGGCTAAAGCATGCATAATAGCCAGCATCTCCTTATCATATATGGGGTATATTCTCTTATATGGCAGAAAATTTCGGCTTTCAAAAGCTATGGGTGTCCCCCTTGCATCAATACTGCTCCAATGCCCTCTTCAGAAGCATCAAATTCCAACACAAAGGGTTGGGTGAAATTAGGTAGGACCAACATTGGGCAGCTACTCATCACCTCCTTGATTTTATCAAAAGCTCTCTGCGTTGTGGAGGTCCAACTAAAAGCTCCCTTCTTAGTTAGATTTGTAAGTGGTGCTACTAGTTGAGAGAATCCTTTTACAAACTTTCGGTAATAGGTACAGATACCTACAAACCCCCGAAGTTCCTTGACATTCTTTGGTTCGGGCCAATCTCTAATAGCACAGATCTTCTCTTCATGGACTCTCACCCCATCCACTCCAATGATGTGGCCCAAGTAAAGCATCTAAGTGAGCCCAAACTCACACTTAGAGAGCTTAGCATAGAATTTTTGCTCCTTAAGAATGCGCAATATTGCCTCAATATGTTGTAAATGCTCCTCCCATGTGTGGTTATAAATCATAATATCATCAAAAAATACCAATACAAACTTCCCTAAGTGACCACGGAAGATGTGGTTCATGCAAGATTGGAATGTTTCCGAAGCATTGATTAGCCCAAAAGGCATTACCAGAAACTCAAAATTTCCACAGTGACATCGGAATGTTGTCTTGGGGATGTCTTGATCCCTCGCCTTGATTTGATGATACCCAGATCTGAAGTCAATCTTGGAAAAATACTTAGACCCTCTTAGTTCATCCATCAATTCTTCGATCCTGGGAATTGGGTACCGGTTCTTCATGGTCTTCTTGTTCAAAGCTCTATAATCAATTCACATTCTCAATGTGCCATCTTTCTTCTTCACTAAGACCACTAAAGAGGCCAAAGGATTGGTACTAGGTCGAATATGTCCCAAAGCCAAAATCTCTTGAATGGCCTTCTCAATCTCATCTCTATAGGCTTTAGGATGCCTATAGGGTGTGGTGATCACTGTTTGGATCCCCTGCTCCAACTCAATAGTTTGTTCAAAATGTTGGTTAGGAGGTCTCCTAGGTGGAATATCTCCAAACACTGTAGAATATCGGTCCAAAATAGATTGTACATCTGGATGTACTGATGAATCCTTGCTTCCTGCTTCTAACAAAAATAGTTCTACTACCCATTCTATGTCCCCTCTGTGTAAATTTGCTTCCATTTTGTGGGTTGAGACAATCTGGGGTGGATAAGTATGTATGCCTTTGATTTTCTGATGTTTACCACTCCCCTTTTCTGTCCATTCCATCTCTAAGGTTTCCCAATCAGTGGTAACCTTTCCTAAGGTGATTAACCACTGGACACCCAATATCACATTAGTGTCTGGAATATAAACCACAAAGAAGTGGTCTGTCAATGTGTAGGTTCCCATAGTGATGTTTAATGCTGGAACATATTTGGCACACTGCATGGTTCTAGCTCCCGGAACTAAAACTGAGAAACCCTCAAAGTCTTCTATGTGAATGCCCCTCCTTTGCACCAACTATGTATCAATAAAGTTATGGGTAGCTCCACTGTCTACCAAAAATGATACTCTTTACCCCATAATAGTGCCTCTAAATCTCAAAGTTAGATACTTGGGAACTCCTCTCAAGGTTGCAAGAGTCCCTCCCATTGGAGCAAATGCCTTCAATACATCTCTTGTGGGTGGTACCCCTCCTTCTGTTGCTACAGCGTTGATCTCCTTCTCCTCATCAGAAAATATCTCAATGCAATGTGCTTTCCCTGCAACAAATTGGTGGTTTGGTACCCGTGGCTCCCGACAGGTGAAACAATGTTTTTTCTTCCTTAGATCTCTCTGATCATTATCAAGAGATGTCTTCTCCTGATTCTCCTTTGGTCAAGAGGAGATATTTTTCTGGAGGGGGGCTTTGGCCTTGGGTAAAGCATGTTGAAAATCCCTAGCCTTCTCCATAGCTTCTTGGAGTGTAGTTGTTCTAGTGGATTTCACCAACCCATGCAATGGTTCAACCATCCCATCAATAAACATGCACACTCTCCTATTCATAGTGAGGTCAGATACCATGACTGAAAGCTTCAGAAACTCAGAGATATAGGTTTCTAAATCTCCCAATTTCTTGAGCTTGGTTAGCCCAAAAAAGTGTGCCTCCAGATCCCTGGGATCAAATCTCTCCACCAACCTCCTAGTGAAGTCTGAATATGAAGTGATAATAGCATGCCCAAGTGTAGATAACCCATGGAACCACCACTCATGTGCCTCACCTTCTAGGTGCAACGTTGCTATTTTGATAGCCTCTACTTCAGAAACTCTGTTGAGTTGGAAATAAGTATCCAACTTCTCTACCCAAGTGTTGGCTGTGCACTTGGGTGATCCATCATAAGAGGGCCAAAATATCTGCCCAAATTGCGCTGTAGATCTGGGTTTTGCATATACCCTCCCTTTTTATAGTGATTGAAGGATCTCTTACCATCCTTGATCTGACAGAACTCCTGAAATTTCAAATTTTCCTTGAATATTCAGGATTGAGATTCATATTCCACAAAATAATCACCAAGGGTTTCTTCCCTCAAGGGCCTTCCTTCCTCACCTTCCAAATATAGGAATGTCGTCATAGTGGAGCGTTGTGAATAAGGATATGCTATTGTTTGCTCCCACCACAAATGTGAGGTATCGGAACTTTCTCCATGGTGAAACCCTCTAGGGGATTCCTTCTGTTTTTCAAATCTCATCTCTTTGATAACTTTGGCAATGTCCTACACAGTCTGAAGAAGAATTTTTGGGATCTCTCTCTCCTCCATGGCTATGCATGTATTTCCCCCACAAGCTGAGCCAAGATCAGACCTCCGATACCACTGTAATATTCCTATTTAGGAAAATCAGCAATATAGGCACTAAAAACGCATTTTTCAGAAAATTACGCTATAGCAGTCAAGAACAGCCCATGGATACATTTTTGTATGTATTATAGCATCCAAATATACAATGGGATCATAAACAAATCATTCTAGCTTAGTTAAACATATCTCCCTATCCCAATACAACCCAAAAACACTATAACACCATGACTACTGCAACATAGAAATTTTGAAGCATGTGAAAGTGCAGTTTAATGAGGGTCTCTGATATAGAAATATAGAAACAAATGGATCTGCTGATATATTACTCAAAAGAGCTGAAAAATGGAGATCTAGTTTCTTTTACACAATCCCAAGATAACCCGACAAGGGTTTCTTGAAAGGCATGAGATACAAAAAGTATAAATTGCAGATCTGTGGCTGAATCACGTTGTCTTACTGAAGCTCTACATATATATGGCTGAAAATACAAAGAAATGGCTATAACTTCTCCTTACTAGCTTTCTGGGTGAAAGGTTGATCCTTCCAATAGGAAACTAGCTCATCAACAGAGGTTTTGACCCCTCCACTGCAACACCATGAAAAATAATGCAGTTCCTCAAGGAGACTGCATTGTGGCTTTAGGTGACTGCTTGGCCCAATACCGGATGGTGGAAATGAAGCCCAAAATACTCCTCTCAGATTTCTTTACCAAGTCCTCCAACGAAGAGTGTGGAATTCCCGCATGAGAATACCCTTGTACTAAACAGTACAACAAACCCAGCTAAATAGCTAAAGCATGCAATAAGTCATAAGACTTAAACATAAACAATATTCTGAATGCCTCCTCATGGCTTCCATCCCTTCCCTTATATTCTTGGTGAGCTTCCTCACCCTTGGTCCCACTCATTTATGAGGTTACTTCCATGCAAAGACACCTCCTCCAAAACTGCTCTGTTCCCACTAGCTCCACTCTCTTCTTTGGCAGCGTTGTTGATTTGGTCAACTTTGATCTAGTCTACATGCATTGCTCCCTTTCACACCCAAGGTGGCTTTATTTTGACTATCTAAACTGATCCACTTTCACACTGGAATTGTTTTATTCCCACTAAAGAGATTTAAGGGTCTCCTTACCCCATTTATTCTTCTATACTGAAAATAGAAGTAACATATAATATTCCAACTAGCTAAAAGCTAATTGGGAATATTAAACTATAGTGGGTGCACACTTGCAACTAAACACACATTGGAGATTCCAATGAGGATTGTGCAATCAAGGAAATACAAGATTGAATTCATTCAGGGATTGTGATCAGCAGGGATTGCGTAGTGGAGGCAAGCTGTCAAGAGGCAGTAAATTAGTGCATGTTTATGCCAATTTTTGTATGATAGTGTGAGACGATTGTATATTGTACTAAGAGATCTTGGATTAGAGTTTTGTATGAGATTGTTTCATGATCCATGATATATACATAATATATGATAGTGGTGTTTTTAGCTTTATGCTTTCCCGGTAAAAACATATGTGTTATGTGTGATTGATCTTTCTTCATGTGTTTGCAATTGGCGATTAAATTTCCGCAAGAATTTAAGTAGAAGGATTTTCTATTTGATGGTGGCAAATAATTGTTAGATCAGGAGAATTCGGAAATACATAATTGTATTAAAATTTCTACATGGTATCAGAGGAAAGAAGATTGCAATTTTGAAGCAGTAGTTGTGTTTTGTTAATGGAAACAATTCGAATTTGCTGCAATAATTTCTTGGTGCGACAGTTGAGTAAACGTTGAAATGGATTTCAATGGTTTGTGGCTAGATTATGCACTCAAGGGTATCTCGAACTACATTGCATGGAAGGTTAGGATGGAAGCAGTGCTTGAAGATAATGGCTTGAAGGAATTCATCGATAGTCATGTTCCTAGGCCCACTTCAACGGATGATGCATTACTTGACGCTTGGCAAAATAATGTAGCGAAGACGAGAAGGATTCTATTGTAAGGTGTGCGAGACCATATTGTCTCAAGATTTCATGGGAAATCCACTCCATTTGCGATGTGGAAGGCTTTGACGGATCTTTTCCAAAGCAACAGTGACCATCGAAAATTGGCGCTAAAGGTTAAACTCAGAAAGATCAAGATGGAGAAGGGCAAAAATATTCCTAAGTATCTCACAAAGTTTGTCAAATGTCAAGATGAAATCGGGAATGTGGGAATCATGGTTGCTGATGATGATTTAGTGAGTTCGGCTCTCTTTGGACTTCCTAAGAGTTAGCACAGTTACCAAGACTCTGTCAATGGACGGGAAAAATTGTCAGATTGGGAACGACTGTGGTCGGATCTAGTGCAGGAGGAGTTCAGGCGGAACACTAGAGATGGCTCTTCATCAAAGCATGATGATGAAAAGGATTATGCTTTGGCTGCCAAAGCAGGGAAAGGGAAGGGGAATAAATTCCACTCAAAATCCGAGGCTAAAGGCAAGAAGCTGGATTTTTCCAGGGTGAAGTGTTTTCACTGTCACGAACATGGGCATCTCGCCACTAACTTCCCATAGAAAAAGAAGAACAAGAAGGTTGCTGGAGCTGCAGCTGGTGAGGTCCTTGCCTCGCAATTTGAACTTGATTTCTCTTTGATCGCATGCTTAGTTTCAAGCGCAATGGGATTGGTGTGGTATCTTGATAGTGGTGCTTCCTTCCACATGATGGGAGATAAGGATCTTTTCAGTGACTTGGAGGAGAAATATCTCCAAATGCATATAGAGATGGGTGACGATGGACGATACAGTGCGCTCGACATTGGTACCATTACCTTTGAGAGGGAGTCAGGTAAACCATTTATGTTGAAAGATGTTATGCATGTTCCAGTTCTAAAGAAGAACTTGGTCTCAATTGCGATGTTGGAGGACAGAAGTTATGATGTTGTTTTCAGTGATGGAAAAAATTTCCTGCGACATAAAACAATGGGTAAAACCAAGAGGATAGAGATTCGAGTCAAGAATATCTACAAGTTGGAGGTAGATGTCTGCGTTGCAATGGTGGGTAAAGCATAAGAAGTGGTGAGCCGGGATGAGGGTGAATTATGGCACAGGCGATTGGGCCATCTTCACCATGGTGCCCTGAATATTTTGCAATAGATTTCTACTGGACTTCCCAAGGGTACACTTGTGCAGTTAGATCTGTGCAAGGGATGTACTATGGGTAAGTTTGTGAAGACCACCTTTCATGAAAAGGAGGACCGTGCTTCGGTGATCTTGGAGAGAGTTCACACAGACGTGTGTGGACCATTCTCAGTTGCTTCAATAGAAAATCACAGGTATTATGTTTTTTTTTTATGACTATTCTCGTAGATACTGGATCTTCTTCATTCAGAAGAAGGATCAAACATTCTCAAAGTTCTGTGAGTTTAAAGCATTGGTGGAGAAAGAGTTGGGGAAGCAAGTGAAGGCTCTACGGAGTGATAATGGTTGTGAATTCATCTCTAACGAATTCAAATATTTCTATAGAAAATAAGGAATTCAAAGAGAGCTCATAGCGCCTCATAACCCACATCAGAATGGGGTCGCGGAGAGGAAGAACAGAATGATCGTGGCTGTTGCACAAGCTATGTTGCATGGTCAGGGCCTACCAATGCACTTGTGGGTGAAAGCATGCAACATAGTGGTTTATGTGCAAAACCGATGTCCTCATACAGTACTTGGCATGAGTACACCTGAAGAAGCTTTTACTGGTAAGAAACCGGATGTTTCTCCCTTTAAGATTTTTGGCTCGTCTATTTATGTGCATGTGACAAAAGAACGGTAGGAAAAAGCTGGAGCCGACTGTTGAAGTTGGGATATTTGTGGGGTACACAGAAACACCCCATAATTATCATGTGTAGTTTCCAAACAGTCGAATGGTTGTGGTGCGACAGGATATAAAATTCAATGAGGAGAAATCCATGAAGTTTTTGCTTGAGAGGGAACTAGACTTACATGTAGAGGAGGAACTTTTGGTTCCCAAAAATGAGTCTCTAGATGTGGATCAGCCACAGGAGGAGGTTCATGGAGTGGAGGAGTCCACTCACGCAGAGCCAAACATTAGAACTGGCAGAAGGCATACCACAGAATCTAAGAGGCTGAAGCTTGATGCGGCACAAAATGTAGGAGTCCCTACTTCACAGCGCAGACAGAGACAGTATCCTGAACGATTCACTGGATACATGACTCTCATGAGAAAATGTATTGTGACTGAGCCATCTTCCTTTCAGCAAGCAGTGCAGGAGCCAACACTGGTAGATGCAATGGTGGAGGAATATGACTCCATTGTCAGAAACAGTGCTTGGGAAATTGTTCCAAGGCCGGTTGATAAATCAATGGTAGGTTCAAGATGGATCTACAAGGTAAAGCAAGCTATTGATTGGAGTGTTGAGAAGTATAAGGCAAGATTTGTGGCCTGGGGCTTCCCACAGTTCGACAGGATTGATTATGAAGAAAACTTTGCATCTATCGCATGGTATTCTTCCATAAGGACCATCCTTGCTCTCTAAGCGCAGATGGGTTGGCACATTCATCAGATCGATGTGAAGACTGAGTTCCTTAATGGGATCATTGAGGAAGAAGTGTACATTGAGCAACCTGAAGGATTTGAGATCTTCAGCAGCGAGTCGCATGTGTGAAAACTCAAAAGAGCATTGTATGGGCTTAAGCAAGCACCCTGTGCTTGGTACACTTGGATCGACAACTATTTCACTGGAATTGGCTTCACCAAGAGTGAGGCAAATGAAAACCTATACCAGATTGTTGTGGAGGGTAATTTTAATCATTTTTCTTTATGTTGATGATTTAATACTGACTGGTGATGAGCAGCTGATACACTCATGCAAGGAGGACCTTGCAAAGGAGTTTGAGATGAAGGATATGGGCCTCCTTCACTATTTCCTTGGATTGGAAATATGGTAGTGAGATGGTGAATGCTTTATGTCTCCAGGAAAGTATGCAAGGGAGATACTCGGTAAGTTTCACATGGAGGGTTGCAAACCCATGGATACTCCTCTTCCAGGAAAATGGAGGAAAGAGGATGCTACATCTAGAGAGGTGGTGGATGCTACTGTCTATCGACAGTTAGTGGGTTCACTCATGTATTTAGTTAATACAAGACCGGGCATATGCTATGCGGTGAACCAGCTTAGTCAAGCGATGGTTAAGCCTACCAAGCTATTTTGGAAGGCGGGCAAGCATGTCCTGAGATATCTCAAGGGCACATCTGAGTATGGCTTATGGTACAGACATATGGATGAGGTGAAGTTGCATGGCTTCACGGATGCAAATTGGGCAGGCAGCCCAGTGGATAGAAAGAGCACATCAAAAGGGGTTTTCAATATCAGATCTACAATTATTTCTTGGTACAGCAGAAAACAGAGATCCGTGGCACTCAATTCAGCGGAAGCGGAATCCATGGCAGCAAGTCAAGCTGCATGTGAGGCTATCTCAATGAGGAAGATCCTTGTAGATTTGTTTGGTTCTCATTTAGATCCTACAATGATTCATTGTGATAATCAAAGTTGCATTAAACTCTCGATTAATCATGTGTTTCATGATATATCTAAGCATATAGATATCCAGTATCATCATATCAGAGATTGTCTGCAGCGGAAGATCATGTTGCTTCAGTACATTCCTACGTGTAGAAATTTATATAACTGATATGTTATACAACCGAGATTCTCCTGATCACACACTATTTGACTTCATGCACAATACATAATCTCTTCTACCATTGATTATTAATTGTGGAAATAAAAACAATCGCATGCGCACATTAAAACCATAAACATTCACACATATGAACACAGTATTTTATGGGAAAGCTTAAAGCTAAAAATCCCCAACCATCTTTATATTATATTTCATAGATATCATGTAACAATCATTATACAAAGCTCCTCACAAGCTCTCAGTAAAATCTCAAATTGCTACACACTAATCAGGTCCGATCTAGCAAAACACATGCTCCAATCTCTGCCACCTGCTAGCCTGCCTCTACTGTGTATTCACTACTAAAGAATGGCTCTGAATAAACTCGAATTGGTCTAGCCTTGCTCACGCAATCCTCATTGGCATCTCCAACCACTGTGTGTTGCAAATCATGCAACACTATAGTCACAACTAATAGTCACACTGCTCTTTCACCTACCTCTTCACTGGTCTCCACTGAAACTGTCCATGCACTGTAGTTAACTGATGTATTCTTTATTTTATTAATGAGTTAATAATTAGTGAATTAATTAATAATTAATTCACACCACTCTCACTAGTGTATCAATCAGTTAGACTAGATACAACTAGCTCAACTATGTTTAACTCAGTTAAACTGAACACAACTCCATCAACTAGCTCAATAACTCCACCAAACTATGTCACATGAGTTCTAACTGAAGTATCCATGCAATAGCTCCACTTAACCCTCAGGAATAGCGTAATTCCTTCTGTCAGCTCTTGTGCCACATCTGTGCACTTAACTGAAGTGCTCCAAGAGAATAAGATAATGTTTATAGTCCAAATGTTATTAAGAGCTAATAATATTCGACATATCTATTTTTAGACTGGCAATCTAAAAATAGATTCCGCCCAATATGTCTAAAAATATAATTCCATCTATTTTTCCAACTTGACCAACCATCCACAAATAGCATCCTACAACTCATAGAATATGATCGACATGTCTAAAAATAGACGTAGTCTAAAAATAGACTGTGCGCCAAAAATAGCCTGCGGGCCCACTTAGTGAAGACGACTTCTTTCCACTAAGCTCATCATCTTGTTGCAATCTCAACACTCCCTCTCAACAAGATAGGGATTATCTGCCACCCCGATCCTGCCCCTGTGGTATTTGAATTTGCTCCTGGTGAGCGCCTTCGTCAAGATATCAGCATCCTGATCCTCTGTGGGAATGTATGAAAGTAACATGATCTTCCGCTACACACAATCTCTGATATGATGATACCGGTCCATGAAGCCATGTAGCCTCAACTCATCCTCCGATCTGTACCAAGATCCATATCCCGATGTGCCTCTGAGATATCTCAATACATGCTTGCCTGCCTTCCAAAAGAGCTTGGTAGGCTTAACCATAGCTTGTGAAAGCTGGTTAACAGCGTAGCATATGTCAGGTTGTGTATTGACTAGATACATAAGCGACCCCACCAACTGTCGGTAAACAGTGGCATCCACTACCTCTGTCGATGTAGCATCCTCTTTCCTCCATCCACCAGGAAGAGGAGTGTCGATAGGTTTGCAACCATGCATGTTGAACTTCTCCAGTATCTCCCGGGCATACTTTCCTTGAGACACAAACAATCCATCACTGTGCTGCCAAATTTCCAATCCCAGGAAATAATGAAGGAGGCCCAAGTCCTTCATCTCAAAATCTTTTGCAAGATCAGCCTTGCATGAGAGTATCAACTGTTCATCACCTGTCAGAATCAAATCATCTACATAAAGTACAATGATCAACAACTTACCCTCCACCACAATCTGGTATAGGTTCGGATCCGCCTCACTCTTGGAGAATCCAAGTCCGGTGAAATAACTGTCTATCCGTGTGTACCAAGCACGAGGTTCTTGTTTCAACCCATACAGTGCTCTCTTGAGCCTGCACACATGCGACTCGCTGCTGAAGATCTCGAAACCTTCGGGCTGCTCTATGTACACCTCCTCCTCAATCACACCGTTGAGGAACGCAGTCTTCACATCCATCTAATGAATGTGCCACCCCATCTGCACTGAGAGAGCAAGAATCGTCCATATGGAAGAATACCTTGCGACAGGTGCAAAGGTCTCCTCATAATCGATCCCCTCAATCTGTGAGAAGCCTCGGGCAACAAATCTTGCCTTGTACTTCTCCACACTCCCGTCAGCTGCCTGCTTCACTTTGTAGATCCATCTCGAACCCACCACTGATTTCCCTTCCGGCCTTGGGACAATCTCCCATGCACTGTTTCTGACAATTGGATCATACTCTTCCACCAGGGCATCTACCCATGCAAAGGTCCTCCACAGCCTTCCCTCGAAAGAGATGGCTCACACGATACACTCGCTCAAGAGCCATGTATCCAGATAATCGGGTCGTTGGGATTGTCTCTGCTCCTGGTGGCCGTGATGTAGGTGCTCCTACAATCTTCCGCATCCCTAATCGCCGTCAAATACCTTCTGTAGTGCGCTTCCGCCCTCTGATGGTTGGCGCTGCATGAGTGGTCTCTTCCACTCCATGAACCTCCTCTTGTGGTTGATCCACATCCCGAGGCTCATCCTTAGGAACTAATAGCTCCTCATCTGCATGCAAGTGTGGCTCCCTCTCAAGCGAACACTTCATGGCTTTCTCCTCCTGAAATTTGATATCCCGTCGCACAACAGTCTTGCGACTGTCTGGAAAATACACACGATAGTTGTGGGGTGTATCAGTGTATCCCACAAATATCCCAACCTCTGCGGTCGGCTCCAGCTTCTTCCTGGCATCCTTCGTCACATGAATGTAAACAGGTGAACCAAAAATCCTCAAATGGGAAATATCAGGCTTCTTACTAGAAAATGCCTCCTCGGGTGTACTCATGCCAAGTATCCTGTGAGGACAACGGTTTTGCACATAAACCGCAGTATTGCATGCCTCAGCCCACAAGTATATGGGAAGGCCCTGATCATGCAACATCACCCGTGCAGCACCCACGATCGTTCTGTTCTTCCACTCAGCGACCCCATTCTACTGTGGGTTATAAGGCGCTATGAGCTCTCTTCGAATTCCTTCTACGCTGCAAAAGTCCTTGAATTCACCAGAGATGAATTCACCACCATTGTCACTCCTAAGAGCCTTCACCTGCTTTCCTGACTCTTTCTCCACCAGTGCCTTAAACTCACAGAACTTTGAGTATGTCTCGCTCTTCTTCTGCATGAAGAAGATCCAGCACTTCCGAGAAAAATCATCAACAAATATCACATAGTACCTATGCTTTTCTGTCGAAGCTACTGATAAAGGTCCACACATGTCTGTGTGAATTCTCTCAAGGATCGTCGTGGTGCGACTATCCTTCTCATGAAAGGTGGCTTTCACAAATTTTCCCAAAATACATCCCTTGCACTGATCTGACTGCGCAAGTGTACCTTTGGGAAGGCCGGTAGAAATCTGCTGCAAAATTTTCAAAGCACCATGGTGAAGATGGCCCAATCTCCTGTGCCATAGCTCGCCCTCATCCCGGCTCACCACTACTTCTGCCTTGCTTGCCATTGCTGCGCAGCCATCTACCTGCAATTGATAAAGGTTCTTAACTCGAACCCCTATCCTTCGGGTTTCACCAATTGCCTTACTGCGCATGAAAGCCTTTCCCTTGCTAAAGACAACATCATATCCCTTGTTTTCTAACATGGCCACCGAGATCAGATTCTTCTTCAATCCTGGAACATGCATCACTTCCTTCAATACGAAGGGTTTATGAGACTCCCTCTCAAAGGAAATGGTACCGATACCGATCGCAATGTATCTACCATCATCGCCCATCTCGATGTGCACTCCAAGATCTTTCTCATCTAGATCAGTAAACAAATCTTTGTCTCCGGTCATATGAAAAGACGCACCACTGTCAAGAAACCACACTGAACCCATCACACTTGAGACCAAGCATGCGATCAGCGAAAAATCTAGCTCAAACTGCGAGGCTAAGGCCTCTCCAGCTGCAGATCCAGCAGCCTGCTTATTTTTCTTCTTCTGTGGACAATTAGTGGCATAATGTCCGTGTTGGTGGTAGTGAAAGCACTTCACCTTGGACATGTCCTGCTTCTTGCCTTTCGCACCGGATTGAGAAGCATTCTTCTTTCTCTTCCCCTTCCTTGATTTGGCAGCCAAAGCGCAATTTTCTTCATCTGCACTCTTCGATGAAGATCCGTCCCTGGTATTCTGCCTTATCTCCTCTTGCACAAGATCCGACCAAAGTCACTCCCATCCTGGCAATTTCTCCCGACCATTGACAGAGTCCTAATAGGAATGCCAACTCTTCGGACGCCCAAGGATAGCCAAGCTCACCAAGTCCTCGTCATCTACAGTAACCCCCACACTTCCCAGCTCATCCCTGCACTGGACAAACTTCGTGAGGTACTTGGGTATACTGTCGCCTTTCTCCATTTTTATGTTCTTGAGCTTATCCTTGAGCGCCAACTTCCTCTGGTCGCTCTTGCTTTGGAACAAGTCTGTCAAATCTTTCCACATCAAGAATTGAGAAGCTTTACCATGAAGGCTGGACACTATGTGATCCTTCACACCTTCCAACAAAATCCTTCAACACTTTGTTGTCTTCTTTTGCCATGCGTCAAGTGAGGCAGCATCGCTAGAAGCAGGTTTTGGAATTTTTGCATCTATGAACTCCTTCACCCCATTGTCATCTAGCACCACCTCCATCCTATCATTCCATGCAATATAATTCAAGCTGCCCTCAAGGGCATACTCCAATCGCAATCTGTTGAAAGACATCTCAACTTCGACACCAAGAAAACACTACTACAAATTTGAATTCCACCAGCACAAAACTCAACCGTTTCAATGTTTTGCAATTGCTCCAATGATCAATATCGCTCTGATACCATGTAGAAATTTATATAACTGATATGTTATACAACCGATATTCTCTTGATCACACACTATTTGACTGCATGCACAATACATAATCTCTTCTACCATTGATCATTAATTGCGGAAATAAAAACAATTGCATGCGCACATTAAAACCATAAACATTCACACATATGAACACAGTATTTTATGGGAAAACTTAAAGCTAAAAACCCCCAACTATCTTTATATTATATGTCATAGAGATCATGTAACAATCATTATACAAAGCTCCTCACAAGCTCTCAGTACAATCTCCAATTGCTACACACTAATCAGGTCCGATCTAGCAAAACACATGCTCCAATCTTTGCCACCGCTAGCCTACTCCTCTACCGCGCAATCACCGCCGAAAGAATGGCTCGAATGAACTCGAATCCGTCCAAATTTCTGCTCACACAATCTCATTGGCATCTCCAACTCATCGTGTGTTGCAAATCATGCAACACTATAGTCACAACTGATAGTCACACCGATCTTCACCTACCTCTTCAATCGGTCTCCACCTAAAACTCATCTTATGCAATCTTGATGTGAAGCACCGATGTATTCTGCTTCTGATTAATGAGTTAATAATTAGTGAATTAATTAATAATTAATTCACACCACTCTCACTAGTGTATCAATCAGTTAAACTAGATACAACTAGCTCAACTATGCTTAACTCAGTTAAACTGAACACAACTCCACCAACTACCTCAATAACTCCACCAAACTCTGTCACATGAGTTCTAACTGAAGTATCCATGCAATAGCTCCACTTAACCCTCAGGAATAGCATAATTCCTTCTGTCAGCTCCTGTGCCACATCTGTGCACTTAAATAAAGTGCTCCAAGAGAATAAGATAATGTTTATAGTCCAAATATTATTAAGAGCTAATAATATTCGACATATATATTTTTAGACTGTCAATCTAAAAACAGATTCCGCCCAATATGTCTAAAAATAGAAGTCCATCTATTTTTCCAACTTGACCAACCATCCACAAATAGCATCCTGCAACTCATAGAATATGATCGACATGTCTAAAATAGACATAGTCTAAAAATAGATTGTGCGCAAGAAATAGCCTGCGGGCCCACTTAGTGAAGGCGACTTCTTTCCACTAAGCTCATCATCTTGTTGCAATCTCAACACTACGGAAGATTAGGATGCAGATATTCTGACGAAGGCGCTCACCAGGAGAAAATTCGAATACCATAGAGGCAATATCGGGGTGAAGGATAATCCCTTTCTTGTTGAGGAGTGTTGATATTCAACAAGATGTTGATCCTAGTGAAAATTAAGCACCTACACTAGGTGGGGCCCACAGGCTATTTTTAGGTGATATGTCTATTTTTAGAATTTGGATCAAAGTATATTTTTAGCAGTAATCTATTTATAGATGGTTGGGAAAATTATATGGATGGATGGGCGTCTTTTTTTGGAATGCATGTGTGAATTCAGTTGGTGGAATGCATGTCTAAAAATTGAATGCATGTCAATTATTGTTATCTCTTAACAATAATTAGACAATAAATAATAATCTATTTTCTTGAAGCACTTGATTTCAGTTAACTGTTGTGGCAAACTAGTTGAATGAAGGAATTTCGAGTTCAAATGTTGGTTGGTGGGACATGCTAGTGGACTTCATTGTAACTAAGTGATACAAAGTTGTAATAGAGTTGGATGTGTAGTTATGTGAGTTCTAAAGTAGTTTAACTCAATTAAGTGATTTAAAATCAGTTGTGCTAGTTGTAACTAGTTGTAACTAAAGATACACTAGTGAGAGATCAGTGAATTAAATATTAAATTAATTCACATGGAGTGATCTCACATGCAAGTGAAGATTTACTACTGTTAACTACATGCATCAGATCCAGTGGAGACCCAGTTGAGAGATAAGTGAAAGGGACAGTTTGACTATCAGTTGTGACTATAGTGGGTGCACACTTGCAACCAAACCCACATTGGAGATTCCAATGAGGATTGCACAGTCAAGGCAAGGCAAGATCGAATTCATTCATGGATTGTGATCAGCAGGGATTGCGCAATGGAGGCAGGTTGTCAGGAGGCAGTAAATTGGTGCAATTTTATGCCAATTTTTGTATGACAGTGTAAGACGATTGTATATTGTACTGAGAGCTCTTGGATTAGAGTTTTGTATGAGATTGTTTTGTGATCCATGATATATACATAATATATGATAGTGGGGTTTTTAGCTTTATGCTTTCCCGGTAAAAACATCTATGTTATGTGTGATTGATCTTTCTTCATGTGTTTGCAATTGGCAATTAAATTTCCGCAAGAATTTACTTAGAAGGATTCTATATTTAACAGTGGCATATAATTGTTAGATCCGGAGAATCTGGAAATACATAATTGTATTAAAATTTATACAGTAAATCCACTTATATTCATGTTATTTTCCTCCACTTGAAGCGTCTCAATATGCAAATATCTTATGAAACCAACTCCAAAAATAGAAGAAAAGATAGATCAACGCCTTAGAAATAAGCCACTTCGAGGGGGAAACCTCCTTTATATTACATAAATGAACAATTCTTGGATGATAAAAAAGACAAAACTTCCTTCTATATATAGGAGTCCATGGGGTCACAATATAATCCTAGCCGACTTTACAACAATAATGTAAGGGCACAATAATAACAATATTGGGGTTACAGGGGTACAAAAATAACAATAAGGAGGGTACACTAACAACAACAAGGGACTATAATAGTAATATAGGGACCTAACATGCCCCTGTCCCTCAAAAAAAGTGTTGTCCTCAATGCTTGAGTAGCTCTGGATGCTTCTGTATAAAATTCTCATCCTCCCATGTAGAATCTTCAGTGGATAAGTTCTTCCACTTGATGAGATACTCTGAAATTGATCGATTTCATGGATGTCGAGTTCTTGTTTCCATGACTGCCTCAGGTTCCAATATGATTTTTCCTTCCTCCTTAATTTCTGGCAATATCGTTTGTACTAGAATGTTTTCACCTATAACCTTCTTTAAGCATGAAACATGGAAAACTGGATGCACTTACGAAGAAGCAGGAAGCTCCAATTTGTATGTCATAGTACTAATCTTTTGCAACACCTTGTAAGGGCCATAGTACTTTTGCGATAATTTATTATCCTTCATAGCTTGCTTGAGGGAAATTTTTTTGTATGGTTGTAGCCGTAAAAATACCTAGTCTCCTAGATCAAAACTTCTCTCGCTGCGATGTTGATTTGCCTATTGTTTCATTTGATTTTGTGCCAAATTTAGCTTATCCTTTAAGAGTTGGAGAACTTTTTTTTGATGCTCGATGTGATCTTCCAATGCTTGAACCTTGTAATTTTCTCTTAAAGATGATGTGATGGACGGTGGATGATATCCATAAAGTGCCATAAATGGGGTCATTTTTGCTGTAGTATGGAAGGAAGTGTTATACCACCATTCAGCCAGAGGTAACCACTTTACCCATTGTGTTTTTTTATAAGATACAAAACAAATAAGATATCATTCCAAACATTTGTTCACTATCTCAGTTTGACCATCAGATTGAGGATGATAAGATGAGCTATGAGCTAATTGAGTACCCAAACAAGAAAATAATTCCGTCCAAAAATTTCCTGTAAAAATTGGATCTCTGTCACTTAGAATAATCTTTGGGTTTCCATGTAGCTTTTTAATTGTTTCCATAAATGCAGTAGCAATTGTAATTTCTTTAAATGGATGAGATAATGCACAAAAGTGTGCATACTTGGTAAGTCTATCAACTACCACCATGATGACACTCTTTCATTCGGACTTAGGTAAACATGTGATAAAATCCATTGAAATCTCCTCCCAACGTTGACCTGGAATGGATAAAGGTTGTAGAAGACCTGGGGTCTTAATTGTCTCACTTTATTTTGTTGGAAAACCAAACATTCCGCCACAAAATTTTGAATATCAGATTTAAGGCCATCCCAAATAAATTCTTTCTTCACCATGTGGTAAGTTTTTAAAAATCCTGAGTGTCCTCCTAAACGAGAAGTGTGAAATTCCAAAAGAATCTTTTGTTTTAGTTGGGAATTCTTACAAATATATAAGTGATCTTTGTACCATAAGGAATCATTTTTCCAACTAAATGTATCAGATGTACTAGGAACTTGCTGCAACTTTTGAATGATTTTCCACACTTCTTCGTCCTTCTTCCATTCATCCCTTGCTTCGGTTATACAATCTGGTTGGATAATAGAAATGGCACAAATCAATGCTTCCACCTCTTCATCCTTTCCTGAGAGTGCGTCTGCAACAACATTTAGCTTCCCTTTTTTGTAGATTATTTCAAAGTCATAACCCAACATCTTTGCTCTTTTGAAGATAGTCTTTGTTCCAAAAAGTGTTTAATACTACCATGATTAATTTTTACCCTGAAGTGTCTTCCCATTAGGTAAGGTCGCCATTTCTTTAGTGCATGTAGTATTTCCAACATTTCCTTCTCATACATATCTTTATGTAAATACTTTCCTTTGATGAACCACTTTCAAAAGCAATGTGTCTTCCTTCTTGCATTAAAACAACACCAATTCCATTTCCTAAGGCATCACATTCCACAATAAAGGTTTTTGTGAAGTCTGGCATAGCTAAGACTGGTGCTAGGCACATTGCCTCTTTAAGATGTTCAAAGGCCTTAGTTGCCTGGGAGTCCATGAAATGTACCTTTTGCTTGAAAATCTAGAAACGGGCGGGCATATTCTCCCATAATTCTTAACAAATTTCATAATACCTCGTTAACTCGAGAAATTGCACGCTTTATGGTTGTGGGGACTTTCCATTCCTTAATGGCTTTAATTTTGTTAGGGTCTACCTTAACACCCTCGTGAGATACAATATGACCCAGATACTCTTGTACTCCAAAGAAACATTTGGATGTTTTTGCATATAATTGTTTCTCCTCCAATAGTTTGAGCACCCTATCAACATGTTGAACATGATCCTTCCAAGACCAATTGTAGATTAGTATATCATCAAAAAATAATAACACAAATTTTCTAAGGAAGGGTTTGAAAATGGAATTCATCAACCCTTGAAATGTATAAGGTGCATTGGTAAGGCCAAAAGGCATGAACAAAAATTCATAATGACCCTCATGAGTTCGAAATGTTGTTTTCGGAATATCTTCAGTCTTCATTCTAATTTGATGATATCGTGAGTGAAGATCCAACTTGGTAAAATAAATTGCTCCATGTAATTCATCCAATAATTCATCAATCATAGGAATGGGAAATTTATCTTTATTAGTGAGCTTATTGAGCTCCCTATAATTTGGACACATGCACCTTGATCAATCCTTCTTGTGCACCAATACTACTGGAGCAGAGAAAGAACTTTAACTAGGTTGAATTATACTGGCCTCTAACATTTCTGCAATCATACGTTCAATTTCGCTCTTTTGGACATACAAATATCTGTAAGGCTTGATGTTTGGAGGAACACTTCTGGGAATCAAATGAATAGCATGATCATGATCACGAATAGGTGGGATTCCTTTAGGAGTTTCAAACACCTTGGAATGATTGTCCAAGACATTTTGGAGATCTGGAGAAATAGAGGATTTTGATGTTGGAACTTCTAGTGAGCATAATTATGCAATTATGCCTCGTTGTTCTTTCTTCAAAAGATTTGGCATAATGTTAGAGCTTATTATCTTTCCCAGCTTCCCTGTGATACCCCGTAATGCGACTTCCTTTCCTTCCGAAAAAAAATTCAAGAAAAGTTCTTGAAAATTAAAAGCTATAGTCCCCAAAGATTGTAACCATTGTACTACTAGTACAACATCAACACCTCCCATTGGAATGGAAAGCATTGGAATATTCAATACATATTCCCCCATGGCTAGATTGATATTATGGAATTTTCTAGAGCAATTTATAGTTCCTCCATTTTCTACCATCACTTGACATTCCAGTGCTCGGTTTAGGAAATAATTCAATTCCTTGGCTACCTTACAATGAATAAAATTATGGGTACTACCCAAATCAATCAACACTATTACATTTTTCTTCTTGAGTTGTCCTTTTATCTTGAGAGTTTGAGGAGTGGTAATTCCTGCCAATGCATTACACGATATGGTCGGACTCATTTCTTCTTTCTCTAGGGTTTGTTCCTAGTGTATATCCTCTTATTTTGAAGTTTCTTGTTCATTTTCTTCCTCCTCTTCACAATCTATGTAAAATAATTTCTTCTCAGCACCCTTATGACCTTTACTGTATTTGCTATCACAACTGCAGCAAAGCCCTTTTGCTCTTTTTTCTTCCAATTGTTGTGGTGTCAACCTTGTAAGTTGTGGAAGTCTAGGAGTAGCAACACTTCCATTTTTATATATGTGAGTGGTAGGCTTCCTTACCGCCATAATTTTACATTCAATTTTTCTTTCCAACCTGAATGCCTTTTCCAATGAATCAGGTTCCCAAACTCAAACCTCATGTTGGATGTTATCCCTTAAAGTCCCTATGAAAACATTAATCATGTGTTCCTCTGGAATATTAGCTACCCTTATATTCAATTTTTGGAAGTCCTCAATGTGCTCCACAACTGAACCCTTTTATTTGAGATTTATCAATTGGCTAAAGAAGATGTTGCTCTTTGCATCCTCATAACGTGCTATCATTTCCTCCGTAAAAACTGACCAAGTGACAATTTTTTTACGGGAGCAAAGCCATCGATACCATACAAATGTATTTTGTTCTAAATATAAAGTTGCAATGCATAACTTTTGTGTGTTTTGCACATTATTGAGATCAAAATATTACTCCATCTGTAGTATCCATGTTATGGGATCCTGGCCATCAAACTTCGTCATATTGATCTTTGGAATATGGTGGGTCTTCAATCCAACATTAGAGTTTATGAAATCACGATTAACATTTTTTTTGTTCTCATCATGAGTTTCCTCTACTATATTTCCGTCATTAGGAATCATTTCTTGTATCAACCTTGTCATCAAACCTTCCATGTATGCTTTTAGATCATTCTTCATGACTTCCATGTTGTCTTTCATTTTTTTCATCGATCTTAGCTTCCATGTCATCCATCTTAGCTTCTATGCCAGCTTCCATGCCATTCATCTTAGCTTCTATGCCAGCTTCCATGCCATTCATCTTAGCTTCCATGTCATTCTTCAAACCATCCGTATTAGCTTCCACGCCTTTATTCAAACCATCCATCTTAGCTTCCATGCCTTTCTTCAAAAATTCCATTTCATTTTTTGTTGCTCTTTGCGAGAGCGAAATTTGGTGCACCTGCTCTTGTAATTTTGATATGTCATGTTGCACATCTTCCTCTTCATGAGTCATAGTAGAGCCTTATAAAGGCTTAATGGGTGTTGAATTATTTTTAGGTGGCATTGTAGAACCCAATACTGATATCTATGCTTCAATATTCCCTTGGAATCACTTTAAACTGATTTTTCAAACAAGACTTATGCAATTTGAAAAGAAAAAAAAAAATACACACTTTTTTCTTGCTTTTGAGGAGCTCGATATTGAAACTGAATTATCTCTGTGATTTCAGATCTTCAGTATCTGAAATTTGGTCTTGTATTAGCCCTCTGAATATTCTTTACAATGCCACAAGTCTGACCTGATTTGAATGCTTCAATACAAATTTATTCCCAATCTCCCACCATGACCTGATTATGGACTAGTTCACTAGAGCAAGCTTGTACGGCGTGCCATGTGTCATTGTTTCCTCCTTCAGCTCTAAAATTGATACATAGGAAACTATAGTCTGTTCAGGCCGCTTTTTACAAAATCCCAATCCGATGCTCATAGAGAGAGTTATGATTATTTTCCCATGGTCACCTCTTTAAGATGAAATTCAGAAGCTTGAAAAAATCCTAACTTCCACATATCATATCTCCTCAAATATTGCGAACCAAGATTTGAAATTTTTACACGAAGTTCCTTAGGATTTCAGCTTCGCGTGATAAACATTTTAGCTTCTGAACCTTCGTAGAAAAAAATTTATAGCGAAAATTCCATGATGACCTGCTTGGAGCAGAGAAACCCTAGAATTCAAAGCTCTGATACCAAATGTTATGAAACCAACTCCAAAAATAGAAGAAAAGAGAGATCAATGCCTTAGAAATAAGCCACTTTGAGGGGGAAACCTCCTTTACATTACATAAATCAACAATTCTTGGATGATACAAATGAAAAAACCTCCTTCTATATATAGGAGTCCATGGGGTCACAATATAATCCTAGCCGACCTAACAACAATAATGTAATGGCACAATAATAACAATATTGGGGTTACAGGGGTACAACAATAACAATAAGGGGGGTACACTAACAACAATAAGGGAGTATAATAGTAATATAGGGACCTAAAAAAATGTCTCTCATAGGTTATACTTCAATTGCAATATTTATCTCCTTGTCAGTATGAAAATCAAATATTTTAAACTCTGGATTCTGGTACATTGTCTTCTCATGTTTCTGCAGTTAATGTGAGTGGGTAAGTCTATTATGACTCTCAGTGGCATGGCTGGAACAATATTCTCATCTATGTGCACCAATTATTCAAAGTATTTTTCTATCATAAAATATTAGGTATATTACTTTTAAAAATGACATTGGATGTTTATAATAACAACCAGTTCCAGAACTTTTGGAATATTGTCTTTTTGGGCTTAGTTTCAACTTTGAAAGGCTTGCACATTTTTTCATCTAGAACTGTAGTACCTTTTATCAGATAAAAGAAAAAAGTATTGATTTCTTGGTTAAAATGGATTAACAATATTGTTATATCTTGCTAAAAGGTTTCAATATGGGCAACAATCTCCATATCAGCTATATTGATTTTCAATTAAAATGTAGACATTTATTTGATAAAAAAATAGCATTTTACTTACATACTCTACCAAATTCACAAGCCACTAAAAGTACAAGGTTTAGATAATATGACTAAATTGTACTTGTGTTTCTGTCCTATAGGATATTTTTAGCCTCGTAGACATTAAAAATAATTTCTTTCTTTCTTGTATGTGCGGCTTGCGGCTTTTTCTTGTATATGTGTCTTGCGGCTTTTTGTAGTTAAAACTAGAAATCTACTATTACACGCTACGAGATGCTAGGATGGCATTCAAGAGATGAATATGAAATTACCCTTAATGTTGGCCCAGGGTTTCAATGGTTTTCATTGGGTAAGAGATTGAACTCTTCATGGTTTTTAATAGTAAAATAATTAATTATGGCTACCCATTTGAAGATCGCGGAGTCCCCAAAGGGGGGCATTTTAAATCTGGATACAAATTTGAAGCCTGATTGATTTTAGTTAAAGGATTGAAAGCTAAAAATCATTATGAGAGTTGTTTTTTTTTTCATGGCCAAAGTTGTTGCTGCCAGGTCAAAGTTGCTACTGCAAGTTGTTGCTGCTTCAAGTGAAAGAGCTGCTTCAAGATCAAACTTATTGCATAGAGATCGAATTTACTAGATCGAAGGTATTGCAATTAGGTCGAAGTTAGCACTGGAAGAGTAATCATCTGAAGAAGAAGTAAAGGGTTGACTTGGTGTGGAGGAAGTCAGTGTCTAAGTCAAGAGTCTTGGATTATCTTAGGAAAAATATTGAAGGAATAATTGTTGACTGGGTTTTCCCCAAGAGTGGGGTTTTCCCCTGGCTATCCTCCTACATCTAGTGTCTTTGATATTTTTACTATTGTTTTGGTAATTTCCTGATGAATTAAGATAAAAAAAAATAACACAATAAACTTAATAAGATCTCAATAATATCACAAGTAATTATCAAGTATAATAAAATCTTTCTACCTTTCTGATCTTCTAACAATATAGTCTAGTATTACATTAGTCTGCATTCTAGTAGTCTGCGTTACTATAGTCTAGCATTACAGTGTGGTGTGGTTTTCCATGTCACGGGATTGCAGAGGATGCCAGAGCAGTTACCGACCTCTTGACATTGGAAGAGGATGGCAGAGCAGAGTAGCGGATGGTAGAGTAGAGAATAGCAATGTATGTATGCAGATGCAAAAGAAGTATGAATTACGATGCCAGAGCTTCTGTGTATGTGGATGCTAGAGCAGTATGCAAGTCAGAGGAAAGCCAGAGTAGTTAGAAACCGAACCCTTGCCACTAATTTCCAAGGGGAAGGTAATAAACAAAAATTGCAACAAGAAGAAATAATTCTCAGAACAAAAGGGGAAGACCTAATCAACAAAACTAAACAATGAAGAAGAAAGAAGTGTTGCCATTAATGGCCAAGGAGGAGATCATTGGAAAATTTGTCATTGATGTCAATGGAGTGAAACAAAAATGGGTGTGTGGACCTTTGGAATGATAGCCAAAATACTTCGGTTGCTGGAATAAAGAAAATATGAAGCTAATGGATGATATCCCAGCCTTGACACCAACAGTATTTTCTAGTGTAACCAAAATTTACAATAAAATCTATTTAGGAATTTTGAGTGTTGTGCATATTTCTGGTCCTTGCCGAGAAATTCTATTCAATATTGCATTCATTGCTAAGAAGCGGGAAATTATCAATGGGAACATGCTAGATTTTAATAAAATAAAGGCAAAACTTGGGGGTCGTGTTCGAATGATGGTTTTTGGGGCATCACCTATATATGCTGAAGTTATCGACCTTTTGAGAGCTTGTTTCATTGGTATAATTTTTGAAGGTTGTGGGATGACAAAGACATCATGCATGATTTGCCTTTTTGAGGAGGATGAATTTTCATCTAGTTGTGTTGAACTGCCTAGTACTTCTTATGAGGTAAAACTGGGAGATGTTCCTGAAATGAATTACACTTATGATGACAAACCATATCCTCATGTAGATCCTTTTATCACAAAGTACAATCTAAATGAAGATTAGGTGAAGGCTATGTTGCATGGGTTCCCGAACCCGGGGGTGGGGTTCTCAAACCCGTCTCGGGTTCTCGAACCCAATAATCGGATTCGGGTATGGGTTCTTCCGAAACGAACCCATAAGAATCAAGTTCTTCTACTAAGAACTGGGTTCTTCGTTAAAAAAAATTGGGTGTTTTTTACGTTTAGGGTACTTGGAACCCCAAAATCAAGTTCTTTATGGTTCTTTGTTGAACGATTTTTGAAATAAAAATTTAAATATAAAAAAATCATGGAAATTCAAAAGGTGAATACATAACCCGTAAAACCTAAAATCGCTTCACTCTTCGACGACGACATTTCGTTTGAGACAACAACCATTCGATTTGACTATTGAGATGACAAACATTCCCTGGTGTTTTTGAGGCATTCGCTGGTGTGTGTGCCGGTGACTGGATGTTCCCGCGGAGATGTAATCTCTGCTTGAAGATTCACTGTGCAGCATGACTTAATTCTAATTTCTGTGTGTTCAAACTTCATTGTTTGCATAACAAAATTAGTAAATTGAAATTTAATTCTAAATAGTAAATTAACCCATGATTTCAAAGATGGGAAAGCTTCCTTATGACGAGTGTTAAAATCTTGAAGCAACCACAATAAACAATCTACTACCATAAAATGTGATTCCAAACTCTTGTTTTTCTAATGTAATCTCCACATTCTCTCATGGCCAACTGACATCACTTTCTTTTCTAATGACTCTTTTACCTATGTTTTTTTTTTACATTTTTTGCCCAGAATGTAACTTTTGGCCTTCTCTTTCCCTACCAGAGTTTTGGGTGAAATTGGCTTGGGGCCAGATGTACAAGTATGTGTAAACTCCAATTTTTACTTGATATCAAACTAGAAATTTTGAAATTTCAATGTAAATGTTGAATGTTCAATGATGTGCATGTTTAAATCTTTAAATTTTAAATCATAAACGAGTTGTCTTTAGTGCGACTTTTTGAAGGCATTTTTGGTGCATTTTTTCGGTTTAATTTCTTTAAAATCCGGCAAGAATACATTGAAAACAGAAGTTTGATGATTAACCTTGCACAATGGAAGTTCCCTAGGGGTTTTTTAGGGTGCTAAATACATATATACAATAAAAAAACCAGTTTAAATAATACAAATGAAGATTTCATCTCAAAAAATTTCTTTGGATTCCACCACTGAAAACTCCAAAAAGTCGCACTAAAGACAACTACAATCATAAATATTTTAGCTATACAAATTCACACACACACACACACACATATCCCCAACGAACCAACGCACCCTGTTTCAAAAAATGACGTACCAGTCCCTGTCCCCGTCCATGTCCCTGTCCCCACGTTTCTTGGCAATATAGGGTGAAGGTTATCCATGTTTCGGCCAAATGGTTCACAAACTCTAAGAAGTTAAAATCTAGGATTGTTGTCACTCAAGCCAGAAATATGACTTATACATGGAATTTTGGGGTCTGGAAAGAGTTACATTCTCACTGTTGTCATCATTTTTTCTCACAAGCACTTTCAAGGGTGGGGAATTAATGAGGATTCTAGTATGTGTTACAACAAATGTTGCAGTTGACAGAGTTCTATCAGATGTAAATGGTGTTGAAGATGCAACGCTAAAGGAAACGCAGGAGCAAATGAATGAAGCATCTCTCAACAGGAGGTTGGAAATTGATGAGAAGGTAAAATATTTAAAGGAATGGAAGGAGAGACTCAAAGATGAACAAATGGTTGGTGTCACCTGTCACCTGTTATTCGACAAACACTTCAATTTTGAAGGGAAACAAGTTCCATATATGTGTTCTTGATGAGAACATGTTTGTGTTGGTGGTTTAATTGTTGAAGCAAGGCAACCATCCGAGCTTGTTAGATAATTATCTTATTCGGATTCAAACTTAGAGAAAAACAACCATTTTAAACAGTGGATGTAAATCTGGCAATGATATACCTATCCTTTCAGAATTGTTTGATTGAGTATTTTGATGGGCAGAGTTTAATCAGCATATAAAGCCCCTCAAATTACAGCAGGGTACCATGTTTTATTATGTCTATGTGACTCAGTTATGACGAAGATGAGCGTAGATAGGTTTGGACCTATTTTCACCATCAAATAACAGTGAAACGATGACCCTTTAACACTTTATCGAGTTCACAGATGAGATTAGACATTGTGATAGTTAGTAAGTGATATAAAGGCTACACGCAACAGTGCTTGATGAGGCTATCTATTGCATCAATGAGTATATTCTTCTCAAACTTCTCAGGTTAGATACCAGATTTCCACTGGTTTTTGGATCCAAACTTGTTCCTGCATCAACAAACCATGTGTAAGTTCAAGGAGAAGTCAACTTGCTTTGGACATTTCCTAGCAGCAAGGGAGCACACTAATCAATCATTATGCTCTGGGTTGATGAGGCTAGGGGCATTATAATTGGTTGGAGTCAATACAAACAATTCATTTTCATTGTTGCTTACCTCTCCAAGAAAAATTTTCAAACTGACTGAGATAACTAATGATCTTCCAGAATAGATGCACATGGAAACCAGAAAAGAGACTCGGCATAAGTTTGGAGAGATGAAAACTGGGAAACATCCTGAAGTCGAAAGAACATGTTTTCTTTCTCTGGATTCTATAAATAACAATATCATTAACTGGCAATTTGAACAGAGTAATCATATTAAATTCAAATAGCCATCTGTTTAAGTACACGCCACATGGGCCCAGAAACCAAGGTCAATTTCTGAAAACAAAGTCTTGGTCTTCCTTTAATTCAAACTTTCAAAGTGGAATGCAGAAAACGCCTTCCCTGACATGCAGGGTTGGACCATACCTTTTAGAGGCAACATCCCTTGCCTTTGTTTCCAGCAGCCTACTGCTTTGGTTTTTAGACATGCTCCTGGAAATTTCCCGATTAGCAGTTGCTCTATGTGCATCAATACCTTCTTTCTGAGTAGATCTGTTGGAAGATCTAAAGAAGGATTATACTCCATCCTTCTCATGAATTTCCCCAGTGGAGGGTTTTTTTTACTTTGGCTTCAACTTTGCAGCTTCAATAATTTTCTTAAAGCAGCTGACACTGCTTCAAATAGCAAATCTGGGCCTTTGTCTGCAGTGTTTGATGAGGGTGAGTATCTTCTCCTCCTCCAAAGGAAGCAGGGAAAAAATAATCATATAAGAAAAATCGGATGCAGAAACTCAAACAGCACTCATTCCAGTTACTTGCAGATACTTCAGCAGTAAAAGAAGTTTTCAGTATTCTTCCTGTCCATAACTATCAGTAAGCCTAAAAATATTTTCAGTATTCTTCCTGTCCATAACTATCAGTAAGCCTAAAATTTTTGTGAAGAAGTCTCTCAATTGATGGAGCTCTTTATACATTCATTTCCACCCATGGGAACATGTGATAGGAGGTAAACATGAACAATGAACATGTGATTTACGAAGTCAGTACTTTTTATAAGACTAATTATCTTTTAAAAAAGAAGCTTGATTTTAAAAAACGATTCATAAGTAAGAAAACAGCTTGAGATTCCGTGGGATTTCCACTGTGAAGATGGGTTATAGTGCTTGGAAAGCTTAGTAACAATATGAATGCATCTAGCGCTTGAACTGGACTCCTCCTGAATTGTGGATTTTTGATCACAACCATAAGTTGGGCCTGCTGCATTCCAGACTTTCCAGCCAGAGCAAGCTGCTCTTGCTCAGCTTCCAATTTTCTTCTCACATCGGAGAATTATGCTCTTGTTTGGCCTCCAATTGTTTTCCAGTGAGAGCAGGCTACTCCTATTTAGTTTTTAACTCAACTCGTTTCCGGCCAGAGAATTCTCTTTTTGCTCCACGTAACAGGAAACACACCCATTTTAACTGGTTTTCCGCCAAAGCAATCTCATCTTGCTCCACATAACAAGAAACAGGCCCGATTTAACTCATTTCCCTAAAGCATTCTCTTCTTGCTCCACGTAACAGGAAACACGCCTGATTCAGCACCTCTAGCAGTTGCTGAGAGTGCGTTGAAGTCGAATGTTGCTGATCCAAAAGGTGGTCTCTATTCATGGGTGGATAACCGTTTCAAAAGTTGAAAAAGCACATGCGTGCCTTGACAAGGGTTTAGGCCTTGACAACTGTATGGTGAGTAAAAAAAGGTAGACGATGGTAAGCAATTAACTAATTCAAAAGTAAAGATAAAAAAATATGTCATGCTCGTGGAGTTCAAGTTATTGGACAGATGTCACAATCCAGTAAAAATGGTTATATCCAAAAGATAGAGACATATGTCATGCTAGTGGAGTTCAAATTATTGGGCAGATGTCACAGTCTAGTAAAAATGGTTATATCCAAATGAACTGATTCAAAAGAAAAGCCTATCAACCTAAAAATAGTGAAATTTATAGCTTGTGATTATCATTTTCCACGTGTACCATCTGACATAACATTTAAAACAGTGTTCCACGGGGTCGCATTCCCCACGGTCGGGTGCACGCACCCCTCGCACCCGGGACGGGGAGTCTCCTGGGGGTGTGTTTCCCCGCGCACCCTTTTTGGGGAGTCTTGGGGAGACGCAAGGGGGTACATTTCCCCAATGTGGGGGATGCGACTCCCCAAAAAGGGTGCTTCTCGGTGTCCCCCTTTTGAAAGGGGATGCGACTCCCCAAAAAGAGTGCTTCTGAAAAAAATAAATAAATAAATAAATAATAATAATAATAATAATAATAACGATTCATTATTCAATGATTCATTTCATTTCTAGCTCTTCGACCTTCGACTGACCTCTACTACTTCGACCTTGACCTCTCTGTGTCCTTGATGTTGATTTTATTTTCAGTGCTAATTAATAAATTATCTATTTTTACTTTTCAGTTGTTGACCTCAGACTGATTCTTTACTCTCGACTTTTAACTATTTTTGAGTTTGAAACTTCTATTTACTATTTAGTGTTCAAAGTTCAAACTTTAGTATCTAGAATCTATTTCTAGTGTGTTTTGCTTTCAATTTCGATTCTAGAATGATGAATGATGAAATTAATTTTTAAACCAATGTACATTGTAGATTTTAGAATGATGAATGATTAATGATATGGAATCATGGATCAATGTTTAAAGATTTCATTATTGAATTTATTTATTGAATGATTATTGATTATGGATGAATATTAGAATAATGAGTGTGTCATATGAATGATGTATGTATCAAAATGAAAGATGAGGATGGATCAATGTATGTCATTATTCAATTCAATTATGAATTTAAATTTTATCATGTGTAGATCAAATTTCAATTTTCAATGTATTGGTATTCATATTAGTATATAGTATATTATTATTAGTCTATTTAATATTTAATATTTATGCTTTCATTATTTATTATTTAACAATGAATATGAACTTGAATTATATATATATATATATATATATATATATATATAATAAAAAATTATATACCCCGACGACTCCCCGCACTCCCAAAATTTTCCTAAAATTTCAGGGTACTCCCACACGTCCCTCTGTGCGTCTCCCCGCACCGGAGTCTTGGTGGAACATTGATTTAAAATAAATATTATATTATATTTAATATAAACTGGAAAAAAATTACATTATTTGAATTATTTTTTATAAATACATTCCCTATGTTCAACATTGCTAGGATGATGGTTTACGTTTATACCTATGTGGCCATAGAATTGTGATTATCAAAAAAAGGAGTGTTGGGTTTAATAATTTCGATGTCAAAATACAATTTATAGTAATAATATATGAATTTGAAGTGTTCAAGAAATAAATTATGTTGTAATTTAGATGAGATTAATTGAGAGAATTATTGATTTTACAGTTTAATATGAGAGGACTTGTAGTTGACATGTAATTTTTTAAAATAAAAATAAACTATGTTTTAAATAGAAAAATAATGTAGGTTATAATAAAATTTTGTAACTAAGATATTCAAACTTTATATTTTTCAAAAATATTTTAACATGAAATTTAAATAAACTATTTGAAAAATGTTTATGTCAACTTCATATATATATCTATCTATATAAAAAGAGTTGTTAAAATAAAATATTTTAATGGTATTTATAATAAAATATTAAATGTGTGTTTTCAATAAAATATTTTAATATGAATTACTATTCACATATACTTAAAAATATTTTAATATGAATTACTATTCACATATACTTAAAAATATATTAATAATAAAATATCATCTTAATTTGTCCTGATAAAATGTCGATGTATATGTTATGTAAAATATTTTAATGTATATGTTATGTAAAATATTTTAATGTCGATGTATAATTTGCAACGGTCTAAAGAAGTGGCCCAATTCTAGCCAGATGACTTGCATCCATGGGCTTGGCAGCAGCGTGGTAGACTATGTTATTTTCGATCTCCCTTTATACAATGAAATAATAAGTTTTGACATCTTAGACGACTCTGATCATAGGCCTTTACTCATAACTCTCAATTTTGTGATGCATAAAGATCGCATAGAAGATAATCCTTATAGTCAAAAGAACTTAATCTTTGATAGAAATAAAAATGATCTATTTCTAAATGAATTAAAAACTAATTTGCTTCCTTTATCTAGTATAAACAACATAGATTACCTCTATCATAATTTTACTGCAACCCTCTCATATTCTATTAAAAAGTTCTTAATTGAAGTCTCAAGTAATAAAAGAAATAGAAAAACCAACATATGGTATGACAAAGATTGTAAAAGTGCGAGGAGAGCAATTAAGGAAGTTGTTGATGAATCTCTCAAAATTGACAAGATAAAAATCTACAAAGCCCTAACTAAAAGGAAAAAAGGGCAATATATTCGTAAAAGACAAGAGAATCTCTTACACCTCTCTAAGGTGGCTCCTAAGAAATTCTGGAGGCAGATTCTAACTAGGAAAACTAAAGATAATAATAAAATTGCTTTACACGACTGGAATTCCTATCTTAAAAAGCTTTATGAATCTCCAAATGCCAAGGATTTTGAAACCTTACTCACAACGAAAGAATTTTTCTCATTATAAGACATTGATTTTGGGGTTAAACGCCTGGAAAATGGGAAAGCTAAAGACATTGAAGGTTACCAGGTGGAAATCTTAAAAATTGGAGGTCCTGTCCTCAGCCCCCACATCCACAAGCTTTTCAACCAAATAGTCAAGCAAGGGTTCCCTAAACCTTGGACTCAGAGCCTCATTATCCCTATTTTTAAAAGTGGGGATACAAATAACCCCTCTAATTATCGGACAATTATGATCAGCCCTCTCTTAGCCAAGATATATGGTACTATTTTGGAAAAGAAGTTGAGCATTTGGCTTGAAAGTGAAGGTAAGCGGGCTAAAGGCCAAGCGGGTTTTAGAAGGCAGCACTCAACAATGGACCACCTCGTTACGCTTAGGATCATTGTGGAGGAATGCCGCAATGATAAATCCAATCTCTTATGTTGCTTTGTGGACTTTAGAAAGGCTTTCGATACGGTTCCTAGAAACAACCTATGGAATAGATTAGAAGAGCTAAATGTTCCTTTCGAACTAAGATCGGTCGCTATAAGGTTATACAAGAATGTAATTTCCAAGTTAAAGAGCAATGAGGGGTGGTTGAAAGATATTAAGTGTAATATCGGAGTTAAACAAGGTTGCCCCCTCTCCCCTACCCTATTTGGAATTTACATCGACAAGCTAGAAGGTTGTTTAGAGGAAGCAGGATGTGCTGGCACGATCTTAGCTGGGATAGTCATCATCCTTCTTCTCTATGATGACGATATTGTTCTTCTCGCAAGGTGCCCATCTGATCTTGATAAGCAACTTAGACTTCTTAAGGATTTCTTCTCTACCATGGGTATGTATGTTAACACTGACAAAACAAAAGTTATGATTATCAAATCCAAGAAGGATACTTACACTAATTTTATGTATGACAATAGTAACTTGGAGGAAGTGTCTTTTTACAAGTACCTAGGAATTGATATTCATCACAAGCTCAACTGGAACTATAGCATTCAGAAAAGGATTAATGGGGGGTGGAAAGCTTATTTTGATCTTGAAAATAATTGTAAAACGGCAAACCTCGTAATGTGGGATAGAAAGAAGTTCCTCTTTGAAACTTTACTCACTCCTGTTATCTTATATGGATGTGAGGTTTGGGGTTGCAGCATCTCTAGAGAATCCTGGAGAAATATTGAGAAAATGCAGAAGCGTTTTATAACTTATAACCTTAAAATTAAAAGAAATACACCCTATCCTATTCTCCTTATAGAAGTGGGTCTTTCCCCTATCGAGAGCCTAGCTATGACTAGGCTTCTGTTGTACAAGCACAAGCTCAATAGCATAGGAGACCATAGACTTCCTAAGCTAGCTTTAAATTCCAGCCAAAACCACCTAAGGCTTAAACGAGGTTGGTATAAAGACACTAGGGCCTGGTTAAACCATTGGGAGATCAACGAGAATGTTGCATTGCAAAACATTAATAACATTAAAAAAAAAATTACTTCTAAGTTCAAAGAAAAAATGTGGTGTGAGAAAGATCTAGCAGCTAAAAGAAAATTAAGATATTATAAGGAGGTCATCAACTCCACCTTAGAAGATCAAAAGTATCTATTTGTTTTAACTAGCTTAAAGAAAAAAATTAATATAGCCAAGATTAGAACGAACTCTCATGAGCTCCATAGTGAAACAGGTCATTGGACAGTTCCTAAAACACCATGGATGGAAAGGATCTGCCATCTCTATGAGAATATGAACATCGAGGATGAAAATCACCTCTTAGAGTGCCCGGCGTACAACCACATTAGAGCTCAATTTCATAATCTTTGTTGCAATTCTGACCTTCCTAGCCTTTTAAGATGTCAAAATTATAGTGAGCTGGGGAGGCTTCTCTCCAAGCTTTTTGAGCATAGGAATAAAATCTTAAATCAAACTAAATAACTCTTTTCTTTAGGTCTGATAGACCAAAGATTGGTCTCAGTGGACGTTAACCACCATCATAATCACATGTTATGTAAAAAATTATGTATTTATCATGAATTTTTTGTATGGTTAAAATGTTAATTAGGTCTTATATATACTCCATTCAAAAATATAATTTAAACAATGAAAAATTACACATTGTATTTTTCACTCTAGAGAAGTTTGCACTTGAAGAAATTTAATCCCTCTCAACCCATATTAGATCTATACTTAAGATAAATCTATGTTAATATGTTATTTAAATGAATTATAAATATTATATTATATTTTAATTAATTTAATTAAAATGTCGATGTATATGTTATGTAAAATATTTTAATGTCAACTATGTATATTATATAACATTTAAAAAAATATATGTATTTATCATGAATTTTTTGTATGGTTAAAATGTTAATTAGGTCTTATATATACTCTATTCAAAAATATAATTTAAACAATGAAAAATTACACATTGTCTTTTTCACTTCAGAGAAATTTGCACATGAAGAAATTTAATCTCTCTCAACCCATATTAAATCTGTACTTAAGATAAATCTATGTTAATATGTTATTATCTGAATTATAAATACTATATTATATTTTAATTAATTTAATTTTTAATAATATAAGGGAGATAAAAATAAATTATGTTAATATGTTATTTAAATGAATTATAAATATTATATTATATTTTAATTAATTTAATTTTTAATAATGTAAGGAAGAGAGATAAAAATAAATTAGTATTCGAATGAGAGATGTTGAAAATTGTTAAGTTATTTTATAATTTAATATTGATTTAAGAGGTAACTATTTTAATTGATTTTGGTTAAATTTAAATACATAATGGTTGATTATGAGTTATGAAATTTATTTGATTAGGCAATTAATTAAATTCAAACATATGCCAGTGGAATGCAAGTCCCACTTTCAGATCCTCAGAATCAAACTCATGTGGAAGCAGGCACCCATCAAATCCGCGTTCGAATCCCACCCACGCATTACATGGCAGACAGTGCCAATCCCACCAAATTTTATTTTATTCTTCAAATTTGTGGTTGATTTAGTGAAGGAAAAAACTTAGTACAGTTATATCCTGGAAAGGAACTCAGATGGTAGAGGAACTGTTAGGATTTTAGTTATTATTGGTTTTTTTTAATATAATTTAAGGTTATTTTAAGTTTTAGTTTTAATGAGAGGGATGTAATTAGGGATATTCAAAATTTTATTTGAAAAAAATAATTGTTTATTAGTCTTTTATTCGACCATGCCATTACCACTTTTATTTTATTTTTCACAGATATAATGATATCAGGGAATAGTATCAAATTTATATGAAAAATAATTATTTATTTTATTGGGCAGTGTTATTATTACTTTATATATATTTATATATATATATATATATATAATATGCACATAAAATAGATAAGGTATCAAATTTATTTGAAAATAAAAATAAAAATTATTCATTTGTATTTTATTGGATCGTTTTATATAAAGAACATACATATATTGTCAAGGCTGTTGGAGATCACAGCGGAATTCATTAAACAATTAACACACAGCAGATTTAATCAAGCACATAAAGACACAGTGATTTTACCGTGGTTCACCCAAACCTCCTGGGCTACGTCCACACAACAGGGCATTGGCAGTCTTTATTAATTCAAACAGGAGATTACATAATTCACACACCCACACACTCTCTCCAAAACATCCGTATGGCTATCTGTTATATAGCAGGAGAATCTAACAGCTCCATAAATCCTCTCAACTCAAATTTAGCATGCATTAACTCCCTCCCAACAAACTGGAGTTAATCTAGCAACAAATTCCTAATTTTTGTCACCTACTGAGATTTTTGCCTATTCTATTCAAAACAGAAAATCTCAACAATCTCCACCTTGACAACAATTAGCCTGATGCCCTGTTATTATTATTTTATCTTTTCTGCAAGCCAAGAGAAGCCAAACACCAACGCAGCTTCTCCAATAAAACTGGTTTCGTGAACATGTCTGCACAGTTTTCCTTTGTATGCACCTTTTCAAGAGAGACTCCCCTTTCAGTGATAACCTGTCTTACAAAATGGTACTTAACTGGAATATGCTTTGATTTACTATGATAGGCCGGATTCTTAGCCAAATTTATTGCACTTTGACTATCACAAAGTAACCTGATGTTGTCCTGTAACCTACCAAACTCACCAAGCAAACCTTTCAACCAAACCGCCTCTTTGCAAGCATGAGAAGCAGCAATGTATTCTGCTTCAGTAGTGGACAAAGCAACAATGTTCTGTAGCTTTGACATCCAGCTGATAGCTCCACCTACAAGAGTAAAGACGTACCCTGAAGTTGACCTTCTCTTATCCAAATCACCAGCAAAATCAGAATCAACATATCCACAAACATATTCACTGCTCCTGTTATAAGTGATACAGTAATCACTTGTGCCTCTCAAGTACCGAAGCACCCATTTCACTACTGACCAGTGTTCTTTACCCGGATTTGCCATGTACCTGCTGACAACCCCAACTGCATGTGAAATATCTGGTCGAGTACAAACCATCGCATACATCAAACATCCTACTACATTAGCATATGGAATTCGAGACATATAATCCTTTTCTTCATCTGTATTAGGACATAAACACGAAGAAAGCTTGAAATGGGAAGCGAAAGGGACTAAAACAGGCTTCACATCATTCATACCAAACCTCAAAAGTATCTTCTCAACATACTTCTGTTGTGATAGCCATAGCTTACCATTGCTCCTGTCTCTGAAAATCTCCATGCCCAAAATCTGTCTTGTTGCTCCTAGATCTTTCATATCGAATGTCCTTGCCATCTGAGTCTTCAACCTGTTGATTTCATCAATGCTTTTGCTTGCTAAAAGCATATCGTCAACATACGACACTAAGATAATGAACATGCCATTTTTCAATTGCTTGAAATACACACAATGATCATATTCACTTCTAACATATTTTTGACTCAACATGAAAGAATCAAACTTCTTATACCACTGCCGAGGCGACTGCTTCAGGCCATATAATGACTTCTTGAGCCTGCAGACAAATTTCTCATTGCGATGCTGAAAAAACCCTTCCGGTTGTTCCATATAAATTTCCTCATCTAGATCTCCATGTAGAAAAGAAGTCTTAACATCTAGTTGCTGTAATTCTAAATCAAACAAAGCAACTAAAGCTAACACAATTCGAATTGAAACTATTTTAACAACTGGTGAAAAAATCTCATGAAAGTCTATGCCTGCTTTCTGAGAAAACCCTTTTGCAACCAGTCGCACTTTGTACCTGTCCTCCGTATCATTCACACCCCATTTCAGCTTGTAAACCCATTTACACCCCACAGTTTTCCTGTCTTTCGGAAGCTCAACCAGATCCCATGTGCCGTTCTTACTCAAGGCCATCATTTCGTCCTTCATGGCTGCTTTCCACTTGTCACTATTTGAACCTTCTATTGCTTCCTGATAGCACAGAGGTTCATTGTCATTAGCGGTCAAAGCAACTGAAGTAACATAATCATCATACCTTCTCGGTGGTCGTTTGATTCTTGTCGACCTCCTTAAGGATGTTTCTGGCTGACTACCATCTGTAGGAACTTCTTGCCGATCAGTATCTGAGACCTGTTCATGATCTAAACCTGAACACTGTTCATGTTCTGATTCTGAAACCTGTTCATGACTAGTATCTGAACTATGGTCATCATGACTATCATTAGAAGTGCTGTCAAACTGAATGTGCTGAAAATCAAATACATCATCCTGTTTCAATTTTCTATCTACATCTAATTGTACAAGAGAGGATTCATCAAACTTTACATCTCTGTTGATGATGATTTTGCGGGTAGTAGGATCCCACAATCTATATCCCTTTGTTCCAACACCATACCCAACAAAGATATACCTTTTAGACTTTGGATCTAACTTAGTTCGATGATGTTTAGGCACTAGAGCATATGCATCACAACCAAACACTCTGAGTTTAGAATAATCACAAGGGTGTCCTTTCCATACCTCTTGCGGAATTTTGCAGTCTATTGCCGTCGATGGAGATCGGTTTATCACATAACAAGCTGTTGCCACTGCTTCCGTCCACAACTCCTTCTGCAACCCGGCGTTACTCAGCATACTCCTTGCTCTCTCTAGAAGAGTCATGTTCATGCGTTCAGCAACTCCATTTTGCTGAG
Source organism: Pinus albicaulis (assembly GCA_034641835.2). Classification (NCBI taxonomy): domain Eukaryota; kingdom Viridiplantae; phylum Streptophyta; class Pinopsida; order Pinales; family Pinaceae; genus Pinus; species Pinus albicaulis. Next base: position 1,364,860,164 of record CM076572.1, read on the forward strand.
GAGTATAAACCGTGGTCTTATGTCTCTCGATCTCTGCATCCTTGCAATAGCTGTCAAACTCCTTGGAAGTAAACTCACCACCATTGTCAGTTCTTAAACACTTTATTGTTCTACCAGTGCTGTTTTCTACCAATGCTCTAAACTGTTTGAAAACTGAAAAAACATCAGACTTCCTTTTCAACATGTAGACCCACACCTTCCTAGAAAATTCATCGATAAATGATACAAAATACGACGAACCACCATATGACGCTGTAGGGGCTGGACCCCAAACATCTGAATGAATATAATCAAGTATGCCTTTACTAGTATGTTTGCCTATTTTAAATTTTTGTTTACTTTGTTTTCCAAACAAGCAATGCTTACAGAAATCTAACTTTCCAGACCTTAGATTAGGAAGTAACTTGTGATCAGCCAAAATTTTCAACCCTCTTTCGCTCATATGGCCCAACCTTTGATGCCATAGGCGAATGGAACTACTGTCATGTTCAGACACAGTAGACACATGAACTGACCCTGTTCTTCCTTCTAATTGAAATAGATTTCCTACTTTCTTAGCTTTCATTACTAGTAAAATACCTTTATAGATTTTCATAACTCCACCTTGAATTACAGTTTTATATCCATTCGTGTCAAGTGCTCCCAGTGAAATTAGATTTTTCTTTAAGTCTGGAACATGTCTCACATCAGTTAATATTCTAGTTGTGCCATCAAACATTTGCAGTTGTATACTTCCTATCCCAACAATATTAGATGTGACATCATTACCCATGTACACGACTCCATCATTAACTGATCTATACGTCTTAAACCATTCTCTATGAATACACATGTGGTTTGATGCACCGGAATCTAACAACCAATGTTGACCATGATTTGACATATTAACAGACAACACTTCGTCACTCATACCTGAACCAGATGCCGAACCTGTATCTGTCGCATTTGCCTCCTTCTTCTCTGTCGAAGAGTCTCCTTTCTTCTCTGTTTGCTTTCTCTTCCAGCAGTCTTTATTCAAGTGCCCCGATTTGCCACAAAACCAGCACTTCACTTTGCTCTTCTTCCCTTTCGACTTTGAACGCGAATCGCTGCGCTTACCTGAGCGTCTTTCTCTAGAACGACCTCTAGCCATCATTGCCTCTGATGTAGAGGTGTCTGCATTCGACCTCTTCCTCGTCTCCTCAGCCTCGGACAACAAGGCTCCAAGCACATCGTTCTCAAAACGGACACTTTGAGTTTTCGCCATCTTGTTTCAGCAAAAAACACAGTAATCTCCAGAACCAATTTTCAAATAAAGAATGCCCTTTTATTTAAAAAATGCCTTTAAAAAAAAATGCCCTTGCCGTCCTTTAAGTGCTTCTCACTGCCTTTAAAAAAAAGAAATTGTCCTTGGACCTTTGCCTTTAAAAGATGCCTTTCAATTCATACAAAGCCCCCAAACTTTTTTTAAAAAAAACTTCACCTTAAAAAAAAACTTTCCTTTAATGTAATCGATTACCCTTTAGCACTTCATAAAAAGCCTTTTACCCAAAAGGAATTTACAATGGCATACAAATTGATTTTAAAACTTCCTTTCCATACCATATCCAAATGGTATTCACATTACCATATCGAAATATCAAATCGATTTATATTTTTTTTTATTGTTTTTAAAAAACATATCACCACCTCAAATCGATTTATTTTCACCACTTAATATGACTTCATATATAGGATAACATATGACTTCATATAAATCATATATAAATCGATTTTTGTTTTTTAAAAAACCACTTCAAACATCGATTCTCCCAAATCGTTTTATTTGTTTAAATACTCATTGACTTCAATGTAAAACGATTTAAAAATGGTATAACTATATGTTAAATATAACATGCAGTGGTAAAGTCTCCGCGCTATATAATATATATATCCAATAGATACCACATGTACCTGGCATCGGATGTTGCATATAATAAAACCACTCAGGCAGTCACAGCGCCGTGGCACCTATCCGTGCCAGATATGCCACCTGCACGCGTTCAACGTTCAGCAGACTTCGGCCTCTTTCAAACTGTGCTCAGCAATCACTGTCAATGGACTTTTCACAACGTCCTTGCTGCATTTCAACGCTGTCATGCCTCTGCGGACACTCAATCAGCCGCCTTTAACTGGCCTTCGTCTCTGATCATTAACGCTGTTCAACGCTACTTAAGTTCTCTGTGCTTCACGCTGCCAGTCAACACGCAGGTTGAACAGCAGTGCGCACCAGCAGCTCCAGCTCCAACAAAAAACCTCTGATACCAATTGTTGGAGATCACAGCGGAATTCATTAAACAATTAACACACAGCAGATTTAATCAAGCACATAAAGACACAGTGATTTTACCGTGGTTCACCCAAACCTCCTGGGCTACGTCCACACAACAGGGCATTGGCAGTGTTTATTAATTCAAACAGGAGATTACATAATTCACACACCCACACACTCTCTCCAAAACATCCGTATGGCTATCTGTTATATAGCAGGAGAATCTAACAGCTCCATAAATCCTCTCAACTCAAATTTAGCATGCATTAACTCCCTCCCAACAAACTGGAGTTAATCTAGCAACAAATTCCTAATTTTTGTCACCTACTGAGATTTTTGCCTATTCTATTCAAAACAGAAAATCTCAACAAAGGCTCTCAAAAATCATATGTTATTTGAGGGAATTGAATTTGGGTGGGGAGGACTTATTATCTTTCCTCCCAACCACTCAAGGTAATCTTAATTGAGTATGCCACTACCACTATATTTGAATGTTTTTGGTTAAATTTTCTTCTTAGTATTAATTGAGCAACATTTTGATTCCTAAAATTTTCACACAATTTAAGGTATTTAGAGGATTTTTATGTACAAAATTTTAGTAACAATAATTGCTATTATTGAGATTTTAGAATTTACATTAATTTCTAAATTTGAAAATCTATCGTAAAAAACCCCATACCTAGGTATTCATATTTTTTCTATATAATGTTTTTAGTTTTTTTTTTTATATCTCTTCATTTCTATATTTATTTAATAAAAGTAAGATTAAAAATTTTGAAAATTAAAATATTGGAAAAAGATGAATACAATTATATATATATATATATATATAAAGTTTGTTTTTTAATATTTCATGTAAAAATGATTATTGAAATATTTTATTTAAATGACAAATGTTAAATAATTCTAATATTTTTTTATTTTAATGTGTGTGAAAGGGTGAGAGAGAAAATCCCATATGGAAAACATAAATAACTATGCATCTCCCTGATACTATGTTTTAGAAAATAGTTTTAATGCAATTTATATATAAATAATATTTAATAAGAAGCACTCAAAATGTCTCACTTTTAATTAAAAAAAAAATTATTGCAATATCATGTGTGTGTGTGTTATAATCTCCTTATTCAAAGGAAAATGATAAATTACATTTAGTAAAGTGCTTATGAACACTTCATTAAAAAGAAAATTTTGATGCCATAAACAACAAATTCCAAAAACACTAAATGCACCCACGAGATAATTAAAAATAAATAAAAATGTTGCACTTATATACCCAATCACCCCTAACCACACAAGGGAGAGTGACTTAGGAAAAAGCATATGCATTTACTTAATTGAAAATGACCATGGAAAGTGGATATAAATACTTTGAAATTGTTGAGTTCCAAAGAGAAATACTTAGGCCTAAACTGCTAAAACACTGAGTAAAAAGATAGATTGAAAGCCACTACAAACTAAAGTAGTGGAATAAATTGAAATAACGAGTTCCAAAAGTGTAAATCCGGCCTTGAACCTATCAAAGAAATCAAGAATGTAAAACGGTCAATGGAAAAACCCTTGAAACTTTCCAAAAGTAGTAATCAATGGGATAAAGCTAAAGTCCCCACCATCAAGATCAAAAGGTCGTGAGAAAATATGTTTGGGGAGAATTCCCCATTGGACACTACAAAGAGGATATGTCGACTACCAAGCATAACTAAAATGAACCACCGAACCACCACATAATGCAAGATGCCAAACTTGTAGAAAATGAGAGAAAAACCAAGCATCGCCACAATTTAGAAAAATCATCCCATCACTAGCACCCAACGCATGCTACACTAGAGAAACCCCAAAATCTTTAAGGAAAAAGGGCCCAAAACACTATGAACTCAGGAAAGTTAGAAACATCATTAAAACCCTTAGTGATGGAAAAGTTCCAAAGTCACCAACACAAGGAAATACATAAGTCATGATGGCTATTATTGTTAACCATTCAAGATCAAGAAGGCCTACAACCTAGAAAAATGAGTTGGCTAGGGTAAAATGATTTGCTAATCAGCTTAAGGGGTTATCGCAATTGATTATCATCAATGTTGTTAAGCAATTTGCTAGCTATATGCAAATGGATACCCCTTTTCAATCCCTTAGATGACATGCACTAGTTTATTTCCAAGTCTAACTCCAAACTTCTCCAATTTTGTTCTAACCAACAATGATTGAACATTATCTTCCTCTCAAAATTCCAAGGCATTCAATTATTTTTTGATTTTTTCAATACTCTTGGTCAACTCATAAAAAAAACCAAAATCCTTGAAGAACATTTTCACCTTGTTTTCTAACTAAACCGAACATTAATGAATCTTGTTTTTTTCTTAGGTTAAAAATATTATGCAAAATCTTTGGGATTTCCTCCTCCTTCTCTATTCTTGTCTTATAAGCTCCTAAAGAAATGCTCTTTTGTATGAATCAACATTATTACATGCTAATTCCTTCTATTATTACAAGCTATTTCCTTCTTGATATATTGTTCAAGCTCCAAATCAAAATCACAAATTGGATTAGAAGGAACATATGTTGTAGAAGAACTATTCCATCTTGAAAGGAAGATAGGGTAGAGAGGAATTGCAATTCACAGGGACTTTCTATAAAAAAACATATTAAATTTTTTCTAGAAAATACCATTTGAATGTTATTTATTCTACTCCATTTAGACATTACATGGTTCCTTGCATGTTTGAGAGATGAATATTTTTTATGGTCATCAAATTACTTATCATAGACACCCTTAACTTGATGTCACATTTAGGTTATGAAAAATTTTGATATCCTTAATTGAAATATCATCAATGCCAATTAATTTCATAGATATAAATGTAAATGAGTTATTTTTATAATTATTTTACTTTTGAATATTTAATATTTCTTTAGTCATTTAATTGAAAATGATACAACAATTTTTCCAACTTATAATCATACATTCTTCCAATTCATTTGCTAAAACCAGTTTCATGTTTGCAGAGAGAAACAGAGACGTTCTCCAACCTAGAATGGTAGAGATGTTATAATGTAATGTTTAACATTTTGACTAATTATATAAAATTTTAATAATAATTCTAATAAGTGTTAATTAAGATATGATTCTAAAAGTTATTAATTTTACTATTAATAAAAAGAAAAAATTAAATCTATTAATAATTTAAAATTATAATTAAATATGGAGCACATTCATAACCTATCATGTTAGGTAGGCTACCTATCTTTTCCATCTGTCCATATTCTCTCTAACTCATTGATCTATTCTCATGATGAATCACAGTGGTTGGTTCAAAACGTCCATTCAAACAAAAATAGATGTGATATTCTACACACAATACAAATCACAGAAGCCTCAAACCTATAATTTTGACTAAGTCAAATTACATAAAAAAATAAAATAAATTTTTGAAAATAAAAGTAAATAAAAATATTAATTTAATGTAGACATTTTAAATCAGTCAAAATAAAATAAAATAATCAAAATAAATAAATAAATAAAAATAAAAATAAATAAATAAATTATAAAATAAAATAATAATAAAAATATAAATCGTATTGAAAACTCATAGTATTGACTTATGATATTTATGTGGAATGTAGTTTATTTAAAGAGGAATTAAACCAGCCTTGCCTAGATCCATCTTAATTCCGAATCTACCAAACACACTTAGTAAATCTCGAATTAAAATAAATCTAAACTAATATTATTAACATTACACAATTTATATTCAATATTAATAAAAATATTCGAAACTAAAAACTTTAAAATATTAATCCTATAAAAAAAATTAACTCTAACCAACTTTTTTTTAATTATTTCCTGAAATTCCATTCATCCCTAATTCTTTTTAACTAATCACATTTACATCCAAATTATCTTTATGCCATTTAAATCTAAAATTATTAATAATAAAACAAAAAATCTTCAGTTACAACTTTTTCACTAACCTCTTTCGATAATAACTTTATGATATAGACACCACACTGATATGGCCGCCTTGCATTCACTTTTTGTTTCAACTAACACGTGGATTCCTTGAGAAATAATGTATATGAAAATGTCGAGAGGTTGGTGAACCATTTCAAGACTTTATCGTCGCTCACGGGCAACCAACGTATTTTTAAAATGGTTGGATTTATAACTTGTGATTATAGTTTTCCACGTGTACTGTCTGACAGAACACAGAACATTTAAAATAAATATTAATGTATTAGATTTAATATTAATTGGAAATTTAAAAAAATACATTATTCGAATTATTTTTTATAAATACATTCCATATGTTCAACAAATATTGATGGGATGATGGTTTACGTTTATACGTCTGTGGCTATAGAATTTTGATTATAAAAAAGTTGGTTGGGTTTAATAATTATCAGATCAAAATAAAATTTATAGTAATTGTATAGTAATTGTTTTTCTATGAAGTTGGTTGAATAAACACTATTTATTCTAATTAATTGAGATACTTTATTTTCGTTTTCTTCCATTAAATGAATTTCTTCATTAAGTGAAAAACTCACATGTAGAAAAGGTTTTTTTGTAGGAGTGATTACTGCATCATCAGCCTCTTCGTCTACTACATGGTTTCAAATCTCGAGGAGCCATTACGGTGACAAGGTGATGTAGTTGAATATATATATATATATATAATAAATTTTGATAGTACTTTTATTCTTTTCCAAAACAGACTTGGTGATATTTAACATTTTTACGATGTCTTAATACTTATTGACTAAATTAATTTTTGATGCAACTACTCATCTGTGGTTGTTGCTAGCATACAATAAAATGGGATCAACCGTCTAAGCCAGGTTGAAACTGGGAATCTTTTTAGTATGTGAGACTAACCTGATAACCAACTACACAAAAAATAATGGAATAGATTTCTTTAATTCAGATATACCCATGTGTTCTACAGTTCCTTTGTTGGCTACAATAAATATCAAAATAATTTCAAGCACCTTCGAAAGGAAATTCACGTGCTTGTTTATTGAAAGTTAGTTCAAACGACTAGGAAACCATTTTTGTTTCTCGTCTCACAATCAAACGAGGGAATTGAACCCTACACTTTCGATATCAAAATCAGGAAACTAAAGGTTGTGTTTTAATTTATCTATGGTATCATATAGAGAGAAGTAGCAGTGTTTTCTATGAACCAAATCTTATTGTTTTTAAACCATGCCAAGCAATGAGGATGTTTGTGAATAAAAGTTCATGTTATATATATATATATCACTTTCGTTTAATTAATGGGTGATGACATATATAGTTGGCATATGTATATAACTAGCCTAGATCCATATTAACCCCAGATCTATTAAGCGTCAAGAGGGATCAAGTCTCTTGTGGTCAAAACCTCTTTTTTGAGTGGAAAACTTGAGGAAATGTTTGCACCTCGAGAGATTTGATCCCTCTCAATGCTTGATAGATCTGAAGTTAAGATGGAACTAAAATGGTTTCATTCATGTCATACAAATTTGTTGAACATATAATTATAATGATCATTTTAAATATGTTAAATATGTCTAAGATTAATTTTGTCAATTTAATTTTAAATTACTTAGTTACCTCAGTTTGTTGAGATGAGAGAAACTGTTAGTAACTTGAATGATAAAAAATGATGAAATAAAAATTTGAATGCAAAGTGACAATGTAACAATGTTGAATGATAGAAAATGTGAATAATAAGAATGTAGTCAATTAAAAACAATCTTCATTGTGATCAATCTCAAACTATTGTCTTCTATTGTTCTTATTGTCACACATATTAGTTTTGCCATCTTTTCATATGGATCATATGAAAAAGGGCAATTGAAATCATAGACCATTCAAATATTTAACTCGAGCTATTGTAGCAAACATCATACCTTGTCTCTTTTTCTCTCCAATATTAATAGTAGCTTTCTCCAAAGTCAATCATTGTGACTTATGGAGTGTTAAACCCAAAATAATTTTCAATTGTAGTATTTTTATATTACCTCGTTTGAATGCAAAGTGATTAACAATGTTGAATGATGGAAAATGGCAATAATAAGAAAGAAGCCAATTACAAATAGTTTACAGTTCCATAAAACAAGCATTATGGGCAAGTGAACATTTTATTTATGATGAAAATTCAAGTTTTGTATTTATGGTTGAATTACTGTAACACAAAAATCAATGCACGTCATCAATAATTTTGATGTGCTTACACTGAAATCAATGCATGATTTTAATCTAATTACTTTGAAATTAATGTACATCCTATGTCTAGTTGCATCAAATCAGAAATCAACATCTACATTGAAATCAATGCATATGGTGCAACACAATCAAATAGGTTTAGAAATCAACGTCTATATTGAAATCAATACATCTAGTGCAAGCAATAAAATAGGATTAGAAATCAATATCTGCACTTAGACCAATGCATCCAGTGCAAGCAATCAAGTAGGAGTAGAAATCAACATCTACACTGAAATGAATGCATCTAGTGTAAACTATCAAATAAGATTAGAAATCGACATCTACATTGAAATAAATGCATCTAGTGCAAGCAATCAAATAGGATTAGAATCAACAACACTAATAAATACATCTATTTTAGTGAAAAACCAGAATATTCATGAATTTCTAGATCTAGCTTCTATGTCTGTATTTGTCTCTATGTGTCTCTTTCTTCCTCCCTCCCTCTCTACTTTCCATCTTTATATCTATGTCCCTCCTTTCCTTCTCTCTTTCCCCCTCCCTCTCTCCCCCATCTCTTTCTCTACACCTCTCCCTCACTCTCTCTATCTCTTTCTTCTTCCCTCTCTCCCCTTGCCATCTATATCTATACCTCCCTACATCTCTCCTTATTTGTCTCTCTATATCACCCCCCTAAATGCATGTCACACTCTCTCTCCCCCTCCATATCTATCTCTCTTCCTCCTGCCCTCTCTTTGTCTCTCCCTTCTTCCATCTATACCTCTATCTCCCTTTGTCTCTCCTTCTTTATCTCTATATATCAGCCCGAAAACATACACACACTCTCTCTCCATATTTATTTATCTATATATCTATCTCCCCCTCTCTCTCTTCTGCTTCTCTCTCTTTCTCTCTCTTCCACTTCTCTTTCCTTATCTATCTCTCGTCCTCCCTCCCTCTATTTGTCTCTTTCTTCTGCCCTCTCTACCCCCTACATCTATATCTCTATCTCCCATTGTCTCTCCCACTTTTTCTCTCTATCTCGCCCCCCAAACATACACATACTCTCTTCACACACACACACACACGCACACACACACACATAGACACATGTTTTATTATAACTAATAATTTAATTAAACTTGAGTTTAATTCGAAAACATGTTTGGCGAAGCCCCCAATTTCGGCGCTACCTCCAAAATAGCGGCCTTAACTGAAGTTTCTCCAGTTTTAGTGGGGTTTCCTAGGCCAGAATTGAGGAGGCCATAACTTTTGCAAACTTCGACCAAATTGGGAGCAAGAAGAGTCTATTTTGGATGATTTGGACATTCTGAACACATTGAAGCAGGTTTCAGGAGCAGTAGATGAATGCAAATAGCACTTTTTCACATTTGATCTAATATAAAGGCCCAATCCATGTAAGCTGGACCAAGGAGATGTAGCGCAGGAGGGGTGAACTCCTTCATCAAAACATTGTTTAATTGGATCATTTGATGGTTTGTTGTACATTTTATTGTTGTTGTTCAGAATCATGTTTTAATGTTTAAATTGCACATGAATTTAACATAGAACTTGATACATTTACATGTTTAACACTCACAAACACCTCAAGAAACCTATGCACATGAAGCAAAAGATCAACAAATTGTTTAATATTTTGAAGGTGAGATTAGCACAACAAAAATAAAATTTAGATTCAGATCAATAAACCATGTGAAGTCTAGCCTCAAAAATAAGTTTGAAATGACAAAATTAGGACACTTGCATTATTTCCTTAGTCTTCAAGTCTTGCAATCCAAAGAAGGTACTACCCTTTCTCAGTCCAGGTATGCTTGTGATCTTCTATGCCACTTTCACATGGAAGACTATAAGCCAACCCCTTCTCCCTTTCAGTCTGGATTCAAGCTTTCATTCACTCTTCTTCCCATGAATTTGATGCTACCTTATATCATCAACTTGTTGGTAAAATTTTGAATCTAACCCATACTCGTCCTAACCTTTCCTTCGTCGTTGGTCTTGTTTCTCGGTTTATGCACAAACCTCATGAAATTCAATGCAAAGAAGCTAAAATAATACTTCGATATGTTCTAGGTACAGTTAATTTCGGGATTCATTGTAGTGCAAGAGCATCTCCACCATTGGTTGGTTTCACTGATTATGATTGGGTTGGTGACCCAGATGATCGAAATTCGACTGCAGGTTATGTATTCACTCTTGGTTCAGGACCTATTACATGGTCTTGTCATAAACAAAGTTTCATCTCTCTTTTTTTGTGTAATATCCCAAAATGAGATAGTTTACTAAATTTGCATCAACATGTCGTAATTATGCCATAAAATCACATGCATTTAACAGAAGATTTCCATGTAAATAAACATGCAAATACATGTAATTCCATAACACCATAATGCAGGAAAATATCTCAACTTTATTATAATATCACTAGGGTTACAAGCTGAAATGAAAGATATCTCAGATAACTGAAATACAACTGGCCTCATGAAAACCTGCTGCACTGCTACACTACAATGGCCTCCAAAACTAAACTGCTACACTCTCCCTCCGGCAACGGCTACCACTGAATCCACTGAAGCACCTATTGAAGACCTGAATGATCTTCACTCCAATATCTCTAAAGCTCTGTGAAACTTCTGAATGAAGTCTCCTCAAAGAGAGTTGGGTTTCCGTCCAACACTCACAAATCACCCAAGGGTTCCGTCCTGGGCTACGGCTGAAGTAGAGAACCACGTCTCAAACCTCTCACACAATAAAATGATATGATCCAAAGATATCCTTCAATGGCCTCTTCCCTTTCTTTTATAGATCTCTTGGATCCTTCTAGAGCCTTATTTTATTATTATTTTATTCATGGAGCACTTTTCCCTCTTATTAAAATATTCCTTTTTAATGCAGAAAAGAGTAAATAGGCTACCACGTCTCCTCCGGTCACTAAACCTCTTGTCCAACCGTCCCATCGTGTAGGTATCCTCATCTCGGTTCCAATGAGCTATTACACTAAGGTGTTCTACCATGTATTCCTCCTGAAATGCCACCTTGAGCGTAATTAACTGAGTTAAGCCCAAAAATAGCTCAATTTTCCGAAAGTTGTCGGAATGCACTGGAACGAAAGGCAAGATGCTTGGATGATGGAATATATCAAGTGAATGCCACCCGACCACATAGAAAATCCTCAAAAATCCTCCAAAAATCCCCTAGGCCTGCTAATGACACCAACCTGTACCTGTGACCTGTATGCTCCTAACTCTGGAAGTCCATCCTAGCCCTGTCATAGGTGACACCAAAAAGGAAATATTATAGACCTTCCACCCCAAGATTTCTTGCCCTCAAGCAATCCAAATATGTGGTCCACCTTGTTGGCCTGATGCAACTGAAACCCAATGCCCAGATTCCATAGAAACCTCTGGGTGTTGCTATGCACCTGTGTCAAACCACCAGGAATAGACCCCTCAATGCCGAGATCCCAAAATGATCTCTCACAGGACCTGTCATCAAACAATCCTCCCAGATCCCAACGGCACCATGGCCAAACATCGCCCAAGTCCCGCGGCTTGGACTTTGCACTGCCTCTGGCTATAGTTGATACCCCATGAAGTGAAGTCTACCAACAAGCATCAATGCTCTGTGGCCCCTGTTGTGATGTACCTATAACTATATAAGTTGCCCCACCAACTGCGTACCAACTCATCACCTCTCTCCAATCCAATTCTGGAATCAATCCAATGTTGATCCTGCTCTCCTGAAAACGGGGTGGCATGCTGAAGAAATGACGACTTGTGCCCCACTACCCGTTGGAATCCGTAGCATCTGCTATGTCCAAGCACCCCTGCTCCGTTGTACTCCCTACAAAGAATATTGTACCATCAAGTGGGTACCAACTCATGATCTCTCACTAATCTATCCTGGAATAAGAATCCAATGTAGTGACAACTGTATATGGAACATGCCTGGAGTGTTATCGCCAGTCCGTAATCAACTCACGTTGCTATATCCCCTTTGTCGATGAGATATGCCTACAAAAGAAGGCCCTTTTCTCTATAATGGGCCAAAGTGGGCAAGATATGCTGCAAGCCCCATCGATGTACTCTGGGAGAGTGCTACTCCCTGAAATTATTGCAGCTCTGTTGACTGCATGTGCATCTATCTGCACCTCATCAATGTGTCGGCCCAAAGATGGATGATCCACCATCTCCAACAGCTCATCCCTCTCCTGATCGGGAATGTAATGCTCCTGATGTGCACTAGCCCCCTGCAGAACTATCCCATCAACCTCCAACATCTCCAGAGGATATGGACCTGCAACTGCTATCACCGTACTCGGTGTCTGTGCATCTGACTGCTCCTCCTCACTAGCTGACCCCAATGTTAGCCGCATATCCATCATAGACTCAATGTGAGCCTCCATCCGGCTCTCCCCCAAAGGACTATCATGCATGATGTGCGTAGTATCCTCCTATGATGACTCATGCTCCATCATATGCTGCTCCGGCTGAATCGTCACAAGTGATTCATCACCCTGAGTATCTCTCATAGAGTCACCTGACTGCTCACCCTGCACACTGGAATACAGCTCCGGCCTGCTGTCATAATCTATGCATGACTGCTCTTGCTCCCTAGAAGCATCCTCATATGATCCCATGGACTCATTTGAAGAAGAGTCCTCATCCTGGCATACAGAATGAATTCCCTTCTGTTCTACCTCCACCACTTCATCTGCATCACTCAAGCATGAGTGATCAGGCCCCCAAGGTCCTTTGCAAATGAAGCAAAGTCCCTTCCCTTCAGCTCATTTCAGCTGCCTGATCCACCAAATTGAAGCAACTCCTCCCTGGTAAACTGTCTCCTGAATATCCCAATATTCTGCTCAACCAGCCCTTGGGCTAGCTCATAAGCAACAAGTGAGACCAACTGCTCTCTCCTCCAAATGCTCAACAACCTGGTCTGCAACTCTCGACAAATGGTCTCACAGTCTCTCATACATGACGAAAGGATGGACTGCATGTGTGCTATGACGGTGTGAGGATGATGTCTCATAATGCTGAAGAAGCATCGGAACATCTGCAAAATCAAGTAATCACACTCAAGATCAAACATGATGACATACATCTCAAATGTGACCATACTCCCTAAAATCTCAAGCTTCATCCCGAAGGTAGAGCCTGCATTGTTATCCAAATCCTGAAATTTTTCTACTATCAGTTTGAAAACTCTTTTCATAACATCATCATTGTAGGGAGGAAAGGGTGCTGCTATCCTCAAAATATCACTGAAACAAGAGGCAGTTATAAGCTTGACTCTCTCACTTGGATGCTCCAAGAATATGGCTTGTACCAATGCAAGCATAGATGGCTCCAATGTCCAATTTAAACTACAATCAGATTGCTCTATCTTTGAAAGACAGGATTCCATTCTCTCCAACATGGGAAAGTCATTTTCTGATCTTCCATTCTTTAATTCCATCCCAAGTGCATAAAGCCAATTTCCCACTTCTCTCTCCTTTTCTAAATTCCTCGGGTGCCTTTGTTGGAGAAAATTATATGCCTCCTTGGAGAAGGGTCTGTTGTTTGGTTTCAAGGAACTAACTTCTGCATTGTTTAATATTTTTGGTCTTTGGTTTAGATCGCAACCCACTAAGGCACTATTTTGTTGATCTAGGAGTTGTTTTAAAAACTTCATTTTTTCAACAACATATATGGAAGTAATAGTGGTTCAGCTGCACTTGCACAAGGCAAGATACAAGCACAGGGAAAACTACAAGCACCAAGTGATGCAAGCAAATCCAACCACTCCAATAATAAGCTCCTCCAAAAATTGCACTGTTGTGAAAACTACTCAAAAAATTCTAGGAATTTGGGAAGGTGATCCTTGCCTAAAACCCAGAAAAACCCAGAAAGGGTTTCCTCTCATTCTAACCTTCAAAATCTGACCCTTTTTAGTTTGGCCCTCTTCCAATTTCGTTTTCTGGCACTGCAGCTGCTACTAACAATCATTTCTCTCCTAAATCCCAGTCAGCCTCCTCAAATGGCTCTCCTATCAATCTCCCAACACCCCAGCTCTAAAATCCCACCAATGAAGCTCCCACAAATGAGCCTCCTCCAATGACTGCGTAGGCCCTTCTAACCAAAATAGTTGAGATGAAATTTGGCCTCCAAGATAATCTGTCGCATAGCTATGTTGGCCCTCAACTCTAGAATTTTGGCCAAATTTGTCGTTTTTCGAATCCATCTACGGTTTTCATAATAAAATTCGTATAGAATGGCCAACACAATTTTTTCTGGGAGTAATCCCGAACCATAATAGGTGCAATTGAAAACTGGAAACCTGCGGGTTGATCCAAGATTGAAGCTCTGATACCACTGTAATATCCCCAAATGGGATAGTTTACTAAATTTGCATCAACATGCCGTAATTATGTTATAAAATCACATGCATTTAACAGAAGATTTCCATTTAAAATAAACATACAAATACATGTAATTCCATAACACCATAATGCAGGAAAATATCTCAGCTTTATTACAATATCACTGGGGTTACAAGCTGAAATGAAAGATAGCTGAGATAACTAAAATACAACTCACCTCAAGAAAACTTGTTATACTTCTACACTATGATGGCCTCCAAAACTGAACTCCTACACTCTCCCTCTGGCAACAGCTACCACTGAATCCACTGAAGCACCTGTTGAAGATCTGAATGATCCTCACTCCAATATCTCTAAAGCTCTGCGAAACTTCTGAATGAAGTCTCCTCAAAGAGAGTTGGGTTTCCGTCCAACACTCACAAATCACCTGAGGGTTCCCGTCCTGGGGCTACGGCTGAAGTAGAGAACCACGTCTCAAACCTCTCACACAAGAAAATGATATGATCCAAAGATATCCCTCAATGGCCTCCTCCCTTTATTTTATAGATCTCTTGGATCTTTCTAGAGCCTTATTTTATTATTATAATATTCATGGAGCACTTTTCCCTCTTATTAGATTATTCTAATGCAGAAAAGAGTAAATTGGCTACCATGTCTCCTTCGGTCACTAAAACTCTTGCCCAACTTTCCCATCATGTAGGTATCCTCATCCTGGTTCCAATGATCTATTACACTAAAGTGTTTTATCATGTATTCCTCCCGGAATGCCACCTTGAGTGTAATTACTGAGTTAAGCCCAAAAATAACTCAATTTTCCGAAAGTTGTTGGAATGCACTGGAACGAAAGGCAAGATGCTCGGACGATGGAATATATCAAGCAAATGCCACCCGACCACATAGAAAATCCCCAAAACTCTTCCAAAAATCCCCTAGGCCCGCTAATGACACCAACCTGTACCTGTGACCTATCTGCTCCTAACTCTGGAAGTCCATCCTAGCCATGTCATAGGTGACACCAAAAAAGGTAATATTACATTTCAGCAAAAGAAGAGTATCGTGGTGTTGTTGAAGCCAACAAGGAAGCCATGTGGCTTCGTTAGATCCTGTATGAATTTGGTATTCATCAGTAGCATCCAGCTACACTTTGGTGTGATAATCAGAGTGCCATTCAGTTATGCAAAAATCCAGTTCAGCATCAGCGCAGCGAACACATTGAGTTACACATGCACTTCATTAGAAATCTCATTCATGATTGTGTTCTTGAAGTGCACTATTGTTCAACCAATGATCAAGTTGTTGATATCTTTACACAGGCTCTCGCAGAAGCGAAGTTTACCAAACTTTGATCTATTCTTGGAATTCATGAAAGTTATCATTAAGGGGGGATAGGCTCTAATGCCTCCTTCCTTCTCCTATTGTGTCACCTTTGTAAATCCTTCAATCCTATCCCAAGTTGTTCTTAAGGGGGGATGTTAGGATATTCTGACACATAGGAAATAGCTAAGTATAACTTGTTCTAGCATAAAGTTAGGTAAAGTGTGTTTCTTTAGTATGTACTAAATTTGTAACTTATAATCTGATGGTCACGATATGTAGTGATCCGTCGGTTCATTCTCTCCTCGGTAGTACCAACATTTGATCTGTGGCTTAACACCCGATTAGTCCATGATCTATATTTAAAGAGCATGGAGGGTCATTTGTCCAGTGACCGTTTATGAGAGAAGCTTATGTAAATTTTCTTTATTTATATTAATAAATTGCCTGAAGTGGTCGCGTTGGCTCAGGTCGTGGATTGTTTCCCTGTTTGAGGGTTTTAACTACATCAAATATTGGTGTAGTGATTTGTGATCTGTTTGTGAGTGGTGAGCTTTAGTGTTTGATCTAAGGAACTTACCCTGTAAACAAGTGAATTAATCGCTTAAGCATGGGGCATTAACCAAATTTATCATGATTTTGAATTGTCCACATAACACTTATTGCCTCGGGTGATGCTCACAGGGGTGAAGAAGTGGGATTGATACTAGCTCTATAAATCACGCAACATCAATCATCTCCTCTCGGAATTTCACCCAGTAACGAGAGCTTCCCAAGGGGTCACCCATCCTGAGACTCCTCTGGCTCAAGCGTGCTTAACTGTGGATTTTTCACCACATTCAAACTCACTTATCATCCTACCCCATTTGCAATACCTTAGAAAGTATTGTACCATATGAACTATTCAATTAAACCTCTCTTCAATATTTGTATCTAAGCATGGGGCTTTCGCAGTGCATCATATTAGATATCATTTTTGGGATTAACTAAGTAGAGTAAATCATTAAACTATGACCATATCCATGAGTGTTATTCTTAACTTACCAAATTTCTCAATATTTTCAATAGTTCACATATCACTCATTGCATCAAGTTAGGGTGAATAAGTGGGATTGATACTAGCGAAAGAAATCACACAACATCGATCATCATCTTTGGGGCTTGCACCCGGTAACCAAAACTTCCCAAGTCACCCATCCCAAGACTCGTCTGGCTCAAGCACACTTAACTATGGATTTTTCCCCACAATCAAGCACACATAGCTTGCTACCCCATTTGCATAACCTTAGCAAGTATTATATCGTATGAATTATTCAATTAGAGCTCTCCTCACTCTTTTCATTTAAGCATGGGGTTTTTGTAGTGTAACAAATTAGATATCATTTTCGAGATTAACTAACTACATATATTAAATCATTAAACTATGACCTTATCCATGAGTGTTAATCTCAACTAACTAAATTTCTCATGATTTTTAATATTCCACATAACACTAATTGCATCGGGTGATGCTCACAGAAGCGAATAAGGGGGATTGATATTAGTGAAATAAATCACACAACATAAATCATCACCTCTAAGGCTTTCACTTGGTAACCAAAACTTCTCAGGAGTTCACCCATCTCAAGACTCATCTATACCAAGTGCACTTAAATGGGGATTTTCCCCCAAAATCAATCCCACTTATCTCGCAACTCCATTTGAAAAATCTTAGCAAGTATTGTAACATATGAATTATTCAATTAGAGCTCCCTTCACTCTTTTCATTTATGCATGGGGCTTTCGCAGTGCAACATATTAGATATTATTTTTTGGATTTAACTAATTGTGTGGAGTAAGTCATTAAACTATGACCATATCCATAAGTGTTAATATTAATTGACCAAATTTCTCATGATTTTGAATAGTCCACATAGCACTCATTGCATTGGGTGATGCTCACAGGGGTAAATGAGTGAGATTGATACTAGCGTAATAAATCCAACAACAACAATCATCATGTCCAAGGCTTGCACCCAATAACGAAAACTTCTTGGGATGTCGCCCATCCCAAGGCTCCTATGGCTCAAGCATGCTTAACTATATATTTTTCCTCGCAATCAAGCCCACTTAGCTTGCTACCCGCTTGCAAAACACTAGCAAATCTTGTACCATACAAAATTTCAATTAGAACTCCCTTCGATCTTTTGATTTAAGCATGGAGCTTTCATAATGCAACATATTAGATATCATTATCGAGATTAACTAACTATGCCGTTTAATTCATTAAATTATGACCATATCCATGAGCATTAAGTCTCAAATGATGATCCAAATTGAATAATTATATATTTTTTTAATCCATCTCGATGCATTCGAAGTGGAAAAAGTGGAGGAATCAACTCACGGGACTATTTTTACCTGCGGGGCCCAGTTTGGAAAAACATGGTCTAAAACCTTCCGAAAGCTTTTTGAGGCATCAAACAAAATTTTGGGGGTTTAAAAATTTGTTACATTAGTGAAACATAAATTATTGGTGTTCTACACAAATATATCTTTCCAAAGGCGCAAGAAGCGTGTGAATCAAAGTCTGTATGCAAAAGTTATGCCACTCGGAAGTTGACCTTCCCATTTTCACACCTATAGTTCAGGAGGATGTTGTGTCAACCCCCATTATTCATGGGAAAGGGGCTAGCGACGTGCTTTTGATGTAAAAGACTCTAGAATATTCTATATTTTAACTCTAGTTAAGAGTTGATGTATTCAAATTTAACCACTATCAAGCTATCAAGTTGCGTTATAACTGAACCACTAGGAGAAAGAGGCATTCCATTCTTTCGAGAGAATTTTTGTTCCATAGCTGAGAAAAGATAGCCATAAGAGATAGGAGTTAGAGAACATAGAGAGGATTTGTACACTGTAGTAGCCCACGGGCCATAAGCATTATTTCTTTGTACCTGCAACCATATTTTCTAGACAAATAAAGAGAGCGAAGCAACCTCACTGTCCAGCTAGGTTTTCTCCCGAAAGGGTTTCCCATAACATATTTTATGTCTTATGTGTGTGTGTGAGCTTATTTTTTCGTTCTCTATTTTTCTGTATAATTTCCATTCACATGCATGTGCTAATTACAGTAAAATCTACAAATCTAGAAATTAAATAAAATGTAATAGTGTAGAACTTCAAACTTTTAATATAATATTATCAGATTTGTTGTGACAAACTATCCAATGGAATATCCACGAAAATTTCTCAAATTTCTCAAGTGACCAAATTTCTCATGATTTTGAATAGTCCACATATCACTAATTGCATCAAGTGATACCAATAGGGGTGAAGAAGTGGGATTGATACTAGCGGAAATAAATCGCACAATATCAATAATCACCTTAGAGGCTTGCACCCCATAAGCAGAACTTCCTAGGAGATCACCCTCCCAAGACTCCTTTGGCTCAAGCATGCTTAACTGTGGAGTTTTCTCCACAATAAAGCTCACTTAGCTTTTTACCCCATTTTCAAAACCTTAGCAAGTATTATACAATGTGGACTATTCTATTAGAGCTCCCTTCACTCTTTTCATTTACGCATGGGACTTTCATAGTGCAACATATTAGACATCATTTTTGAGATTAACTAATTGAGTAAAGTCATTAAACTATGACCATATCCATGAGTGTTAGTCTCAACTGACCAAATTTCTCATGATTTTGAATAGTCCACATAACACTCATTGCATCAGGTGATGCTCACAGGGGTGAAGTAGTGGGATTGATACTAGAAAAATAATCACACAGAATTAATCACTCTTGGTAAATAAAATAAGCTAAAAAATATTTTAATTAGATGAGGTTAATATTTAAATTGTTTTATAGATTTTGGGGTAGCTTATTTGGCAAGCCTATGAAATGTGAAATGTGAGCGAAAGGTCCCATGTTCCATCCCTTGGCTATGAACTTTTGTGTTATTCTTGGGGAGGAAGGTTGCCCCTAGGTGGTTGTAGTGGTAGTGGTCAAAATCGACCTCGTATCATGTGAGTACAAAACTGACACTGTTGATGATTCCCCTAGCAAAATATATACATTTAAATTGTTTTTAAAAAGTTTGAACTTACTTTACACAAATTTTATTATAATTTTTTAGGATTTAAATATTTTTTTAAATGAAATTTTAAATAATTAAAAATTACCTATTTAATTTAAATAAAATAATAACCCACAAGGAGTACAATAGATGACAGTGATCGGGTGTACTGTTAAGGCACTATGTGATGTGAAGGTTACCAGTTTGAAACTCCATGGGCAAAAGTCTAGCCATGTTAATCGTTGGTGTGGCCCATGCGTGGTGTGATCCCCAGGTGATTTTGATGGCTTAGATGCCCCTAGATCGTAGTTTCTCAAGCCAAAAATTAAGGGCGTAGTCATCTTAGGATTCACACAACTTAGCAAACAAAAATAATAATAATAAATTAACACAATTAAAAGCAAAGAAACACAATTAAAAGTGGAGGGAAAATACTAATTTAAAACTTATACATAAAGGGTTAGTTTCCACAAAGCTTTGGATTTAGCAATATGGACTCTATATTCATACTTAAAGGAGAAAACAAAAACTGAGAGTGAAAATTGTGTAATTATTTATATAAATTAATTATGAAAACTAAGCGAGAACAAAGTATTATAAGTAACTTTATATTTTAAAGTAACGATTTTTTTTTTTATTATTAATTATATTTTTTTGTTTAAATAAATGAAAAGAAAAATATATAACTCTATTTATTAAGAGTAAAAAAATGGATATTTTTAAGAATTCAAATATTATGCTTGCTTATAATATAATAAGTGACCATATTATATATATATATATATATATATATATATATATATATATATATATATATATATATTATATATATATATATATATATATATATATTATTAATTTAATTATATTTAGATTTAAAAAAAAAAAAAGACAAATTTTTAATCAAATGAACAATTTTATTTTTTTTAAATACCACAAAAATAATTTTACCATTCTGTCATAACAATATTTCCTTAAACATTTCCATCCTTTAAAATCCAAAATCAACCTTTAAAATGAGTTGGAGATAACCTTCACACTATAAAACTTAATTTGGGCTTGTTATGGCAATGGTGTGCAAGGGTAGGCTCCTTATAGAAGCAAGCTTCAAGATGTAAGCTTCCTAACTATGCCCTATATACTCCTCATACATTATGATCTCTCTCCTTGGCACACATGCATATGTGAATACGATTTTTTTTTTTTTTCAAAATAAGACACTAATTAAGAGGAAGTCTTTACTTACAAACTTATCCATTAAACAAGCTAAATAAGATCCCTTGCTCCAATCTTAACCGCATGAGATGATTGAAAACCAAACTTAAACGTAAATATGTGTATATGGATGAACTTCTTCTAAACCCAAGCATGTGTATATAGGTGAAATTCTAAACTTGAGCATGTGTGTATGAATGAACTCACTCTGATTGTAGTAAGAGGGGATCTCCAAATAGGTACAGTGAGCTTCAAACATATTGAGTTTAGAAAGTTTATTTTAGATACTTACATATGGAAGTTTTCAATGTGCGTGAAAGACTTCCAAAATCAACATTATAATACTTCAAAACACGGGCCTTTTCAAAATGCACTTTAAATGTTGTGTGAATACTCCTCCAAAATGAACATAATGGCATCTATTTGAGTGGCATAGGTATGCATGAAGAGCATGGGAAGAAACCCAAAACCATATCTTCCTAGCCCATTACCATGTGCTACAAGTGATGTGAGGAATGGCTCTTCCAAGTGTTGTGGTGTGAATACTCCTCCAAAATGAACATGATGGAATCTATCTAAGTGGCATAGGTATGCATGAAGAGCATGAGAAGAAACCAAAAACCATATCCTCCAAACCTATTACCATGTGCTATAAGTGGTGTAAGGAATGGCTATTGGCAAGTGCAAAAGGCTACAAGAATGGCCAAAATGGCCTCCAAAATTTTTCCGAGCGGCTTTCTTGATCCCTTAAGAATGGTGAAAAAGAGCTTCATAATTTTCTAATCATGGGTCAATGGACTCCAAAATATTCTCAGAGTGTCCCTCTAGGTTTGGTAAAGACCCTCTTCTAATTTGGCTAGAAATGTTTGTAAATTGTCTAAGCATGAGCCAATAAGATCCTAAATAGTCTCCAAGTGTCCCTTTAGGCTTGTTCAATATCCTCTTCCAATTTGGCTCAACAATATGGTAGCAAATCTTGAAAAAAACCCTCCAAAAGGGTCTCGATAAAATGGCGTAATGTATCTTTTGTCTATGGTTTCAAAATGCTCTCTTATTATGTGCAAAGTGGGCTTTAATCACCTTAACATTTGGATTCCAATTATCTTTAAAAAAGGTCCATTTTTCATATCTATATAAATATAAATATTTTATTTTTCTATTTTTTATAAATAATGTTAGTCATTAAATATAGAGATAAAGTTTGTAATACTAAGAGGTTGGGATACACACACACACACACTAGTGTAGATCCATCTTAACTCTGGATTTACCAAGTCCCAAGAGAGGTCAAATATCTTGAGATAAGAGATTTGATCCCTCTCGGCACTAGGTAGATCTGGAGTTAAGATGGAACTAGACTTGTTTAATTATTAATTTTTATTGAAATTATTATAATATGTGTATAAATTGTTCTCTATTTTATATTTAAAAGAACTTTATAAAATTACTTTAAAATATATATTGATTTAAAATGTAGAACATATTTCTAGATATTCACCCAAATTTTTAGATAATTAATATAGATAGATATAAGTTATAAATTATAGATTTAATTATAAATTAAGTGAGTTAATTAAATAACCATAATTTAAAAATATAAGTTAATAAACTAATTTAGGAATTTGTACTTAATAAACCTTATACACGAGCATCGACATTCCCAATTTAAATATTATTCAAGTTTGACAAATGAATAAATTAGATAATCTTAAGTTATATTATCATAATTTTTTTGTCATAGTAAATTAATAACTCATTAAAATAATCTAAATAAAATAAATGAGAAAACAAACCGTATTTCCAAATTTTTTTTTTTCATATTATTGAATAACATATTTATGATATAAAATTTTATTGGCAAAATCATAAATGGTGTCAATTTCATATGCTCATAAAGTGATCGAATTTGTTGGAATCTTATATTGCACTATGCTAATTATTTACTATAGTTAACAAAGTCAAAATCTTCACGTATCCACAAAGAAATTGGAAGAGTAGCCATGGTACATAGATCACACACAAAATAATTTGTATCTTATCATTCAAAACCAAATTACATCCCACATATATAGTGCTTATGAGATCTAACAAATTCCAAACAAGGATATTACTTGTTGAATATCTCAACAACTCAACCAACCAACAAACCAAATCTACATATATACTAATGTAAGCATTATTTCCAAGCCCCTCCCTTAACGCTTACATTACAAAATTAACATTACATGAATCACAAATTGCATTTCACATATAACTCACATTTGTCTAATATGGTCTTCATTTGCACTTCTACCCACTCTAAAATCTCACACACCACATTCTTTCTCCACAAAATATTCGAGCTTCCCACTTGACTAATTTAAGGTACAATTTTCCCTGACCATCATTAATGAACTTGTAAGATCAATAATATTGATAGGCTCAGCTCGTCGGGGCTTCCACGATAAACATTGTCAAGTAATTAACCACTATATTGACATACCATCATCTATTAAATATTTTGCTTTCGACTATCTGTTAGTTGCTAGGAAGGCAATTTGGATACTGAATGTGTTCAAAAATTGATCATACAACTTGATCTATCTAACACAAAAGGATCGCATATTATAAGTTGTAGTCGTTGTTTAAAGGTTTATGAGCGCCATGAACAATAAATCGTAACAATATATAAACATAATCAAACTAGTGGTGTGTTCGACGGTTTTTGAGTGCGAAGAATCACTAATTTGAATTTTGCAACACTATTCAATACTTGGTTCTGCACTTTTTACAAACATAATGAAAAATTACTTAACAAAGAAACCAAAAAATCTCACAAGACCAATAATCATGAAACTATCCTCTGTCATATGAACATAAACAAGTCTCCTCATTCCTCCGCACACAAATACACTTCCATCTAGTTCGCTCTCAGCGATTCGATTCACTCAACGGTCGTCGATTTCAGGGTTTAGGTCATAGCCATTCCTTCACACCCTTCCACACAATTTTTTGTGACAAAACACCATACACCAAGTTTAAACAACAAGTCCTTCCTCTAAACGTATTCCAAGCTTGACCATGGTTTCCACCTTCATGTTTAGTGCCTCTTCTTCTTCGAATTCCACATGAGGGAGTTGGACAAAGAAAATGTTGAAACCTTGGGAAGACGTTATGCGGTCAGAGTAAGTTTATTGCAGACGACTTCTTTACACACATCAGTACTCTTCAATAAACTCCACACATAGTCATACACCCAACACAAAACAAACATGATGTTGTTTTAATTCTACATATGTACAGAGGATTAGCTCTCATGCCTCTCACATCTTCCCGGTCTTTCCATAAGGGAATTAAGCCAGAACAAGATCTGATACCAACAAATAAATTGGAAGAGAAAACATGGTACATACATCACACACAAAATAATTTGTATTTTATCATTCAAAACCAAATTACATCCCACATATATAGTGCTTGTGAGATCCGAAATATTTTAAACAGTGAGATTACTTAAATAAATGTCTTTCGGATTAATCACATCATTAGGATTTGGTCGACGTTTCGAACCAAATAATGTGGTTCATCATCAGGACAAGGTGAAAAAGCCAAATGATATTCAGGAATAAATAACATGGATGCATCATTACCGAGAGATAGCCGAACACCGGAACCAATGATGCATCCCTACATCGCTTGAGAAATGTAAGATCAAATTTCTTCTTAGCAACTTGTAATCGAGCTCGTTCAAATTGACGAGCCTTATTAGCCATTTCCCTTCTGTGTAGGGTGATAATGTTAGATCTAAGACTTTTGTGATCCATAATATAAGTAAATGTCTTTCAGATTAATCACATCATTAGGATTTGGTCAACGTTTCAAACCAACTAATGTGGTTCATCCTTAGGACAAGGTGAAAAATCCAATTGATCTTCACGAATAAATAGCATGGATGCATAATTTCCCAAATATAGTTGAACATTGGAACCAATGATGCATCCCTACATCGCTTGAGAAGCATAAGATCATATTTATTCTTAGCAACTTGTAATCGAGCTCGTTCAAATTGACGAGCCTTATCATCCATTTCCCTAACATTATTACCCTACACGGAAGGGAAATGGCTGACGAGGCTCATTAATTTTAAGGAGCTCGATTACAAGTTGCTAAGAATAAATATGATCTTACGTTTCTCAAGCGATGTAGGGATGCATCATTGGTTCCAGTGTTTAGCTATCTCTAGGAAATGATGCATCCATGTTATTTATTCTTGAAGATCAACTGCCTTTTTCACCTTGTCATGAGGATGAGCCACATTAGTTGGTTCAAAATGTCGACCAAATCCTAATGATGTGATTAATCCGAAAGACATTTACTTATATTATGGATCACAAAAGTCTTAGATCTAACAAGGAGATTACTTGTTGAGAAAATATCTCAACAACTCAACCAACCAACAAACCAAATCTAGCTATATACTAATGTAAGATTTATTCAAAGTGATAATCTACTCCATATCTTTATCAAATTCCTAAATTCCTAAATGTTGATTAGTTAGTTAATTCACGTAATTTAACTCATAGTAATTTATTTTTTTTAGATAAAAATGATTTTATAAGAGAAAACTAGATCAAAATTAATTAGTTGTATCACATAACATCAATTATCACCTCAACAAAACATCCATCTTAAAATTCTTTTAATTTAAGTACACTTAATTAATTTTTTTATAAATATTTCACTCAAATAAATCATTATTTGATTGGTTTATACTTTTAAATTACAAGAGCCCAAAACTTAAATATTTCCTCAATTAAATATTATTTGATTTTTTATAAACATTTAGTTTAATATTTCCTCAAATTAAATATTATTTAGTTTGTTTATAAATCATTAGTTTACAATGAGATAGGGGCAATAATCTTTAAGTGTATTAGGGTTCCACATTTAGATGTAACCATATACACCATCCACCACAATCTCTTTTAAAGGGAAAATATATTTGATCTCTCTAAGTGCTTGGTAGATCCAGAGTTAAGATCGATCTAGGCAGATTTAAGTATCAATTTTTTATTAAAATGATTATGATGTAGGTGTATAAATTGTTTTACATTTTATATTTAAAAGAACTTTATATTAATTTAAAATGTGGAGCAATATTCACCAAGCCTTTTAAATGATTATTATGAATAAATATAAGTTATAAATTACATATTTAATTATCAATTAAGTGAGTCAATTAACTAACCATCATTTGGAAATATAAATTAATAAACTCATTTAAGAGTTTATACTTAATAAACTCCATAAACTTAGTTAAGAGCATGGATATGTTGAGTTTAAATATTTTTTGAACTTGGAAAAAGTGAATGGTGAAAACTAATAAGAAAAGTCCAATATTTGGTTGTATAAAGAGTTATTTTAAACGGAAAAAAATAAAAAATGAAATTTTATTTATTAAATTTTTAGAATTAAAATCAGTTTAAAAGTGAACAATTCTTTTTTTTTTTTTTAATGAATAAAAATAGATAATATTATGTTTATTATTATATTTGTTTTGCCATAATAAGTTAATATTTCGTTAAAATAATCTAAATAAAATAAATGAGAAAACAAAATATATTCCCAATAACTCTTTCTTTCAAATTATTGAATAACATATTATAATATAAAATCTCATCTTCAAAATCATAAATAATATCAATCTCATATATCTCATATGCCCATAAAATGATAGAATTTGATGAAATCATACATTACACCAAGTTAATTATTTACTATGGTTAAAATGGTCGAAATCTTTACCAATACTTTGTGATAGAATTTAATGAAATCATATATTACAGCATGTTAATTATTTACTATAGTTAAAATGATCGAAATCTTCACCAATACTTTACTCTGGAGTGTTATCAAATTCCTAAATGAGAGTTAGTTAATTAATTCACCTACTTCAAAATTAAATTTGTAATTTATAACTTAAACTCACTTATATTAATTTAAAATTTTAAATAAAAAAATAAAATAGACCAAAATTAATTAACTAAATCACTTAATATCAATTACCACCCCAACAAATCATCCATTTTATTTTATTTTAATTTAAATACACTTCAATATTTTTTAGGGTTTATAAACTTCACTCAATTGTTTATAAACTTTCAACTTACAATGAGATGATAGATGTATATATTTATTTTCAGATGATATGTATATATATAGTTTATTATATGTATATATATACTTTATTAGGGTTCCACATTTTGTTGTCAACATTTCAATTAAATCGGTGGGCAATTATAATGAAAAGGATCAGGTCATGGTGTCCCTGTAACAACGAAGCTGAAGCTGAAGCTGAAGGATGGTGGAGCCGGCTGGCCGTCGGATCTGGATTACAGATAAAACGATCCGGGGCTCTCCCTTCGGTACATTCTTACCAATCGGACTTTCCATTTTCAATATATTTCTGATCTTGATATACCTAAAAATCTGGAACTTTTAGCCCTGTCTGAGTTAACAGCTTGATCAAGAAAGACGATTTACGAGGTAGAGCATTCCAAAAACACATGATTTACATGAAATCGCACAATCTACTAAAAAAAATTTATGAACTTGTTGCAAACTGCAAATTGACGCTGGCACAAAGTCGCTATGTGAATTTTCTGTTTATATGGCTAAGATTTAAATTTCAAATTAGGTACCAAATATGAGGTTTAGTTATTTTTTGTGGAAAATTTATTGGAAAATTGAAGTTGGAGTTGTTTTTAGTGCGACTTTTTGAAGTTTCAGGTGTCAGAATCTGGTGAAAATTTTTTAGGTAAAATCTTAGTTTTTGTTATTCAAACTGGTTTTTGACTTTATATATGGATTCATCACCCTCAAAAACCTCTAAGGCACTTAGATTGTGCAAAGTTAGCAATCAAACTTCTCTTTTCAATAAATTCTTGCCGGAATTTAGAAAATTACACCGTAAAAAGTCACCGTAAAAGCCTTCAAAAAGTATTGAGATTTAGTTATTTTTATGTGTGGAAAATTTATTGGAAAATTGACATTTAGTTATTTTTATGTATAGAAAATTGATTGAAATTTTATGTATTTAAATAAACTATAAATTAAAGAAAAATACTAAAAAGAACTGCAAAATTGTTAAAACAAAAAATCTTAATAATAAATTACTTTAAATTTTTTTTATTTTTTATTTTTTAAATTTATATGTACTTTGATTGAATTAAAATATTAACCTGATATTATAATATTTCTTTCAAAAATGTCTAACATCACACTAAATTATTAAATAATTTTTTATTTTAAATAAACTTTCCAAACAAAGTGATATTAATTATTGAATAAAGTTCATAAAAAAAAAAAATTGAGATGTAAAGTACAACGGGCATTGAGTAGAGCCACACATAAGGTGAAAGAACTAAATAAACACAACCTGTAGCATATGGTAAAGTCTTAAGTAATAAGGAAAATGAGATTGAGAGGCAGTGCTTGTCATTTTAAATTATTTATATTTAAATCAATATATTAAAAACAATTTTTAAAATTGATGTGAATTAGATTTTTTTATAAATAAAATTGTTATTATACCTTATATATTATATATATGAATAATTTAGATGTAAAGTATATATTTTATTGATATAATATTATTAGTTTATTTATTAATTGTTATGAAAATTTGATATAAAATGAAAGTAAAACAATTCAAAAAATATATTTTTTTTTGTTATTTAAAATATAATTTTGAATGTACAGATAGATTTAAAATTTTACTTTTGAAATATTTAAATTTTAAAATTTCTATCAAATTTTAATTAAAAAAAAAAATATCATGCAAAAATCAATAATCATTATTATTAAGCACCAACTATTAATAAAAAATTGTCATAATTTGGACAAATATGGACAAACAGGTAAGAAAAAGTGCCTCCTGCCGTAAATCAAAACCCTAGAAAGAATGGTACATGTGAGATACAGCTGGACCGTGCATCGAAACTTCGACTGAAATCAAATTGGAATTGTCTATTCAGCCATCAGCCAACGGTTAACAGAATAGTTTGGACGACAAATGGTAAAAAAAAATTAAAAAAATTAAATAGTTGGTGTGTTTGAATTGCATTTTTATAATAAAAATGGATTCAGCATTATCAAAAAAACTTTTAGACACTATCAAAATTATGATAACAACTGTAAACAAAATTCTGATAAATCTTTACCAAATTCCAAGTTATTCTGTGAATTTTTTTAAATTACAACAAATCAAACCAAGAAATGGGTCCGGTGCGAATTTTTTTAAACTACAACAAATCACACCAAGAAATGGGTCAGGTGCCGTGGAAGGAGCCTGCGGTACAGATTGTGACGAGGACCGTACCGCTGCCACTGACATCTGATCTACCTCAACTGCACATGATGGTGACGGGAGCGGGGAGCCAGTGGGCTCTGTCCAGATGAGCCTGCGTTTCAATGGGGCCGGGGTAGTCAGGCAAGTCTTCATACATTGTGAATCTGATGCTGAGGTCATTGATTCAGGTTGAAGTTGACAAGTATCTCAATATCAGGTATGAAATTTGATGGGTTAAAAAAAGTTAGTCAAACTTTTTTTTATTAAAATAATCAAAATAAAGATCATTAAAATTTAAAATATATATATATATATATATAATAAGTGTTTCAGATTTGAAATTCTTACTTGTATAGGTATCTCAAAAATTTAATAAATGTTTGAGATTTGAAATTCCAAAGGTATCTCATAAACGTTTCAGATTTGAAATTCCTGGACCACGGTATCTCATGACCGCAAACCTTTCCACATCGGGCAAACCCCAGTCCAATGGCCAAGGGTATATGAAAAAGTATCATTCATATGATTTAAAACCACTGAATGTGGCTCGACGTTATACCATCGTGCCCTATATATATAGACGAAGCCACGCCTCCTCGTGCCGAGATTTCTTCTCCATTCCCACTGGACTCCGAATTTTGAACCAATAAAAGGTGATATGATGACAGAAAGTTTGAACAAATTAAAGGTAATATCGTGGCAGATCTTCCACCTGTTCACAAATTAAAGGTAATATCATGGCCGATCTTCCACCTTTTCATACAAGGTTATATCATGACAGATTGGATAGCCAACGAAACCATGCTTTACCAACAAAACGTTTCCATCCAACAATCTCATGACAACATGAAGTAGCCACAATCCCATCACAACATGAAGTAGACAGGAAATTGGGACATGTGATGCATGAGGTCAGAGCGAGTAAATTGGGATATGTGATGATCGAGGGAATTCACTTTTCTAGGGTCGAAAATGTTGTGATTTTGTTTATATTTAGTTAATGGGTTATTGGATATATTTTTAAATTAGTGACCTGATGAGATTAGATGTTAATGTTAATAGTTTTGAATCTTATTGTTAAAAACAAGTAATCCTTCAAAAACTGGAACATATATATTAAAAACGAGTAATCCCTCAAAAACTGGAACATATATAAATTCAATCAATCAATCAGAAAAAGATTGAAAATCACATAACAAACTACTATATCAGACCATCTTTACCATCACCATTTTGTGATTGACAAATTGATTTAAGAATTAAATTGAATATTTTAAAGTATCACATGAAAGTGAGAGCCTCTTTGAGGTTTCTCACTCTGTAGTTCCTTGGAATGGGTTAACAACAGACTTCATTGAGAATGAAATTAAGAATTGACTTTCGTTGTAATACTGTGTTTGCTGGAAATCTTCACTTCAATTTCAGCCAGAGAGATTGATAGCTCAAAATTGATAAGAATTTAAAGCTCTATATTTGTGGAAATTTTAGTATAAAATTTTACATAACTGAAATGAAATTTAAGGTAATTAAGTGCACATGCCTGTCTCTCACTTCCAGGTTCCAACATTTCTAGTGCTTCAAGATATTCCCAAGCTCCAACCTTTTGGGGAACTATAAATTTGCTAACCGAAGCTGAGATGACCATTTTCATGCATTGAACAGACTTCGATGCAAAACATTGGAATGCCCCTAACCGCAAGCCAATATCAATATTACTGTGGTGGCATATCCTGATTATGGGATTTTGTTTAACATAAATAGTTTTCCTTTGTTTATCCCTCTAGTCAAATTTCAATTTGTTTTGCCAGAATTTAATTGAGTCTCTTTATGATGAACAGCAGAACTAGACACCGTCAAACAAGTGTTAAATTGCTGTTTATGCTGGTCAAGTGAATGGACCAGCAGAGAACCCTGGAGTCATAGGACTCGCATGGCTAGAACCAAAAACTGGACTGACGCCATCTCCTAGACTAGCTTGATTCTCCATCCGTTTCCTCTTGAGCCTCTTCTTTTCTCTTGCATCAATTTCTTTTTCGTCAACATAACTAGCAAATGATCGTAGAACTTTTGCACTCCTAGAAGCAAGGGAACGGGATCCCGAGACAACACCATCTTCATTGTCAGAATTCCGACGTTGACGAATGAATTCACAAATCCTCCGACACAGAAATGCAAAGATGGCAATAAAGGATGCAACTCCGCAAATCAGGAAAAGGCCCCAGAAGCTTTTCAGGCCTAGTTGATTGGATTCGAGTTGATCGTCGTCTGAGGTGCATCCACTTTGACTTAACCATTTATCGTGAATTCTCTGAAGCTCACCAGTCTCTGACAGGGTCAGAATTGCTGTTGACATGTCAATCGCCAGCTGCGAACCCTTTGGGAAGGCCTGTTAACAGAAAAAATTAAAAGATTTCAAAACAGTAGTCCTTAAATTTTTAAATAAAAAGGAAAGCCCATATCAAAAGGACAAGACTTAACAGTTTATGAGAAATCTCAGCCGAAAATAGGTGCATCTAGTAAAGGAGAGTTTGCTTACAAAACCCCATCCACTTCTAGTAAATTGCTGACCAACAATTGCAAATCCGCATTGAGTTGATAGAAAGTACTGGGCATAAGGAAGCTCATCTACAATTGCAGCCACCCCTCCAATGCTTGGTCCCAGGGACAATGCTTCAGCATATTTTCGTGTAGAAACTAGGGGGATGAGTCTTGATGAGGCTATACCTAGCTCCTCCGTTAAATAGTTTCTTGCAAAGGATCCTGTCTGATATCCTATAGGAGCGTCACTTTCTATCAAACTATCTATTCCTTTAATTGTTGGTGATAACTGTTGTACAGTGAGGATCGAAGTCAGGCTTGCTGTATAGCTTGAATTGATGATCAAAACCACAAACAGCCACACAATAAGCACAGCTCGTCCAAGGGTGCTCATAGTGTTTTCTCCTGTGTTAAACCCCAGATTTTGTGCATCAGATTAGACAGAAGCATGGTTGCATACAATTGGAGATTCTTAACACACTAAATAGACATGCCACACTACCTACGAAATCCATAGTAACAAGGAACAAAAAACTGTCCTACATATTCAAACATTTTAAGCGGTTCAAATCTTTGGAGTCCTGGAAAAAAACATCGAACATAGCTTATACATTTTGCAGCAAATACAAGTAGGGAGCTTGTGATAAAATAATGAATAGGAAAAGTTAAATTACTCACTGTGAGAAAAGAACAATGTTGAGAAGCTGAACCTGCACAAAATAAAAAAAAAAGCTGTAAGATGTTTTCTTTTGTTAGAAATCATAAGTTGGAGGATCTTCAGTGAATTCTACAACAAAACCTAATCCACAAACAAGCTGAAAGTAGCAACCCCACAAATAAACTTCAAGAGAGCATAACACAAGTAGACTGAGTGGATGTAGGTGCCTTTAGACAAAGAATGATTCAACACTCTTGAATATGATGATTATATAAATGAGGGATGTGGTGTATTTATACTACTGCTATGGTTAAGGCACTAGCTCCAAGGAAGAGGCTAGGCCCACTTACCCTAAATTAAAATAAAATGGAACAATGGTGTAACTACACACTACTAATTACAAGATGACTAGCCCCCAGGAAGAGGCTAGGTCCACCTTACCCTAAATTAAAATAAAATGTAATAATGGTGTGACTACCCACTACAAATTAGAGGATGACTCATTAAGAGCCTCAACTATGCAGAAATTTTGTTGGCATGTGATGGCAAGTGAAGAAAACCAAAATATCTTGACACTTTTTGGATGTTTAAAATGCAGCTAAAAATCATCCCACTGTGACACTGTTGTATAAGCTATAGTGTTGAAGGTACTGGTGGACTGTTCGAATTATAGTTGCCATGAAGATTATGTAATGTCTATAGATTTTGAATAATGAATCTGTGAAAATTTCTTAATCTAAGAAACTCTACTGTTGATTCTCGATTTACTTCTCCTACTTGATTTAAATACACAAGTTATTACTCTGAATATTCAGAGTAACATCCAAGTAAATACAAATAACAACCTACATATATAGATCATTTACTGAATAACACGCTCGTATGACAAAGTGACACACAGATTTTTTGAACAAATGTCCCCGGAAAAACCCAATGCGGGAAAACTGGTGCAGCTAGCTCTGGAGGGTTTTATTATTAAGCAAACTCTGAGTACAACAATTTCTGTGCACCATACATGGTTGGCCCTACAGAGAAAAACACAGCAACAATACTTCTTTCACTCAGAGACAAAAAATATGGCTGATTCACACCCTCAAACGGGATTTACAGAACTTGAGGCCTTTCTGGTCCACTAGAAACCTCAGCGCTGCTCCTTAGTCCTCCGCGTCAGCCTGCTGCCTGATGCTTGGCCTGCTGCCTCTCCATCACTGCGCTATTGCTGATTTCTGTACTGCTGCCCATGACTCTGCCACCGTCACTGCTACATCCGTACTGCAGCTCTCTCTCAAATTGTTGCATCATGCTGCCAACTGCTGCACTGCAACTCAGTTGCTAAGAAGTAAGCAACTGAAGGACCCCTGCCCAATGACATACAAGTCAGTCGAGCTACATCTCATCACTGAAACTCCTTAGGTTGTTGCCCTGCGTTGTCCACCTGAAGCCACTGCATCGCTGCAACTCTGCACTGCTGAAGTCCCATCAGCCCCTCTGTGTTGTTGCCTCTACGTTGTTGCTGCGCTGCTCCCTCTACAGTGTCCAGCTCTACCTCTGCTCCATTCGTGATCCTCTACACCCACTGCTCCAATCATTCCCGGTACTATCTTAAGGCTCCGGTAGCACGGATGTGATCTAAGAGTACGGCTACTCAAGGATCCCGCCACCACTCTGTAACTGCTCTACAAATGAATGTCGCCCCACTTCCCTGGCTCACGAGCGCTCATGGCTACGTCATCGTCGGAGCCATCGTCTTCTTTCGCTGACACAACATTGGAACTAGAAGCTTCCTTGTCCTTCTTCCTTAGAGGACAATTGCTGGCAAAGTGTCCAAGTTCACCACATGGGAAACATTTGATCTTAGATAGATCACACTTCTTTTTCCCATGTTGCTTCTTGGATGCCAAGGCTGCATCTTCCTCTTCCTCATTCACTTTTCTTGATTCGGTGCTGGTTTGTCTCTTGGTCATTCGGCGGATTTCCTCTTGTCGGAGGATAGCCCACATATCGTCCCAGTTTGGAAGGTCCTGTCTACCCAAGATGCTTTGGACAAACATTTCCCAATCCTCCGTGACTGCATTTAGAGCAGTCCTCACCATGACATCATCCTCCACCTTGACCCCCATGGCAATCAGTTGATCCTGAATCACCTGCAACCCGTAGAGGAAAGGATCGATTTCCTCTCCCCTAGTCATCATAAACAACCTCATCTGGTTCTCCAGAAGCATCTTATTTTGGACGGATTTCCCTTGATATAGTGTGGTCAAAGCTTTCCACATCTCATTAGTCGTCTTCTTCTCGGCTATGTGTGGTACCACATGATCCTTAACCCCTTCCATGATGAAGCGCTTGGCATGTGCCGCTGCTTCATTATACTTCACGAAAAGAACAACATCAGTCGGTGTAGCCAAGACGCTCTCTACATGCTCTCGTATACCGTATGCCTCTAAGACTGTCAGGATTTTGGCCCTCTAGATAGAAAAATTGGACAGGTCGTCCAACCTATGATGATCACGCACTCCGTGTGGCGCCATCTGCTCAGAAATAATCTGTCGGAACAAATCCTCCTCTCCTCGCTTCAGTTGCTACCCTCAACAGAAACTTGGATCTAGGGTCCTTGGCGAGAAAGGCACCCTCTGATCCCTCTGACAATTGATTTCCTCCCTTGGAAATCTGCCAAATCCAACCAATCAACTCTCTTCGATCACCCTACGATCGATCCTCAGATTTCTTTGGCAGAAAATCTGCTGAGCAGTTGTTCTCTCGCTCTTTGTCAACTTAGCTAGGCATGACTTTGCATCGACAGAATCTCCACCACACCAACAACTGCTGAAGATTTGAAGCCCTGCTTCCGGACCACGGCAACTCTGCACAGCACTCGAAACTGGATTGCATCACCATGGCTGGCCTCTGCGTGAGCAGACTGGCTCAGTGCAGCCTCTGCGCAGCGATTGCTTAGCGCAGGTTGCTCCTGCGTCCCTCTGGAAGGCACTGCATTGTCTCTGCATCACCTAGCTAGGACTGCGTTAGCCCCTGCGTGGCCTCTGTTGGGACTGCGTCCTCCTGGTGTTGCACTGCCCTCTCCGAATTCTCTACTGCTTCAACTGCTCTCTGCAGCACAAATTTCTTCAACTGATTTGCTGGAGATCCAGCTTGATCTACAATCACTCTCATACCATGTGAAAATTTCTTAATCTAAGAAACCCTACTGTTAATTCTCGATTTACTTCTCCTACTTGATTAAATAGACAAGTTATTAATCTGAATATTCAGAATAACATCGAAGTAAATACAAATAACAAGCTACATATATAGATAATTTACTGAAATAGCACACTCATATGACAAAGTGACACAGATTTTTCAGACAAACGTCCCTGGAAAAACCCAATGCGGGAAAACCGGTGCAGATTCTAGAGGGTTTTATTATTAAGAAGATTCTGAGTACAACAATTTTTGGGCACCAGACATAGTTGGCCTCTGAGAGAAGGAACAACGGCAATAATACCTCTTTCACTCGAAGACAGAAAATATCGCTAATTCACACCTCAAACGGGATTTATAGAACTCGGGCCCTTTCTGGCCCACCGGAAACCCCAGCGCTGCTCCTCAGCCCTCTGCGTCAGCCTTTGCGCTGCTCTGGAAGGGCCTGCGTCACCTCTTAAGTCTTACGCTGCCCTGACTGGGCCTGCATCTGGACTGCGTGATTCCTGCTACCTCTACGTGGCCTAAGCTGGACTGCATGGCTATGGAATGCCTTTGCGCTACTCGGTATGATGCCTCTCTACCGCTGTTGTACTCTTGGTCTAGGATCAGATCATCCCCTTGCCAATACTGCCCCTAGCTACACTGCAAACTTTTCCTGAAATTCTTAGCAAACCACGCCCTAGAATTTCAGCTTAGCTTCAGTGTTCCGCCAATGTGTGTGTTCTCCAACTGACCCCAAGCCCTTCTCTTATACTTTTCTCGTTGGGAAACCAACGGCCATGATCTAATCTCTAATCGATGGCTAAGATTAGAAGTTGCTTGATCCACATCACTTAAATCATTCTTATCACATGTTTAATTTAATTCACTTTAATCTTTTAATTTTCCTAAGTTAGACTTAGGGTCCTTAATTAAAAAGATTAATTATTTGAAAATCTCTTAAACCTGATGGAATTTTTTCCAACGCTTTCTGGATCTTGGAGATCTCATGTACTCCAGCTCCTTCGCAAAATTTGGGAGCTAGAGTACATCCGATGCTACCCCAAAATGATAAATCTCAACAGAATCTTCATGATAATGGTTGGTTATGAATATAGTAAAATTATAATATTTATTTTTCATATAATTATTTAAAAATAATAAAAAAACAATTTGCTTGGTGATTTCAAAAGAAATATACCATACAAGGATTCATTTTCAATAAGCTATTTGTTAAATGTTTCTCACCAGTATTTAATAAACTAATCTAGATGGATCTAATCATGAATATTCCCACACCAACTGTTAGGGGTCAATTAAAAATTCCTTTTTGATCATTGCATTGAAAACTACCATTATTAGCATGTGAACAAGTGCTTACTGATTAAGCTATGCAGTTTCACATAAATACGAGCTTGACCAGCTGTCCTGACAGACGCAAAATGCCATCTCAGGGGAAGTATTTATGAGAAACTGGGAGTTTTCCAAAGATTGTAACAAAATTTCTGACTATAATTCCTTTTTTTTTAAATTATGACTAGAAGAAATGCCATTTGCAGTCAAATGAAATGACATGTGGAGTGGATTCGCAGCAAATTATAAAACTATAAATGCCTTTGACATGCTGGTTTGGAGATAAATGAATTGAATTATATTAATACCCAGAAGTGACCAAAATAGATCAATGGAACTCTAAAATAGAAGTAAAAATAGAAACGGAGAAGTGCGTTGAGCATCTCCGAAGACAAGAATCAATGAAAGATCAAAATCAAAAACTGAAATGGGGAACCCAAATGCATAAACCCTAGACCATTTAGTACAGACAAACTCCATTAGGAGAATCATCCTTGTGGCAAAATAAGTCGGCAGAGTCACGAGCGGTGAGACCCTAGCAAGTGTCCAAATCAGAGGAGGTGTCAGTATATCTGTGAACCTCCATGAAAACACCAGTGCTAAATCTGATAATGTCCTCCGGACAGTGACCTGGACTTTATACAATGTATCTTAATAATGAATTAGCTGGAAACAACTTTTTGGAACAGTACAGTTAAGAAAACGTAAGGAAATATGGGCTGAGAGGAAGGCCGTCAGCTGGAAGAAGCAGCTAACATCAGCACCAATAAGTTAAATTTTAATAGAGAGCAATTGTGCATCCAAGTCTTACCCTGAAAAAGAGTCTGATTAATTTGGAGCACCTACCTGACCGATCAGTCAATGCTTGTACAGGACAAAGCTTCCACCTTGGAATCTTAAACTTATAATATATGTCTATGTTAATTCTTAGGGTCAGTCTTATTTAAGGGAACCTTCTACCAGAAAAGGAGGCTTTTCATAACATGGCTTAAATATGGTAATGTTGCACGAAGAGTAACGACTGATCTAAAGGATGATCAGTGCTTGTAGGAGAAAACTATGCATGAGCATGAAGGAGGAGCGATATTTCAAATAGTGGTCAACTTGTCTCTTATATGAGAATATCTCCATTTTCTGAATGGTTCTGTTCATGGGCAGGGATGTTTTATCACTGTATGTGCGTGAATGAAAAGTCACGTCATTCCCTAACCTGTATCAGGTATCTATAAATTACGCTCTCATATCTTAGAACTGTCCATAGCATTTCTGGATTTGAGCTGTATTAGAGTTCAGCAAAAGCACTGAATTTTTGCATAATACTGTTACCCATCATCAGAGAAAGACTACTACCCGTCAGCAGGTAAAGAAAACCCTGACGGAAATGAGTTTTCTTTCCCATGATGAATAATAGTATTACCCAAAATGTTAGTGATTTTACTAAACTCTAACACAGTGCAAATCCAGAAATACTATAGACTGTATCAGGTAGTTAGAAGGTAACTTAAACTAGTGAGAATCTGAAGATAGTAGATACCTCCATGGGTTTCTTTTTCAAAAGTCTGCATATCTTTCTCTGTTGTTTCTTAGGTACTACAAATAGTCCATGCTTAAGATGAGTTGGCACTTGGACCATACTGTTGTTTTGGCCCTTGGGTAATACTATTACCCAACTTATGTACTACAATTAGGCCGTTCTCAAGGTGAGTTGGCACTTGAACCATAACATTCATCATGAAAGAAGTACTATCTTGATTTTCATTATGGATTTGCAGTTTGTAGTATTAGCCTTTAAAAGGCAATAATAAGCAAGGAAATGTTAAAAGGACAGAAGAAAAGAGGATAGATGTCAAATCAAAGTCTCAATATACAGATCCATCCAAAGCTATACCATTGTTGAATACAAACATCGAAAGATAGATAGAAGCTGTCCACTCAGTAAGCAAATAAATAATGCAATGGAGTGAATAATATCAGAAACTTTGTCAATGAAGTTTACAGATTGTTTTAGAAGATTGATAATTTCAAATGTTTATTTTGAAAACAAGCATGAAGGAAATGATGAATACCAAAGAATGGTCACAATTTGCTGCTTTGGCAGTCCTCGAAACTCTGGATTTGTTCGATGCTCTAAAATCCATATAACAGCTCCTATGACAATAAAAAATGCACCAGTTGTACACCACATGCCTGGCGTAAATGGTTGCAAGAAAGCCCAGGCATTATTTGTATGACTCTCTCTGATAGGAGCTATCACAACTAGGCCTGAATCTATATAAGGCTGTGTAAAGTCCACAATTTTCGACCGATTTGTCACAATTGCAACGTCCCCAACTACTGCATCAAATTTCTGCTGGATGTCAGTTATAAATAGCTGTACTATGTACCAGGCGGACTGCTTATGAATTTTCACCATGCAAGAATCATAGAAGCATCACAATTAGCAATTTAGCATCAGAACATATTATTAACTAATGGATATCATCATATCTTACATTAGCAAACATTTTATATATACATACCTCTAAGTAAACCTGGTCCACCAGCTGATCATAATTGGGAGTTATGCTCCCATTTCCAAAAGATTTAAATCTAAATGGAACAGCATAAGGTAACAACTTCACTGCAGCAGTAAAGACATCAATGCAAAAACCCGTCATCATGTCTGTACCATTTATTGTTCTCACAAATACTAGAAATCCTGTTTTTCTCGGTGCACCAATTACAAGTTCCCTCCCATCATTTGGAAATACCCATCCACGTGGCGTTAATTTGCTTTCACCGGGCCATATAACATCATAGAGTTGTTGACCTGACCTAGATTGGTTACTTTGTGGAGGACGAACAGAGAGACCAGATTGGCTTGACCAGTAACTCACCTTGCGAAAACCTGTTCCAGCTATATTAATAATCTCGAATGTAGAATTCAGCAGATCCCCATGTTGTCCAAGTTTCACTGGACCAATTAGACCAGTAAAATTAGTTTGTAGAAGTAACTGCAATAGTTTTGGCCCTTCTCTGAAAACCTTCAGTTGTGCTAGCTCAGATTTTTCTCCACTTGTATTAAATAGCTGAGTATAGCTTTTAAAAGTAATATTTCCACCTTTGCTCAAGAATGTATCAATAGCCTGAGCAATTGCCCATACTGTGTCATAAGCATACAGTCCAAATACATTGAGATCTGTTTCAACACTCCTCTGTTTCAGCAAATTTTTCCACCTTAAGGTAAAAGCACGTAGCTGATCGGAAAGTGGCGTATGTCGACGTAAGCTAATGACACCTTGGAGTGAAGTCATGGTGTCATAATCAACTATGTTAGAATCTATAGCAGTCGACAGCCAATCTGTAGCTATCCATACGTAGCCAGCGATCAACATATTAAGGTAGCTTGCTTCAGCAAAAAGCTTCAGACCTGCATCTGGATTCATATGAACGACAAGAACTCGTGACTCCATTTGAGACAATTTTACCAATTGATTGCCAATGTCACTTCTGCTGACTCCAGGTGGCAACACTGCTTTATAAACAATCCTTGCTCCCACATTCCTAAGTTCATCATCCAACACTGACACTCCATTTCTTCCATAGTCATCATCTATATATACAGCCACGACCTCCCTCCAGTTATAGTGGCCAATCAAAGCAGCAATGGCTGTCATCTGAGAGGAATCATTGTGTGCCATACGAGAAAAGTAAGGATACTGATATGGTGAAAGAGTTGGATCAGTCGCTGCAAATGACAGTAGTGGTATTTGGAGTTCATTTGCCATATTCGAAACAACACAAGCAAGCACAGATGATTGTGGCCCTACCACTGCTACCACGTCTCTTTTCATCAAATTCAAAGCTGTAATTAGGATAGACATCAGATCTAATTATATTAGCATTCAGAGGAAAATTTTCAGAGTGAAGTTAGCAAGATATTTTGAAATCCAAACAATGTGACAAACTGTCAAGAAAAAACAGAGCATAACTGGCCATAATGGAAAAAAACAATTGAAACATAATATCAGTATGAATTTTCAGGGCTTCTTCTCAGTCTTGAATGCTAAGTGAGCTGCTGGTGACAGCTTTTGGTTTAGGACTTCTTCCTTGGTACATTCTAATAGCTATATCAGTAACAGAAGGCTGCATTCTGTGGAAATTTTTCCACTTGAAGATAGTAACACACATTTGAAATCTAAACAATGTGACAAACTGTCAGGAAAAAACACAAGCATACTGCACCATAATGGAAAACAGCTATAGACATAATATTCTTATGGGTTTCCAGGGCTTCTTCTCAGCTTTGGATATTAGAACTTAGAAGAGCTGCTGGTGAGAGATTTTGGTTTAGGGCTTCTTCGTTGGTGCCCTTCAGATCCTCGCCCATTTGGTTCTTCTAAGCTCCCTAGTGCTTGATTGAATCTCTTAAACATTTAAAACCTCCTTCTCTTCTCTTGCTTGCTTCCAACGTTCTGCTTGAGTTGTTTCTGGTACTCTTGCTGTACTCTTTTAATCTTCTCTTCTCTTGCTCACTTCCAACATTTTCCTTGAGTTGTTTCCGGTACTCTTGCTGTACTCTTTTAATTTTGCTCTTTTTGCAGTTCTCTTGAAGATGTTGTGGAACTCACAATGTTCACTTATCTTTGTGCTCTCTACAGTGCCATCGGCCAAATTGGGCAACTAGTGGATATTAATATTTGAATTAAATTAAATTAGAACATGATTAGGTAACTATAAAATGTGTGAATGTCTCACACAGCTTTTGAAGCCTAGAGATGAATATCAATATAGAATATCTTAAATTTTGATTGTTGAGAGTTTGCCCCTTTAGGTTACCCAAGCCTAGGTTGTGAGTTGGACAAATGGAAGACATTCACAAGAAGTTTTCAGCACGTGCATTTATTTATATAGCATCACATTGACATTGAAATTTGAAACAGTCATTCATTTTATTAGTTTAAAGACAAGTAGTACAAGAGATTCTCAGATTCAATTACAACTTATTGTCACCGATTGCTTCTCATCACTGAACCACAAATTGTTACCTAGCACTTTCCCAAAGGATTCCAATGTGTTTAAGAAAGAGTTGTTCAAGTCAGAAGCCCTCTCTCCAGAAAAATTGCACCCTGTTCAAGAAAAAAGACGACGTGGAAGTTGACTCAGGGAATGAATTCAAAGATTTGCATCACAGAGTTCCCTTGATATGAGCAATGGAAGACACCTTACGATGGATAGATTCCAATGATGATGATGAAGACAAAGTTTGAGGCCATGGCGAGCATCATGTTTTCCTATATGTCAGTCTTTGTTTCTGTGAATAGTACACTCACAATGCACATCCCAGTTCATTGTCCAATCATAAAGGGTCTTCTACTTGCCCCCAATCTATGTGTTAGTTGTTAATGCTTTGGGTTTTATGCTGAAAGCAAGTAGGATGCAAGGACGAATTCAAGTTATTTCTCTTCCCAGTGGCTGAAAGATGGTCAAA
This sequence comes from Pinus albicaulis, assembly GCA_034641835.2. Taxonomy (NCBI): domain Eukaryota; kingdom Viridiplantae; phylum Streptophyta; class Pinopsida; order Pinales; family Pinaceae; genus Pinus; species Pinus albicaulis. The sequence continues at coordinate 1,364,903,142 of CM076572.1, forward strand.
AATCACTTTGTTGACAATTCTCTATTGTCAGTTTGCGTGGATCAAGATTTGGTTGAGGCTACAAGAGGTTCTTTACACCTCCTTTGCACTATTTCTGGAGCAACTATCAACAAGTGGAACAATGAAATTTGGCTTGTCAAGATGGATGCTCGCCCTGACTGGATCCTCCCTGTGTGGAATTATATTTAGCGAGGGGTGATTGTGCACTACCTCGAGACTCTGTTTGGAAATGGTCTTCTTGCCAATGACCACGTGGGATTGATGCCTTCAGATGCTTCAAACAAAGCTCCACTTATGGAAATTCAATGATCTCCCTTTTGTAGTTAAGTTAATTGTTGTTTTGGGGATTCTTCAGTCTTCTCACATCTATTATGTGTCTGGTTAGTTCCCCAGCAAAACTCAGTTCAGAAAATTATAGAAAATTATCAAGTCACTTAAGTGGTCTAATCATTGTGGGGAGAGAGGGCTTCCTATGTTGTTTTGGAATGTGTGTATTATGCCCAATGAGGAGGGGTGTCTAGGCCTTATTGGCATTCCTTCCCAAGGGAGCATTCTAGGAGGAGGGGTGTCTAGGCCTTATTGGCATTCTGTTAATTTTGGGCAACTAGGTCCAAACTCCATGTTGCACTGCTCATATGACGATGGTCATATTTTTGTTGGATTCCTCTTTCGGAGAGGTGCAGGATTGATCTAAAGATCATCTTGTTTGGATGAGCAGAACATATATTTTGAATTTATTTTCCATACATGTGCAAGGTCGGCCAGATTTGTAATGTAGGCTCACGTGCCTAATAGATGCGTCATACACCCTCACTGATGGATATAAATTGGAGAGACTTGGAGGTCATTTGCTCATAAACTCATCACACATTCTCTCATTGTTGGAGGCCTTTTTCCCCTCACATGTGTGGCGCTGAGCTGTGGTTTTCTGCGGATTTGTTTAGGGCTTTTTGCTGCAGCGTTGACCAACGTTGACCATGGTCAACCCTTGGTCGTTTGACCTAAAAACTTTGCCAAAATTCCGATTTTGAGAGGCCGTACTGCTAGGCACTAAAATCGAGGAAACCAGAGAAGTTTGACCAAAGCCCTAATCTGCAACGTTGACTTTCTGTTGCTGTCCTGCATTGACTTTTCTGTGTTGACTTTGGGTTGACGAGCATTGACTTGTGATGAGTTGTCTTTGAGGGTTGTGGGTGTGACACTTGGAGGATTGGCTGACCGAGGAAGACTTTGTTGGCTGAAGCATCCTGTTGACTATCATAACGCAACAATATCTCATATCTTTGCTAGACAAAAGGGATTGTAAATATGAGCTATATTTGGCTTGTCTTTCTATTGATCTATTATTGTGTTCTATCAGAATTTTACTTTCATGATTATGTGATTGCTATTTTGTATCGAGCCTAAGAAAGATTGAAGTAAAATTGCATCAAGCATAGAACACCATGGTTATCTAAATTTAACACTTTTCTTCCCAAGGGAGCATTCTTGCACCTAAGTGGGTGGTAACGTGTCTTGAGGGGCCCTCTCAATGGCAAACCTTGTGAAAATTCCTTGATTGCAATTACTGGACATTATTCTCCTAAATGTTAGCAGTTCTATTGTTTATGACAATTAACAAATAATTCACAATTGCAATCTTCACCATAAAAATATGTTGTAGAAATAAAAATCAAGAACTAAGAAATAGATGCACACACAAAATTGACACTAATATTTTGGACTAATAGTCCCCAACGGGAAAGTCGATGCAACAGACGAGGGTTTATTTTATTATGCAGTAACTTTGAAATTATTACAATTGGATGCGCAACTGGCAATCCTCCAGAAATAATCTAGCAAAGTCAACTGGAGTAATTTTCTCCCTTCTACAATCAATTCGGCCTCACTCTGGCCTGCTCGAACCTTCTCACCGACAACTTGGCCTGCCTGGAATTTGCGCTGCTTGGCTTGGGAAATTTGTACTGCTTGCTACTTAGCTCTAATTGAGTCGTCCAACCTCCCTCTGCCTCTAGAAATGACTCGCTTTGCTTTCTGGGTGATCTCTTGGCCTTCAACAACTGAAACGACCCTATTTCCGGCATTCGCATTGGGTTTTCTAGTTGCTCACACGAGTGATTCGGCTTCTCTACAAAATAATTTTGGCCTCCCTTTTCCTGCCTCTTCGTCACAAGAAAATTGTTGGGAAACTCTCTGGAATTCTCCTTCACTGCTCCCTCAATCACTGATGCTCTCCTTCTCTAGCTCAAACTCTCTTCCTTGTTAAATCACTGCAACTGGATAGCTCGATCTGCCAAGGTAACTCGCTCCCCTCTTGTGTCTCTCTCCATCCCATAAACTTGCTCTTATAATCTCTCCCTGGAGCTTCAACGACCACAATTAGATCCTTGTCGACGACTAATATCATCTTAGACTTGATCCAAGTCTGATCTCCTTAATTAATTCCCTTTAATTAACCACTTTTCCTACGTTAGACTTAGGAAATATTTAAATGATGGCTAATTAATATAATTAAGGTGTTTTGCAAGATAATCTCATGAAACATTTTCCGGGTTTTGGAGATATCGTGTTCCTTAGCCTCTTAGACACAAATCGCGACAAGAACACTTGTCCAATGCTACCAAATCAATCAAAAACTAACAAACCTCATTGCGGCACGAGTCCCAATCAGTTTAACGTTTGTTTAAATCTGGGGAGCTTTTGACTTATGTGACATCCTTTTTGCCCCTCACTTAATCTGGATTTTGGGTATCTCATCGGAAATAGCATTTGGGAGGCCTAAAATGTTGTTGCTCCACTGATCTAGAGGTAATTCTCCAGTAGCCTTGCAGAATGGAATTTAGGTTAGTACTCTATTTGGACTTGAAATCATCAGGATCAGTGCATTACTAAGATATTGTGGTTTCGTACTCATGGGTTATCAGGAAGAGCATTTTTCTCCTGAGGTAACTTTGATACTTTAAGACCAAGGGTTTGGAGATTTTTGGCTTGCTAGAACACCCTCATGTCTTCTAATAAACTTTGTTATCATTGATATTATGGCACCAATTCCATCTGAGTAGTCCAGATTGAATACTAATATGTGGGATACAATGTGGCAGGCTTGGGGATGGAAGTTTGGGAAGCAGCTCCAGCAACATAATTCCAAAAATCTCTATTCATTTTACATCAGAAGCAACTCTTGTCCCCAACTCTATATGCTCACTGGATTTCCTCTTATCCAAAAGTTGGGTGGGTTTGTAGACTCCAAAATGTATGGTCTCTCCGCCTCAACAACAAAATTGGGTATTTGCATGGTTGGTTATCTATCCAAAGCTGCCCACTAAAGCTTGCTTGGCCAAAAGTGGATTCGTAGATGGGCTTTATCTAGTCTGTGGGCAACTGGAAACAGTGAAGCTCACTTTTGGGGAATGCAAGTTTGCTCGGGAGTGCTTGCATTATATCCAAGTTCAACTTGCAGCCTTGCTTTAGGGGAAAGTTCATTGGCAATAACATTTTCAAATATTCCAGCTACTTATTGCTTCCTACTTTCTCAGGAATCTGGCATTGCCTTAAAATCACTACATTGTTCAGTGTTTGAAGGTTAGAATGAAAGGTGCGTTTTTGGCAGTGAGGCCAACTCATTTAACTCTTTTTGTAGTGTTTGGAGAGAGGTATGTATACAATTATTACCTAAAGGATACTTTCTGATCAAAGATGCTTCCGCATATTCTAATTTCATTTTTGCCTTAGTAGCACTAAGGAAGAGGATATGATTTCTCGTTGTATATACCCTTCCACCTTTGCGTTTTTTTTTGTGTGTATTTTTATGTCAATATAAGATGTCTTTTTGAGGAAAAAAAGGTAAATACAAGCGCCTATTTTGTGCATGAGTTCATGTTCTTGAAGTGCATAAGTCTTGTGTTTATTTGCTATTATAATTTATAATGGAGTTGTTTTCTTCGTATAGTGCTATGGGAGCTGCTATTTTTTTTTTTATTGTTTCATCCTCCAGATTCAAACAAGTGGGATAGGATAAGACAGGGGTGTTCTTGGCCTTTATCACTTGTGTAGAGGGGATCCTATCAAACTACCAACTTGCTAATTTTAATTGTAAACAAATGCAAAGGGAGAGATCAAGATCGTTTACATAAGTAAGGGACTCGAGACCTTGGCTAGACTGCATAGGTTTTATGAGAATTATGGTATCATTCAATATTCTGACTCCATTAACAAGTCTCATGCAAGTCCTTTCTTTGGTTTTAGGGACAAATCATCTTCTGGTTGTAACCAACATTGATAGCATTTAAGATTGAGGAAAGGGGAAGTCAAGCTCCATGCCTATCATTCTCCACTTAGCTTTGAATGGGTGTAGAAAAAATAGTTTTACAATATGGGAGTTAGTTCCATGGCATGTGGGAAAGGAGGTTACAAATCTATGATGGGAAGCAAGCTACAGTGATTAGGAGATCAAGTGAAAGTGGAAATTGATATATAGTTGGCATTTGGATATGAGTCCATTGAACCAATGAATGGGCAAGCCAAGTTCTAGGCTTCTGGCAATAAAAACATATAAGGGAAGATGACAGATTGTACAGATTTTAATGAACTCAATTTTCAAAAACATGTGCCTGAAAGGTGTAATATTCATCAAAGGATGGGAAAAACGATCAAATGAAACTATTTTTGACTGCATCCACATTTTCCTACAACACCATGTAAGAAATAGACCATTTACTTAATGAAGATTAAGTACATTCTTGCAGTTACTTACTACTTCACAAAGTGGAGAGAAGCCATTGCTTCTAGAACTAATTCTTCTAAAATAGTGGTGAAAATTTTGCCAAACATTATTATAACCTCTTAAGTGACAGGCTAACCCATTTTCTCCATGAGACTAACTGATGCTTGACACAAAATTTACAATTCAACGAAGGACGACACACCTTATCATTCTCACGTCAACAAACAAGCTAAGTCGACTATGATGCTGAACTCCAACGTTTTGGAGAAGATATGTGGTATGGACCAATCAAATTCAGACAATAGGAATCTCTCTGTTTGTGGGGTGTGTCTGTATTAGACAGGAAATAGCGATAGACTACATTCCCTTCCAATTGACATATAGCAGAAAGTTGTGATATTTGAGGAGTTGACAGTAGCATCTTTCTATATCACAATAAAAGCATCAAGCAATCCAAAGGTTCAGGTGGCTTAGGGCCTTACTTCCCCCCAAAGTTTCATGTAAGTCTATGCAATGTTACATATAGTTATTGGGAATTTACCATTGGGTATCTGAAGTATAAATTATAGGCAATATTGGGGAAAATATTAGAAATTATCGTGAAACTTGAAAAATTACAAAAATAATCATTTTTTCCAATTTTTTAAGCTTCTAAAGCAACATCACCATCAAATAAATAGATTGCTACATAAATATGAAAATAAAACTGATATATAAGATGTCCAGTGGCACATAAGATATCAATATTGAAACACGATATCTATCCCAAGAGTTTTAATAGGATGAACAAAATCACATTAAAACAAAAATAAATGTATCTCATGAGATGAATCATGGCAATGAAAACAACAAATTTCCCCTTGTTTTCTCAATGGAAAATGGTCACTATGTCCTCAATAATGTTATTAGAACTAGTCCCCAAATGGGTGTTCGACACAAGAGAGATGGGGGAGCACGATGCCACTATTCCACCAGCAACAAGAGGAGGGAGATGTGGCATCGTCACCCCTACATGAGTTAGTAGCACATCCCATCACAATTGTATTTCAAAGAACAATTACTCTGCCACTACTCTGTCGATCTCGTTGCCTGGGTCTGGTTTAATGGAGGACCTCTCTTGACATTTGCAATGTTATCAAATTGTTAACTCCCCCCGTACTTTGATGCCCGACGTTCTGTGTGAGCCATCTCTCATTCTACACATTGGTCATTCTATGAGGTGTTTAATTATGATGGCATGCAGAGCCATCTCCCTACATGTGAGGAAAGTGGCTCAAAGCTCGTTTCAAATCATTTGTTTTACACTCTGGTTGATGGTGTCTAGAATATGTTCAGAGTCTATGGCATGGCCACAAGTATTTAGATGGGGCAAGGGTAGTTCTTGGTTGATTCAAGCTTTTCTCTATGTCACAATTCATCCTTCTCGGTGAAAACGTTAATCTTCTTTGTAGGTCATGCTGTGTTGAAGCACCCCCCTAGCCTATCGAGGTGTTAATTTCAGCTTATGTTCTATGCCATTTCAGATTAGGGCACAATACTGAAGAAGATAGAACATACTAATAGATCGATAGAAGACAAGCCAAAACAGAGATAATAAATGGTGGCGTTATAGCGATCAGCAGCATGCTTCTACTAGCAAAGTCTCCAATAGGTCATTCAGCCAAGCGTGTCACGTATAACCTAGAACAACCCAAACAAAGAACAGTCCATATCTATCACAGCTCCAACGCTATCCAGAGAGAGATAATTTCTCCACCACAATGTGTGTCAAATGAACTCTAAGACTCTCCAATATATAGGAATCTTTGGGGGTGTGTGACACGTCCTTTAAGACATTTAAGTCTATATTTTATTCTAGGCCGACCTAGCACATAAGTGGAATAAATTCAAAGTATATGTTCTGCTCATCCGATCAAGATGATCTTTAGATCAATCCTACACCTCTCCGAAAGAGGAATCCAATAGAAATATTGGGATCATCATCTGAGTAGCACATCCCGGAGTTTGGACCTAGTTGTCCAATTTTAACACTCCCTTTCAACTAGGGAGAACTCCGTCCACAAGTGCAATCCAAATATCGTGCGTCATCCCGCCATAACTTGCTTTGCTGGCCTCTTTATTTCAGAACAGAAGAGGGTCAGTCACAAAGACATCATTCTTGGCTGACAGATTCAGCCCAGAGGTCAAAACCTCTAATGGACTCACAAAGAGTCTCCAACCAACCCGAAGTTGGTTCATCTGACCCGAAGTCAGGCGGAGGTCCAAGACCTCACAAGACTTGATCCCAGATCAAGTGGTTGGACCATGCCATCCTAGATAGAGAGTACGGAAATCTCTGATGCGTCCATCAGTCTTTGCTACTAGTCTCTAGATTTTCCCACCTCATTGGCCAAATGAGAGGTACTTCCCATGAGCCCTGAACTCAATGGGTAGGATGCATACGGGGCACAGATAATGAGAGGTGAACCAACTCAATAATCACAACGGTGGGGTCCAAGCACACCAACAAGGTTTGGCAAGCCTAGCCTTGTGGTTGCTCATAGCTCCGAGAAGCTGTCCCCAAAGCCCCCCAAAGCTCCCAGAGCTCATCGTCCAACAGGACCCACATCATAAGGTCGTTCCACGATACCAAGACTCTCACGGAAGGTTAAGAACTTGACCTTCCCCAGGGGCTTAGTGAGAATATCCGTGACCTAATCATCAGTTCCTATATGATCGAGCCTTACGGTAAGGCGCCTTGCTGTACCATATCTCGGATGAAATGGTACCTGATATCAATATGCTTGGATCGATCGTGGAACATTGGATTCTCGGACAAGCGAATCCCACTTTGGTTATCACAGAGTATCACAGTGGTATCTAGCACATGTCCGAACAACTCACTGAAGAGCTTTCGCAACCAAACTGCTTCACAACAGGCCATACTCGCTGCAATGTATTCAGCCTCTATGGTGCTCAAAGCCACCGACTTCTGCTTCCTGCTCATCCATGAGATCGAAGCAGAACCAAGATTGAAGCAGCATCCCGATGTGCTCTTACGATCCACCACACTGCCAGCCCAATTAGCATCAGTATATCCAAGGAGTGTCACGCTCCCGGTAGTGTATCTCAGTCCATGGTTTATTGTGCCCCGAAGATATCTCAGAAGATTCCTGGCACCAACCCAGTGAAAGCGATGAGACTCAACCATCTGTTGACTCAAAGTGTTCACTGCAAAACATAAATCTGGACGGGTGTTCACTAAGAACATCAGGGCCCCTGCTAGTTGACGATACTCAGTAGGATTAGACATACGAGCCTAGCAGCGCTGGCAATCAACTTCTTGAAGTTAAGCTCCATTGATGTTGACACGAACTTGCAGTCCACCGTACCAAATCTTTCCAGAAGCTTCACAATGTATTTTCCTTGAGAAAGGAAAATCTCGCCAGGTCTCTGCCAGACCTCCAGGCCTAGGAAGTAGTGCATCAATCCTAGGTCCTTCATCTTGAACTCGGCAGTGAGCTCCCTCTTGCACTGATGAATGAGAGGGTCAGCATAATCAATGAATGAATTGATTTACAATGAGCAATGAAGCTCAATAAATAATACAACTGTAGAAACAGCAACAACAAGTTTCTACTAAGAAAGTAGAAACAGCAAGTTTCTAACAAGAAACTGCTAATTACAAACTAAGAAAGTAGAAACAGCAAGTTTCTACTAAGAATATAGAAATAGCAAGTTTCTAACAAGAAACTGCTAATTACAATCATAGATGAGCAGTAAACTCTAAAATAGCATTATTCTAATACCCTCCCTTAATGCTCAATCTATTTACAACACCGATAGACCCTCTGAATTTTACAAACTTATCAGGACCAAGAGGCTTGGTGAAGATGTCTGCTGGTTGCTCCTTTGTGGGAACATATAGTAATTGAATGGATCCGTCTTCAACAAGCTAGAGAATGTAGTGACAATGAATTTCCACATGCTTTGTTCATTCATGGAAGACTGGATTCTTGGCGAGTTTGAGCACTCCCTGATTATCACAGAACAAGGGAGTAGGACCCGCCTGGGAAACATGCATATCCGCAAGCATACGTCGAAGCCAAACTGCCTCGCAAGATGCCTTAACTGCTCCCCGATATTCTGCTTCTGTCGAGGAGAGAGCCACTGCCTGCTGCTTCTTACTAGCCCATGTGATAGCGCCAGATCCTAGACTAAACACATACCCAACTATAGATTTATGGTCATCAACCGAACCAGCTCAGTCTGAATCTGTGTAACCACTGAGTGTAGGATCTGAACTCCGAGTGTACAGAAGTTCATAATCAAGGGTTCCTCTTACATAACGCAGCACATGCTTTGCTGCTATCCAATGATCAACTTTAGGAGCTGACATGAAGCATGAAGTGTAGCTCACTGCACAACTGATATCAGGTCGAGTGGCAGTAAGGTAGATAAGGCTGCCCACTAATGGCCTGAATAAAGTTTCATCCACAAGTGGTGAGGATGACTGAGCTGAAAGTTTGAGCCCTGGTTCCATAGGAGTTGTGGTAGGTTTGCAATCCTGAATTCTGAACCTTTCCACAAGATTTCTGGCATACTTGGACTGAGAGAGAAAGATGTTCTTCTCAGTCTGCCAGACTTCCACCCCTAAACAGTAACGAAGAAGCCCCAAATCTGTCATATCAAAAGTGCTTCACAAATCCTGTTTGATCCCATGGATCAAATGTGCTAAACTCCCAGTAATAATAAGGTCATCCACATAGACAACCACAAACAGAATATCATCACTAGTATGTTTGATATACAGGTTTGCATCAGATGGACTCCGCTGAAAACCATGATCTGTTAGGTACTTATCAATTTTCATGTACCAAGCTCGAGGGGCTTGTTTCAGACCATAGAGTGCTTTTATAATCTACAAACTTTCTGTGATTGATTGGAAACCTTGAATCCTGGAGGCTGCGTCATGTAGACTTCTTCCTGTAAGTCACCATTCAGATTTGCACTCTTTACATCCATCTGGTGGACTGTCCAATTGAATTGAGCTGCTAAGGCAAGGACAAGCCGTATGGTACTCATCTTGGCTGTAGGAGCAAAGGTCTCCTCATAGTCTATGCCTTCTTTCTGTGAGAATCCTCAAGCAACAAGACGAGCCTTATACTTGTCGAGGGTTCCGTCAGCTTTGTATTTCACTTTATACACCCATTTGCAGCTAATGGGTGTTTTCCCTGCAGGAAGATCAGAAAGGGTCCAAGTGTGATTCTTCTGAAGACTCTAGAATTTAGCCTCCATAGCCTGTTCCCACTCAGGTATGCCCTTAGCCTCTGAATAGGTTTGAGGCTCAAAACACTGTGTATGTTAGCCATAAGACCAAAATTTACAGTGGGTTGTTGTTTGCTCTTATTTCTAGAAGTTCTACCTTCAAGGAGTTCATTATCCCGAAGATCACCAATAGTTTTAGCCCACCATTTAGGTCGGAGAGTAGAAGAGCCAATATTTGGAGGAGGTGGAGGAGGCTCAGGAACAATAGGAGCATCAAGAGGAGGATTATTTTCCGGAGGAAGCTCAGGTAGTGCATCATCAAAGACTGATGCTGCATCATCCCTCCCATCAGGTGGACCTAACGAAAGAAAAACACTGTGAGGTTGATCCTCAAAACACTGCTCAGAAGGAAGGGACTGAAAGAACCCTTTGTCTTCATCAAATACCACGTCCCGACTGAAGATAAGACGATCAGTGTCTATATCTATCAGCCTATAGGCCTTGTGGTGATCACTATACCCTGTCATCATGAGTTTCTGGCTTTTGGAATCCAACTTAGAGCGCTTAGCACCGGGAATCCAAACATATGCAACTGAGCCAAAAACTTTGAGATGGTTGATCTTAGGCTTTCGACCAGACCAAACCTCTTCTGGAGTCTTCCCTTTAACAGCCTGAGTAGGTGATCGATTAAGAAGATAGACTGCAGTAAACACTGCTTCCACCCAAAATTTGTTCAGAACACTCCTATGTTGTAACATAGAACGAGCCATTTCAACAACCGTACAGTTGCGACGTTCTACAACACTGTTCTGCTGAGGAGTGTAGGGTGTGGTTAATTGGCGTTAGATGCACCAGAGTCAATGTACCAGGCAGATGACGAAGCGTGATCTGAGTAACTTTTAGCCATAAAGGCATAAAAGGCAGATTCCTTCTGCTCGGAATGTTCTACGACATTCGCTTGTTGATGAGACCCTCCCTGCTTCTTCTGTTCAGAAGCAATCCTCTATCGGCAATCTTTCTTCAAATGACCAAACTTGTGACAATAATTACACTGCACATTTTTCTTCTTAGCAGGATCATAAGACTGAGAAGAACCTGTCTTTTGAAATGACTGAGAGGACTGATATTTGGCAGCAAAAGCATTTTCTGAGGAGGCTGATGAAGCATCACTACCAAACTGTTGTTTCCAATGATCCTGCTGCAGGAGTTTGGTGCATAGCTCTGGAAACTTCAGATCAACATTAGTGGAGGTAATGTTGAGAGTTTCTATAAAGTGTTCATAAGATTTTGGTATACTTTTCAGGGTGATGACTACCATATCTTCTTCCTCCATGGTCCGGCCAATGGCTTCGAGCTGATCTTGAATGGCTTTAATCTTGTTAAGATGTTCCTGTAAAGATATATGTTCGTCCATCATGATGGAGAACAACTGATTCTTTAGAAAGAAAGCTCTGCTCTTGTCGAATGTCTCGTGCAATTCCTTCAAATGTTTCCAGATTTCGGCAGCTGTCTTGCCGGAAGGGATCTGTGGTAACTGATCATCAGTTACAGAGAGTTTGAGAAGCATAATAGCCTCTCGATTTCAATCATCAAAATTATCTTGATCTGCACCAGGTGTACCAGGACGAAGCTCTATGCCCAAAACGAGCTGGTCAAGACGCCTATATTAAAAAATGGTCAACATTCTCTGTTTCCAGAAGTTATAATTGTTGCCATTAAAGCGTTGATTTCCTTCCAAAATCAGATTGGTTAGTGAGGCCATCTGCACGTTTCCCAAGACACGCAAAACGACCAAGGAGTCTGGCACGAATTTTAATGCAGATGGCGGCTGATCTGGACAAAAAACTACTGGAAATTTAAATGTTCATCCAACCACAAAAAAAATGGGTGCATACCTCGATTCTGCCAAAATAGCAGTCTGCAATTCAATCTACTGTAGAAAAACAATACCCAGCTCAGCCTTTAATAACTCGTCCCAGTCATATGCAAATTGCACCAGCAGCTTCCACATTCAACCAGCAAGATGGAATGATATTGGATAGAAATTCAACACATTGGACCAGTAACCAAACTCAGCAGCACGTACAGGATAGATATGACTGATAGGAGTCTGTATCCCACGAAATACTCAGCAGAAGACGACCCGCCAAAGAAAGAATCGCAGAAAAAAAAAACGACGGCTCAGAAATTGTGACGCCTGTTGTCGCACAGATTTTTCAGGGCACCGCGACAACGGCTCAGACTGGGGGCTGTCACCTTTATCCCCAATCTCTCTCTTTAAGCTGTCTCCTTGCAGGCTAAGGGAGGTAGACCCTATTTAAAATGAAGGATAAATCCAGGAGACACAGCTAGAACACCAAATACAGGATAAAATTAACAGGATTTCACAAATCTAGATTAGATATCACGCTAAGACCAGTGCCTTATGGAGTCAAACAGAATCCCATTATGCAATTACAAACCAGTAAATGATGACTAACTGCTGCTTATTAAACCACGATTGATCACGACGATATCCAATTAAAAACACCACAATCATGAATAATGAAAATGCCAGTTGCTTGAAAGATTTCCGAAAATAAAAATATTCCAATTATAATGCAGCTCGAAAATCAAAATATCCACAGTCAAACTTAGATAAAAATTAAATTAGCACATTTGACTATCGAAAATTTGAAATTTTTTATATTTTTGTATTTTTTAAATTTTTTAGAATTTTTTGGAATTTTTATTATTTTTTGAATTTTAAAATCAAAATTCTAAATCTAAGTTAAAACACAACTAGAATTAAAACTAAATGAAAATGAAATTAAAAGTGCAATCTAACTAAAATCTAAATGAATTAATGCTAACACTAAAATTAAAATCTAACTACACAAAGATGAAATCTAACTAAACTAAAGCTAAAAATTAGAAATTAAAAACTAAAACTAAGTCTAAAACTAAACAAATATTAAAACTAAACTAAAAACATAAAAATATAAGAACTAATCTAAAACTAAAACTATCGAATTAAACTAGAATGAAAATTATTAAAATGAAAGCCGACTAAACATAAAACATACCTATCGTAACAAATAAAATCTACAGTTAAACTTACCAAAGTGAATATAACTAACACTAAAGTCGAACTACTAAAATGAAACTCTAACCAATAAAGTCTACCCACTAACAATACTGAACCCTTTACAAAAAAAAAAAAATTGAAGTGAAGATTTAACACATTTTTTATGTGTGCATATGCTTTTTCATTGCGAGCCGGTTGAAGTTTGACGTGGTCGACGGACGGAGGCACGAAGGCGTGGACGCGGGTTAAGCTGACGGCTCGGACAGCGGATATTTCAAGTTTAATGCTGCGTTTTTTATTTTGTTTCACTTGTTTGCAGGTGAGCGACGGGAGGAGGCGAGGGATGGATGGCAGAGTAAGTAAATCGTCTTGTTTTTTTTTTGTTTGAATGCAGGCAGCTCGATGGATGGCAGCGTGAGGAGCTTGGACGCCAGGGTTGAAGGGTTGAGGAGCAGATTGAGGACGTTGGACAGCAGATGAATATGCACAGCAATGGGGGCTACAGCAGATACAGAGATATGCAGTGAATAACCCAATCAAATTAGAACTTTTCTCTCAAACTTTAAAAAATTCCTCCCTGCAATCTCAGATTTCAGTGTTCTTCAAATTAAATATCAGATCTGCCACCAACAGCGATTCTGAAGCCAGATCTTGCCCACAGTGGCAGCTTTGAGGCCAGATCTGGCCTTTGGAGGCCAGATCTGCCCTAGATCTTAAAAAAATTTCGATTTGAACCTGTAACCTGCAACAATCAGTCAGATCTGAAGACACACACCAAGAAAAAATTAAACCCTCAAAGATAAATTACAAATTTACAACTAATTTACAATTTAAAACCCTCAAGATCAGATCTGAATCTGTTTAGCACAATTTTCAGAAGTTTAAAATTTTTAGTGAGAGGCACAAGCCTTCGAAACCCTGCAAAATCACAAATATCGTAAGATAGACCCGAAATTTAACAAATAAAGAGCTTATCAGATTTATGCTTATTGAGAGTCGGCTGGTCCAACCGAAGACTTCCCCAGACGCCCAATCTTAAAAAATTTCTCTGCACACTTAGATCCGAACTTTAGACTGATAGAGATTTAAGAAAACAACATGAGACCCTTAGAAAAATCAGAATGTTATTTTATAAACCCAGAAAACTGCACAAGATACCTGTATGCAGATTAATCCATGTAGGCCATCAACCATAAAATGCAAGAAACCAAGTAGCAGAGTTTAGAGACAATTCACCACATAGATCCGAGAAGGAACATCCAGATTTGTAACCCCAAAGTCTTTAGCTTTATTCCTCAAAAGTTTACAAGAGCTTCTAAGAGCAAGTGCACGATCCTGAGATCGGATGACTCAAGAATGACAAAGACCTCTAAATTTATAGGACTAGATCTCTAACGGCTAGTTTGGATGATCCTCATCAAAATAATCTCAACCGTCCAAAAGATTTAATTATCTTTTAATCCGGAACGTTGAAATTAAAATTTTGGGGAAAAAACGAATTTATCATTTAATTCAATTTTAATTAACTCAAAAATATTATTTTTGAGTTAATTACCTCAAAATTTTGACCTTGACTTAACCACCAGGGCCCAAGGGTCCAATATTTCTTAAAATTCTCAATATTCCCTTGGCCTGGGGCTGTCAAAAATCATTTTCCAAGGACCAACAAATTTTGCCTTTAAAGATTTAATCCTAATTTAGGACCCTAAATTAATTAAATTTCTGGTTTAGGATTTTATTAATTAATTGACCAGAAAATTTAATTAATTGACTAAGAGGAGATTATAATTATTTTTCCAACCCTCTTTTACATGAGATAATACATTTACATACATGAAGGGGAAAACCCATTTGTATAGACCCTCAAATAAATACCCAATTCTGCGACTCAAAATATGATCTAGTTGACCAAGTAGCTCAAACTACTTTTACAAATACTCGATAGAAACACTAGACTCACTTAGTATGCTGATGACAAAATCCACCCTAGCTTTGGGGTGAGGCTGGAGGGAAAAACTCTGCCGATCACTTTCGTGAATCAGTGAGACAAAAAACCTCCTAGGATAGAGATCATCAACAACATACTAGGCTTACCTAGGCTATTACATACATTGACGGTCTTACTTAGGTCATTTACATCATAACAATGCAGAATGGGTTTACATCATTTATAACAATGTCAACTGTCGATGAAATCTGGATGATGGAATCTGAATGGCGCAACCACGTCGAACATGACGAATCCCATTTGAAAAAATGGGGGTGTACTGCTATGGGGTAGTTGACGAAGTGTGGTCAACAACGCCAAAAAAATTTTCAGACTTCTAGAGAGCTGTTTCAAAATGAAGCATAGAATTTTTCAAATATTGAAGAATTATTTTGAAAAAAATACTTGAGCTCTGATACCATAATCAATGAATGAATTGATTTACAATGAGCAGTGAAGCTCAATAAATAATACCACTGTAGAAACAACAACAACAAGTTTCTACTAAGAAAGTAGAAACAGCAAGTTTCTAACAAGAAACTGCTAATTACAAACTAAGAAAGTAGAAACAGCAAGTTTCTACTAAGAATATAGAAACAGCAAGTTTCTAACAAGAAACTGCTAATTACAATCATAGATGAGCAGTAAACTCTAAAATAGCATTATTCTAATAAGCACCTATCAGGAAGAGGTCATCCACATACAGCACCAGAATGAGAGGTTTTCCCTTGACAACCTTGAAGTAAAGGTTCAGATTAGCATTACTTCGAGTGAAGCCCAGCTTCATCAAGTAGCTATCTATCCTCTCGTACCAATCTTTGGGTGCTTGCTTCAACCCATAGAGGGCTTTCTTCAACCTGCAGACATGGGTGTCCCGATCCTAGACTTCCAACCCCAGAGGTTGCTCCACATATACCTCTTCCTTTATCGCACCATGTAGAAATGCAGTCTTCACATCCATCTGATGAAGACTCCATCCTTGCGTAGCAGCAAGGGCTATAATAGATCGAATGGTGGTGTATCGGGCCACAGGTGCAAATATGTCATCATAATCTATGCCTTCCTTTTGAGAGAAGCCACGGGCAACGAATCTTGCCTTGAAATTTTCAGCACTTCCATTAGATCCATGCTTGATCTTGTAGATCCATTTCGAGGTATAATCTGCTTTCTTCGCCTATGGTCTTAACCACATCCTTATATCATTCTTTCGTAATGGACCAGATTTCTGTGTAGCATCCTTCCGAGACTTGATGCTTTATGACTTCTAACACCCAAGCTCAGATTGTAATAACAGTAATTATGTATCATGCAGATAATCTCTATTTAGGTATGGTTTTCTGCTTTTCTGAATTTCTGGGTATATATTCCCTGTTTATATGATCTTCTTTCGTTCAACAAAGGTATCCGCTTAGGAGCATATACAGATATATTCTCCCTCTTAATGCAACTTCTCTTTTGAGAGAAGAAAAAAAACATCTATTTTTAAATGAGGGCATCTCAGACACCAGCTTGGAAGGGAGTTTTATTCTCCCATATTCAAAACCATCCAAGACCACAGTCTTTTGCTAAAGACTTCCAACAACGTGTCTGAAAGCTGCAGAAACACATTTTACCATTACGCTCCAATGTGAGACTGCTACTGCCACATGTTTACTGCTACATAGGTGTATATCTATGTCACTGTCCAACAGGGAGAATATATCAACAAGCCTCAGCTTGTGTTAGAAGTCCTGTTATTCTGAGGAGGTCTGCTGTAGCTTCCTCAACCAGCCCCCTTTACTGTGACTCACAGAACTAGGAATCCAAACATGATTCCTTCTTTCATAATTTCGCACTTGAGAGCTTCATCTGCTACATCTGGTATCTCATCTAGCATTGCTTCTCAATTTCAGATTTATAGTTAATAGTTGACTAATCTAGGGCTTCAAGTCTTCAGATCTCAGTTCTGCAATTTGTCTCCTAAATTGCACAGATCTAGGAACCAATCATACAGATGTTCCAAACACAGAAATTTACCCTTCTTTATGTCAGTCAATACTTTATGTGATACCTTCTTGTTAAGCAGATCTAGCTCAGTTATAAGTACCCAGCTCTTGAACATGTGGTAAATGACACAGTATGCCATCTTCTAAATATCATTGTGGTCTTGCTTATGCACAGATCTGGGAATCATTGTGTTTGTGACCAACTTCAGCTTGGATCTGCGGCTGCAATCTACAGCATTGTTCTTATTCACCACCAGTAGGATCTTTGACCATCCTTACCCACGTATGAGCCTCCAAGGAGCTCGAACTCAAGATCAGAAAACTCAAACCAGGGACAATAATGCAGAATCTCGCAAACAAACACAACTGTCATAGCAAGTCCGAGACTTTCATGAATTGTAGTGAATTATTCCAAGTCTTTGTACATATAGATGACTCCTTCCAGACAGTTTTCTTAGAATGATTTGATTCACTACTGCCATCTGATATCAGACCCAGAAATTCTTATTAGGATTGGTTTCAACAGATTGATCACTTTCCAAGTATATGCATAGAGTTTCAAATGACTTGAAGACACCTATGTGTAGCTCACAACCACTAGCCTGAAAGAATTTGCTAAGGATTTTCCTTGTCTCCACGATCTCCTTAAAAGCTAAAGAGTTCTCTACCTTTCATGTGAAGATTCCTCGGTTTAGTTTTTCCAGCTTCACTTTTAGAGACAAAATCTACTTCATGATCTGTGCACTCTTGCATTATAGAGGTCTCCTTTAAAATGAGAACCTCTGCAGAAAAGACCACTGAGTCTAGCATCAACCAAGTACACTGACATATCAAGGTCACTATCATATAACTCACTATTATATATATATATCACAGTTCTTACATCAAGGTCACTTTTATAGAACAAATTCACTGTATTGTCAAGGCCATTTCCATATAAGGCACTGTCATATCAAGATTACTTGTCATGCATTAGGGTCACTGCCATCTTCTTAATAGACAGACTGCTACAGGAAAATGGCAGAAATAACACGGTCCCAAGGGTAATCTTCAAGCCTGGAATAAATATATCAGCCGACTCCTTAAGCTGGGAAGAACACTATGCACATACACTGTTCGGTCTCATGATAATTCAGCACCTGGAAACTTTATAAATTTTTCCTCTCCTCTTTGGCTAATTGAACCCTCCCTTTTACGGACAGAGATCGAAGAACTTTGTGGACACACAATTTTCTGAGAACGGTAACAATTAATCCTTGGAGAAGAGCTAGAAAAAAAATTGGTCTTCCTTTGTATTTATAAACCCAGCTCCAAGGCAAGTCTGAAAATTGCAATTTATCCCTCTTCAACTCTGCTTCAGATCTGAAATATAATGTTTGGAATTGGACTGATGCGGGTGATCCGGACAATTTTGCCTTACTACCAGCTCCCATAAACTAGGCTTGGCTCCCTTGTAATTAAAAAGATCAGCTCTTTATTGCATAAGCACTCGGCCTCCTTGTACTTAGATTTACCTCGACTCTAGAACAATGGATTGGGAATCTGTTAATTTTTCGTGAATTGGGTTTATTCAGCCAAGACCACCATACCCCTTGCAACAAAGCTATAAATGAGAGACTGTTGACCCATATATCGCGCTTGACAACTCCGTTGTTTAATGTATTTCAGTCCAACCCAATCCAGACGAAGCAGATCGAGTGAAACAATAAATTCCAAAAAAAATATTCCAGTGAGGACAGCGAAATGATCGATGTCAATTGGACACGGATTTGACAATGTCCTGAATTGAGGACCATGATATCAGCATCATGACCAACGAACAATATTATGATTTTGTTTAACCTTGCGTGTTCGTTCCACGCTCACCGCACTTGCAGGCGAAAGCAGAAATTCAAATCTATGAGCCCTTACCTGGTAATTCACTTGAGCAGTGGCCACTGGATTCGGCCCTGCCAAATTCCCCGAGCTATCGTTAATCTTGAACAGTTCCAACCCATTTAAAAGGGAATTATAATATCGGGGTCTAGCAAAGCTACCCAGAAATAACTGTCACCGGACTGCGCTGGGAGAGTACTAACATAATCCACGTACATAGCAGTGCCTGGGGTGACACCAGTTCCAATCACATCAAAATCCAGAACTGCAGTCTGATTATTAACATAAATATTAAAAACCCTCTGATTCGGCCGAGTGTAAATCCACTCGCAGAAATGAAGCCGAACTAGGTATGTATAATTCGCATCGGCTCTCAACATCCAGGTTAAATTGAAATTCACATTCAAGTCCGAGTTTGGAGTCATGGATCTGAAGGATTGGTAGACCGCTTGCGGGGTTGTGTAATCGGGATCACTCGCCGTGTACTGCACCTCGGTAGAGGGGGAATTAAAATCGACCTTCTAACAACATCTTCGGCCTCCTGAAATAGGCTTCAAACAGCTCTATTTCTACTGTGGTAGTTGCATCTAGGGCACAAGAGAAATTCTACTTCACCACAGATTTGGGCATTGTCTTCCCCTTCCGCTCTGATACCATGTTAATTTCAGCTTATGTTCCATGCCATTTCAGATTAGGGCACAATACTGAAGAAGATAGAACATAGTAATAGATCGATAGAAGACAAGCCAAAACAGAGATAATAAATGGTGGCGTTACGGCGATCAGCAGGATGCTTCTACCAGCAAAGTCTCCAATAGGTCATTCAGCCAAGCGTGTCACGTATAACCCAGAACAACCCAAACAAAGAACAGTCCATATATATCACAGCTCCAACGCTATCCAAAGAGAGAGAATTTCTCCACCACAATGTGTGTCAAATGAACTCTAAGACTCTCCAATATATAGGAATCTTTGGGGGTGTATGACATGTCCTTTAAGACATTTAAGTCTATATTTTATTCTAGGCCGACTTAGCAGATAAGTGGAATAAATTCAAAGTATATGTTCTGCTCATCCAATCAAGATGATCTTTAGATCAATCTTACATCTCTCTAAAAGAAGAATCCAATAGAAATATTGGGATCATCATCTGAGCAGCACATCGCGGAGTTTGGACCTAGTTGTCCAATTTTAACACGAGGCCCTTGTCTTTTTCCTCGTTCTTGCTTGACTTTTTGCCAAGTCCTTGCTCATTGGATTTTTACAATCCCGAGCCTCCTCCCCTCCCCTAGTGCACCATCTAGTCTTCTGACCTCATTTACCTCTTCCATTGTCACTTCCCATTCCTAGATAGCCTCTCTTCATGTAAAGCTTGTCCTTCACTACATTTTCTTTGTGATTGCAATCAAAATCCCTTTCTAATGGCCATCATGCCGAGGCAAAGAGCTCGCACATGTCATGGCATTGTCTATTATGGATACCTTGGAAGTCCTAGAGATTGACACCAAGCACAGAGTTCAACTACTTGTTATCGTGAATTTACTCAACCAAGCATTCAGGAGGAGATTGCCCAAGCCAAGCACGACAAAGAAAACGAGCGGCAATGCATAACTAACTCTAACATGCTTGTAGATGTTGCTGGACAGATTCCGGACATGGGCCACTCCGGAGTTCGTCTCAATCATTATATGCACACAATAGATCTTTACTAGAAACTCAAACTATTGTTGGGCCACGTGTTGGTTGACAAGAACACTAAGTTCCAGAGAAGAGATTCTCCTCTGATTGGATGAATTGAAAATGTTAGCTTGATCCATGGACAACAAACATGGGAAAATTGAGGCAAACCTTAGCCTACCCCATGATTTACGTTGTTCTCTAGGAGGTAACGAGGATCCTATCCCCATTGAAGCTTCAGATTCTAGAAAATCTTGAATGCTCATTGTGTAATATGTTTATTTATTACCTAGTCCTAATGTTTTTGTTTTTTTGTTTAAGTATGTCCCTAGAGGCCATGTATTGCAGACAAGCCTACTATATTTTTGGTAATCTCTTAGTAAATTTTTTGTTTGGCTCTTAATGAAATTGAAATTATGTGCTTGGTTTGGTTTCCCCAGTGGTAGGCGAGAACATATTTCAATCCATTCTCATGTAAAATAGTGATTAGAATGAATGAAAATACTTTTACTTAAAAGTTGTTATTAGAACTGGACCAGTCGATCCAAAATACTTAATTTGGACCGAAACCATAAAAAGACCGAACCAAAAGACAAGTCAATCAAAATACATAAAATATTCAAATTTTGAAAAAAAAACTTATATATTCATGTACATCCAGATGAACCCAAACAATTATACACAAATATGTAATGTTTCTCATGTGTATGCAAGTAAGGGTGCATATAAAAACAACACCAAGTGCAATCTATCTCTGAACCAAAATACATCAACAAAGAGGCCATGCAGAGTCCAAAAACAGAGCATGCTACCATAAATAGCTACATAACATCAAAATCATTGTATCGACTCTCTATTGGGATCTTCATCTTCAATATCACTCTCTAAGCATTAAAATAAGATAGAAAAATCTTAACATACCTAGTTAGTGATTTTACATAAGTGAAGGATTCATATTTACTAGGGTCATGACAGAGGAGTTCAACAATCAAGGCAACCAACATCGAGGTACATAGGGAGCTTGGTGCTTTTGATTAATATGTTCCATACCCTCGTACATGACAAAATCTAGTGGAAACGTCGCAATCCTACCAATCCTAAAATCCTAAAAACAATTAAGTTTGCTAAATATTGAATGGGACCTAAAATTCTATATTTTCCATATGAAATTCAACGAGGTTAGAACCACTCTAAAACATCCTAAAATAGTTAATGGTTATGTTAAAAATTTAAGTAAAATTGATTACATTAAAAATTTAATATTATCATGAACTACCATGGTTATACCTCATGAGATTAATCATCAAAAATGAAAACAATAGATTTACCCTTGTTTTCTTAATGGAAAATAGTCAAATTGTTGGTTTTCAAGCCCGTAAAAATTAAGAAAGAAATGTACAATAAACAGAAACTGAACACACAACAAGAGACAGAAAGAAAATTACGTGGTAAAATCCTGACAATGTGTCAAGGAAACCTCCAAGAGGCAAGGGATTGGAATTCTTATTGCTCCAGGTCAAAAAATGACTCTCCAAGTCACATCAAACCTCTCAGGCAATCACCAATTTAATATGGATTATTTTGCTATGTAACTTCCCATAGTTACAAAACTTACTGAACGATAACTCAATTTTACTAATTACATCAATGATAATTTGTTGTCATTTCTAACAATCTCCACCTTGACAACAATTTTCCTAATCCCTTGCCCATGCCCATTCATCATCTCTTCTGCAAGCCAAGAGAATCCAAACACCATCGCAGCTTCTCTACTAAAACTAGCTTTGTGAACATGTCTACACGATTCTCCTGTGTATGGACCTTCTTGAGAGCTACTTTGCTGCTATCGATCACGTCTTACAAAATGGTACCTTGCATCAATGTGCTTAGTCTTGTTGTGATAAGTTGGATTTGTAACCAAATGAATAGCAATCTGATTGTCACGGAATATATTCACTTTCTCCTGCATCCTTCCAATCTCATCGAGTATACCTTTCAACTAGATTGCCTCTTTACAGGCATCTGAAGCAGTTATACACTCTGCTTTAGTAGTGGACAAAGAAATTGTTTCTTGAAGCTTTGATATCCAGCTAATTGCTCCACCTGCAAGAGTAAAGACATATCCTGTAGTAGATCTCCTCTTGTCCAAATCACCTGCATAATCAGCATCCACATATCCGCAAACTGGACCTTCACTACCATTAAAGATGATACAATTGTCACTTGTGCCTCTCAAATACCAAAACACCCATTTCACTGCTCACCAATGTTCTTCTCCTGGATTTGCCATGAACCTGCTGACAACTCCAACTACACGTGAAATGCCAGGTCTTGTAGATACCATCGCATACATTAAGTTTCCTATTGCATTTGCATATGGTACATGAGACATATGCTTCTTTTCTTCATCAGTTCTAGGACTCAAACCCGAAGAAAGCTTAAAATGGGAAGCTAATGGAACATTAACAAGTTTCACATTGTTAATACCGAACTTTTCAAGTATTTTCTCAAGTATTTTTTTTGTCTCTGTGTATCTCCATGCCCAAGATATGTTTTGCAACTCCAAGATCCTTCATATCAAACGTCCTAGAAAGTTGAGCCTTTGACCTGTTGATCTCTTCCATGTTTTTGCTTGCAATAAGCATATCGTTAACATATAAGACCAAGATAATGAATATGACATTGAAACTTTTAAAGTATACACAATGATCATACTCACATCTAGTAAAGTTCTGGCTCACTGTGGTAGTGTATTTGGCACAAGGGCGTACTAAATACACTTCTTTAGCAAGTTGGCTGCCACCTGCATAATGTCACAAAGAAAAATGATTGCCTAATGTTAGTGGAACAAATTCGACACAATGTATGCTAAGTTTGAGGGAAAACTAAGCATATAACACTAAGAACAAATGAAAACACAAGATATAAAATACAAAAGCTTGATGGAGCAAACAACCTAATAATACAAGTGGAGAGTTATCCCTTTATTAGGTGCTGGTGGTGAAAAAAGATACAATGTTAAACACTTGAAGAGGGTGCTCTGAGCTATGGAGCTCAAATACCCAAAACAAGGAGGTCTCTTTCCCTCGAGCTCCTGCAAGCGTCTCTTCCCTCTCTCAAAGGATGGTAGATCAAGATCAAGTGGTGAACCTCTCTCTCGTGGACTGAGATGTTGGTTGGCCAACATATGAGTCCTTCCAATCCCTCTGCTGCTTGACTATGCAAGTTGGTTTGCTATGAAGCAATTTGGCCAGCATAACAATGTGTCTCCTCTTCTTCTTCCAAAGGTTGGCTTTTATAGACCATTTTCAAATTCTCCCTCCTTCTCTTGGCTCAAGGTGGATGGTGACACAAGAGTGGAGGTAGGATTCCTTTGTGTGTTGCATTAAAGCCTCAAGGTGGCTCAAAGACGACTACTTGAGTGAGAATATTTTTAACCGAGTGTGGCAAGTGGTCCCAGATGGTGACATTTCGTCATCCCCAGGATCGTAAGGCTATCGAAGGGATAGCCGCGCAGCTATCAAAGAAATAGCTGCACTGTGTACCAAAAGTCCTTGTTGCCTGCGCGTTGTCCATAAATTTGTCCTTTGACCTTAGGAAGAATTATTATTTTTGGCTCTTCCTAATGTATTCCTTCTCTGAAAACCTTTATTTGTACCTTCTGCTTGACATTTTTAATGTCTTTTGCCCGTACGATTTTCCAGTGTTAACAGTTGCCCCCTAATGTATGAGATCTAGGAAGAATCGTATAGCCGAAATACATTATTGTTTCTTTTCTGTGTGATCCTTTTGAGAGAGATAGAGAGAGTAACTTGCTTTGGAACTGAGTTGGGAGACTCGTCTTAAGTAAAAGAAAAAACACCATGCTCTGTTGGAAACCTGCAAGAGATAGAATGAATAAAATATTTGTCCCATGCTCGTGATGTTTTTAATAGTTAAGCTTATGCGACAGATAGTGGTTTTTTTTATGCCACTTTTGGTAATGACCTGCTCCTAGTTGATGATGGTGGTTGTTGACGCCCTCGGGGGCATTTTTCTTTGAAAGAAGGTTGAATGTGTTGCCCACATGCATAATCTCAGTATGGCATGTTTGTTTAGAACGAGTGCTCATTGTATGCATGGGTGTTTGACTGTTGGGGACCTTCCCATGTAAGCATTGCTAAAAGAGATGCTTATCAAGTTACGGGTCTTCGACGAATTTTGACAGAGTGCCACGGTTATGAATTACGATACCATCTTGACATGAAAGCTTATCTTGAAGTAGAATGTCAAGAGGATCGATGAAATCAATGGGAAATGATGATTCCCATAATGCCATTCGGGGAAGCTCCTATTGAGGTGAGGATTTATCCAAGGTACTACCTCCTTCTTGGAAAATGTTTGTTGTGTGTCGAAAAGAAGGATGCATCAACCAACCGAAATGAGTACTAATGTAAGGGACCAGTGTTTTTTATGTAGCAGGGTGTGGTGTGATGGGTTAACTAGGCATGATGACGACAAATGGTTATAATTGAGGATGGTAGTTAAGTGGCCTGAGTTCGAAGCTGTAAATGCGAGTGGCGACAATCATAACAATTTATGGTGAGACATCCTTGGGGTCAGTAGGACGTCTAGGGTGGGTGTATGGTTGCTATGAGTGTCATGGTTGGGTGTGGTAAAAGAATGCGCAGCTCCGACCAAGGGTGATTAGGGATTGCTGCCAAGTGAGAAATGTAAATGGATGGGTGGGAGTGCTCTCCTAAAAAAAATCTTTGTACACTTGCCACGTTCCTTTACTTGAAGATTGTCTTGAACGCAGAGGTGCTGAAACATTTTCAGCGTGGGGCACATCTCTGTTTCATGGTAATGGCTCGTGCAAATGGTGCATGGAGTAAAGGTAATTAACGAGTAGATGGTGCGAGAACCAACACTACTCTCCACATGAGATGTGGATGCTTGCATATGGTTGGGCATTGATGCATTTTTGCGCTTTTTCCACCTCCGAGTCTTCGGTCTTGGGTGTTGTGGCTCCTTGGGGGAGTCTTGACTCATTGATACTCTTGCCACTCATAACCTAGGGAGGTATTGAAAATTCATAGTGTGGTGAAATTGCGAGCATATCCTCGTAACAGCGCGCGTGTGATCTTCTGATTAGAGAGATGGATATGTGGTATGGTAGTGAGCATGCGAAGACTTTCGGTGAGTTTCTTGAGTTCCTGACATTGATTGACCATGTGGTTCTTCCTACCACATAGAGCACATGGTATTCTTGGCTGGTTTCATGGCTTGATAAGATTATTGGTTGCCTTAGACTTCCTAGGGTTTTGGTGATGATAGGGGGGAAGGCCACATTGCACCTAGCTGCCTAGGTTTGAAATAAGTTAAATCAGGATATTTGGTGACCAATGAGCGTATGACGTATAACATGGGTTGAAATTTTAGGATGTAAGGACAATGTCGAGCGTGATGGTTGTCTTGGAAAATAAGATAAGGCTATTGCTCTTTGGTTTTCCACTCCCTTTGGACCACCTAAGTGATTGGGTAACATTTTTGAAATGATAGTAAATCTGGGCACTAAGCGATCAAATGATTGCATTCGTCACATTGTGCACAGGCTGGGATTGGGTGTGGAGGGTGGTTGGGGGTGGTAATCTACCACTTTGTTGGCCATTTTTCTCTCCGACATGAAGAGGATGTGACCCGGCTGCCTTCATTTTCTTGCTGTTTAATCTCATCAAGCCTCGGCCTGAATCTTATCCATCTTCAGCGACGAGACGGGTTATGGCCTGGCGTAAACAATTTAACGCCGAACAGAAACGTAGGATGTAGGGACAACGATGAACCGGGTGGTTATCTGAACACACTCGGCAAGAATATTGGACTACTCGTAGGCCATCGTAGTACACCAGGTTGACCGAGTACCATCTTTGAAATAATTCTAGAGCTGCATAGTCAGCGACGAAGTGATCTCGTTCATCGCAGAGTGCTCAGAGCTGGACTGGAGCCTGAGTATGATTACGAGGAAGAGGTGGCCGTTCAGGTGACCGCCTCTCCTCTAACACATACAATATGGTCCTTGTTGATTCCATTCCTTGATTTGTAGTGCTACTTGTGGATTCTGCGTCTGAATCGGCTAAGTCAGGGTTTTCAACAATGAAGCGTCGCATGAGATCCAATATAGACCGGAATAGACAGATGTGGGGACAATGTCGCACGTGGTGGTTGCTTTGGAAAATCCGACACGTATGTCGTCTGTGCCGAACTAAGTTGCTTTGGGAAACTTACGGGGTTTGATACCAATGGTTGATCGCCCTTAACTTGGGATACTATGTGATTAAGTGATCAGGCTTGTCACATAGTGCGTAAACCGGGACATGCGGTATGGCCTCTGTTTGTCGTCTTTGGGCCGTTGGGATGACTGTATATAGGCAAGATGTAGGTGCCTCTCGTACGTACAGTATGGTTTTGGGTTCACCCTTGCTCATTTGTATAGATGGTGGTGAGGAGTTCTCCTGGTAAGATTGTTCTAGGGCTTGCAAGGCATCCCTATATCGCAGCATCTTTGGGCAATGATGGGTATAATGTCCATAATGGTCGCATATGGCGCACGCATGATTGGTGCGTAATGCTTTCCCTTGGTTGTCTATGGTTTGTCCCTTTTTATGGGAATTCAAGGTCGCGGCATTTCTTTCGGTGTAGAATGGGTTTCAATTCCTCTAACTCCGGGCAAATATTAGTAAGATGACCTACGAAGTTGCACAATGCACAAGGTTGTAATGTCCTAGGTAACTTGGGGATTTCGACTTTTTTCCCTTTTTTGTTATTCTTCTTGGTCGTGTTAGCTGGCGTTGTTACAGGTGTTTCTTTAATTGCTATGACCTCTTGAGGGGCAATAGGGGTTATTCCTATAATGGTGATGCCTGTACTTTCCAGAATGGTTGGAGGGACCAAATACCACATGGGTATTGCAAAAGCCATATTTGGCAATGTCATAGTTGCCATGACTTGTTTTGATATAAAGCCAGGTGGGGGATACAAAAACGAGGTTTGCAAAATGGCGTATGGTAGAAATGTCGTGCCAGTGGCTTCGGCATCTGTACTGTTGGTTTTTATGTCTGGGCTAGTTTCGGTGTTTGATGAGAGAATCATGCACATCAGTGCCCCCGTGCTTTCCGGGACTCCCTCTAGTATAATAGGGGGATCTCCTAGGAATGACCCTAGGATGGATGATGCTTTGAATTGGCCTAGGCCGAATTCTGTATACTTTGTGAGTGGTTCTATGGTTGTGTCCACGTACGGTAGCACGACATCAAGAGCGGTCATGGATTTCTTGTCGTAGGATGTGAGTTGGTCAATGGTGATGATCCGATCATCATGGGGAAACATCATTACCCTAAAGACAGCGGATGTGATTGCAGTCATGGCATACATATAACTCCACCCAAAGAGTATATTGTAGTCTAGTTGTGCATCTAAGACCTCAATGTCTATAAGGACTATCTTGTCCGCCAGGTTTACTGAGACATTTTGATACAGACCGACGGGGGTTAATGGGCGACCGTCATATGCTCTAAGCATGATGTTGGACGGTTTTAATTCAGGTGATCCTAAATTTTGCCAAACTGATTTGGACATGATACATGTGGATGCTCCTTCATCGACGATGCATCAGTGTATGGTGATGTTTTGAACCGAAACTGGTATTTGGAAAGCGACTAGAGAAGGAAGCCTTGGGTTTGCTTTGTCTAGGTCGAAAACCATTAGGTGTGAATCGGAAGGATCGATTGTGCCTAATGCGGAAAGTAAGGCTTTCCACTGTCTTGGGCATGATTGCAGAACTTCCAAAGCTGACATAGCAGCTAGTGATTGAGCTAAATCATGAGCGGCTTTAGAGTGATGTCCTGCGCGCCTAGTTGGTCCATTGATTGTTTTAGAAGGGGCTCAATAGGTACCTTGGAGATAGTTAACGGTGCAGTAGGTGCACTCGTACTTGTACCTGATGGGTTGATGTCCAGAGGTGTATCGTAGTTCCTATTCCTTGTTTGGAAGAACAATGCTTCGCCAGCCATGTAGATCTCGTGATTGCCTCCTCTGGTATCGTTTTGGGGTGGTTGTTGTTGCTGGGTGTTAACCACTCCTTGGTGGGGGAAGGGTTCCTGCATTACAACACGTTGTTGAGTAGGTCCCCCTTGTCCTCGGTTACCCTGAAGTTTTTTCAATTCGGGGAGTTCATGACAGTGGTGCGTGTAATGGCCATATTCACCACATATGGCACAAGAATGATTTGTCCTTAGGCTAGGTCTCTTGCTTTGCCCTTGGGAGCTACTATTTGGCTCTTGGTTGTGATTTTTGTTGAGGTTGCCCCCAAACTGAGATCACAGGGGGCGTTGTTGATTACTGCCCCCTGTCCAGAGTCTCCCTTTTGCTTATTCCTAGTTTTCTTTTTTGCAACGTTTGTAGGATTATTGTTGTTCTCCTGGTCATAAGATTGTTGTTGCTGAGCCCAGGATGGTTGCACTAGGTTCACCAATGTGTTGTTTTGCATTGGTGGTGGATTTTATGCGAGAAAAGGGCGATATAGGTTCCCTTGTCCCTGATTGGTGTAAGATTGTTGGGGAGGCTCTCTTGTATCAGCATTCCTAGTTGAGTATTGGTTCCCCTGCGAGGGAGGGTATGAGCCTCCCTATTGTTGGTGGTACGGTATTACCCTATTCAATATATTCTGCAAAGGTGCAGACTAACTTTGATGGTAGCCAGGTTGCGATATGTTCTAAGTAGAATCGTATAAGT
Organism: Pinus albicaulis; assembly: GCA_034641835.2. Classification (NCBI taxonomy): domain Eukaryota; kingdom Viridiplantae; phylum Streptophyta; class Pinopsida; order Pinales; family Pinaceae; genus Pinus; species Pinus albicaulis. The sequence continues at coordinate 1,364,932,472 of CM076572.1, forward strand.
ATCCTAGATACTGGTCACTGCTGCTTAGGTGACCTTCGGCAAAGGACCTGATCAAACCGTCTGCAGTATTTGATGCGCCTGGTAACTCTCTATAAGTTTGCAAGCGCCATTTGGCAGGACATTGTAAATATATCCCGATTGGGTGTAAATGAGTTCAAGCTGTTGAGCTTTGCTAAATGCGTCCTCCTCGGAGGTGGGGGTTTTTGCGTCGCTATGTCTTTTGAAATCTCAATTGTGAGAGTTTTCATAAATAAGTCTAACAACACTCTATCGTCGAGTTTGGCTTTACACAAACTATGACGTCACCACCATTCATGGAGATGGTCCAATATATGGACGGCTGGTGTTTGCCTAAAATGTGTCAGTAGTTCCATTCTTGAATCATGATGGATGGGGAGCTAAAAATAAGTGAGGAACGCGATAGCGAGGGCACTAAAGGTTCCATGACAAGCAAAAGAATGCTCAACATACCATTTCGCTGCAGGCCTAGTTAGGGTGTGTTGAAAAAGTCTTAGTCTAATGGTATCTTCAATGATACTATTGGACGAACACCATAGGTGGAAAGTCATGATATGATTTCTTGGGTCTTCCGCTTGCTTCCCTTCGAATTTTGGTATATCCGAAGGGAGTTTCGTGGGCATGGGAGGCCAGTTAAGGCCATGAGTAATGGGGTCATTAGTTAACTTTGTTAGATCTGGAAGATTAAGTGATGCTAAGAAGGGTAACTGCGTATTGGTTGCCATTGTATACTGTGAAAAACCGATATATGAATGTGATGGTTTAAGGGAGGTGCCTGGGGAATACTACCATGTGGCGTGCCCTGATGGATGTTTTGTTGATTCCCCGACGGGGTTGCGCTCCTCTACCCTCTAGGGGTTGTAGGAGGGGTTGAGTGTGGTGACCCTGCTGGGGTTTCCACTGGTGTGGTGTTGGGTGACCCTTGGGGGTTTCCAATCACCGATGCCCCGATAAAGGATGAATCGATAATGGTGGCAATGTGTCGTCCTTGATGCCTAAATGGCGGGAGAGCAGGCACTCCTCCCTCTACTAGGGGGAGGTCTAAGAAACGCCAAGATCGACGGGATCCCGTTAGGTCCGTTATGGTGTCGACTAGCTTAATCTTGACGATATTTTGGGTTTGTTGGAGGAAGGAATATTTTATCAAAGCAAATACGATCACATGCATAAAATAAAGTGAAAAAAAATAAGAGGTAATGTTTCCTTTAATTTAAGGATATGTGATCAATCAAGCAAAAAATGTGGTTTTGTTTGCTTTGCGTGTGATACTCAAAAGCCTATATAGATCTACTCGTCCATGCACTCTCAATGTAACTGGGCTTTGCGAAGATATCTCCTGATGGGTACTAGGGCTAACGTCCCAAAAGAACTGGTGACGCCTTCTAGTAGCTGAAGAATCGACCAAGGTAATGGTATGAGGATCAAGTGCTGCTTGCACCGTCACCTATAGGGAAGGATGCCCTAGTTTTGGCCACTAAAGTACCGTCGCCCCACGTGAGCATTCGAGTCTTGAGCATCTTGGTAATCAGCTACCAGTACCGAGCACTAGATGGGTCTGGTAGCCCCAAAAAGTACTGCACGCACTTGGCCTAAGCTTAATTCCCTTTGAAACGGGTCTCTGGTAACGCTCGTGTTAAAATTGGACAACTAGGTCCAAACTCCATGTTGTAATGCTCAGATGAAGATACTGATATTTTTATTGGGTTCCTCTTTCGGAGAGGTGTAAGATCGATATAAAATTGATCTTAATCCGATGAGCAGAACATTTATTTTGAATTTATTATTTATAATAAATTATATGTGCAGGTCGGCCTTAAGGTTTTACACCCCCAGCAGATGTGTCACACACCTCCACGATGGATATAAATACAGTCAACATTGGAGAGCATTTCACTCACTCATCACATCT